>KZ806868.1:339586-349817 GCA_000696205.2 Oncopeltus fasciatus
TATTATTATTATAAATTATCATCGTATATAACTATTAATTAATTAACTTAAAATACTAGAAGGAATCTTTATGAAATGAAGGATGAATTTTTCTGCCAGGCGGGAGTCTAAAAAAATATGATAGTAAAATAGTAATAAATAAATGTGTGCAAATTTGAAAGCACCCAATCAATTTAATTTTAATATACAATAATTTGTGGAAAAGAAAAACCCTATTATTCATCCATGTGTTTCCTTTCAAAACCTGTATATAGGCATTAAAAAAAAAAAAAAAAAAAAAATTGGACAGGATGAATCGAAAAGGCTTGGCGTATATAGCCTCCGGGCGTCGAGTGTTAGAGGTCACACCCACACTGGGGAGGAACCAGGGAATGAGTTGAAAAAAACATAGTGGGAGGGGGAGGAAAAAATGAACGGACATCGGCGAGAATCCTTTCACAGGCCAGGCCTTTGAGTTGGAAATGGAAGCAACTGCTGCATTCACCCACACGGATGTTCGCGTAGGGTGGATCTCTTTTCGAGATCTGTGTACCGGTTCCTACCATCGGGGAATCGGTTCTTTTTGCGGAGATTCATTAGTTCTCGTTACCTCGGGCAGTCTAAAGAACTAATGGGATCCGATGTAGCACACCCTGAATCTACCCTCCTCCTTGTTACAGATTCATGTCCCTATTCCGAGACCTGGAATTACGCCACTGAATAATGAATAGGTTGGAAGAAACCCAATCATTGCTAAGCATCCATTTTTTATTCATTTTTAATTGATTAACAAATTCTGAAGCGTATTTCTCGATCTGATCAATTAAATCAAGTTCCATATTCATAATTTAAATAATCTTATCTATTTTAGAAATGGCTATTATTGTAAAGCAATACAACCAAATTTAAATTAAAATGCATTTCAACTTACACTATTAGAATTCCAAGTGAATAGAAATGTATGTATAATTAATTGATATGCACCTTCCTAACCATTTCCGCAGAAAAGTGTAGAATATTTCCCCTAAACTCCATCGGTTTTTCCAGAACGTAAGGTCGAATGAGTTACTGTTCAACCAATATTGCATGATCAAGTTGTGATGGCGCCAGGAGAGTAAAAGTTAACTAATTCTAAAACTTAGATCACGAGTGCCACTTACACAAAGACAGGTACAAAGGTAAATCAAGGTCATGTATTTCTTGACTAAAAATGAAAATATTTTGAAATTAAGGCGTTAAGCAGGGTCTCTTTACCTAAACAAGAACCTAACGAATCGCTGGGATATCAGCCGTCCAGTCTGTTATCAGCGACTGTTTATCAGTAGGGCCGGCTTGATAAGCAACACCATGACTATAAATTGGAATCGCCTTGGCGTGCTACATGCTATCTTCTTGTGGTAGTTCACATTTTAACTTTATTTTCTGTTCCTTGTATAATTATTACCGGCTTTATTAATCATTTCGTTCATAGGTCTATTAATTTTATGGATTTTTCATTATGTATGTTTGTATATTATTTACGCGACATTGGAGGGCTTTTTGAGCTATTTTAAACTTATTTCAAAGTTGCCAATAATATTTAGACGCTCTCATGCAATGAATTAACGAAGAATGTATTTCTTTTTTTCAGTTGTTACCATTTAGCTATTTGAACTTTTATTGATTTTCTCAATATAAATTTACATATCTGTATATTTTGTACGTATGAAATCTTTCGGAGGAAGTGCCGGAATAGGATAATGATTAGCGGCATGTAATGTAAACTTTGATAGATCCTTCGACTTATATATTTAGAAAAAAATTAGCTTTAAATTTTTTTTTAAATAAGTGAAGTAGTGTCCTCGTGTAGAGAATGCATGTGTTAATAAATAGGCTTGAACATACAACTATAAAACCCCGTCAAGATATCTGAATGGTCCTCCGCTGGATTCGAAAGTGGGATATGTCAGGGGTGCACCCTTAGTTCGCTTTTCTTCATCCTTATTATGGATGGGCCTTCCCTAAAATAAAGCTGTGATCGTATTCTTCTGACCATCTGCATCTGAGGATATGCTTTAAGCTATTAGTATTTGCAGATGACCTGGTGGTGTTTGTAAACGACCACCGCAGTATAACATCAAAGTCCTTCAAGAATAGTTAATTTGAAATTTTAGAAAACTTGAAATTGAGAAAAATATCACTGGGTCAGCCGATAGATCCGTTTATGTCTCTCAAGCGGGTTTGAGACCAATAAATCTGTCATTGACCATGCATGTTTAGAATTGGATTGATACTTTTTTGACAGGTCATCTCTTCAGAACCTTGACAGGTTGAATGGAAGGGGAAAAAAAAATCGAGGAAATTACAGGAATTCAGTTTTCGACTACCTATTGCACTACATCCTGTGATAGTGGAGAATGTATAAATCCTTTGATTAACATATATCTTTATTTTAGCTATTGGGCTTGAGATAATAATTAGAAATCAAATTCCCACCTAAAAAAAAAAAAAATACATGAAATAAACGACATAAAGAGATGAAAGGCGAAGTTGTTTCCGAAGCTACAGCGATTAGGATGTCATTATAAGCCCTCCAGACTGAACAGA
The DNA here is from genome assembly GCA_000696205.2 of Oncopeltus fasciatus. NCBI lineage: Eukaryota > Metazoa > Arthropoda > Insecta > Hemiptera > Lygaeidae > Oncopeltus > Oncopeltus fasciatus. The sequence continues at coordinate 342,152 of KZ806868.1, forward strand.
AAGTGCAATGAAGCCGTTCTTAAGTGTGCCAAGTTGAAGTTTTCATTTCAATGGAATCCCCTTTGTCTCGGCTTTCCCCGAGGATTCATTTATTTCTGTCATTTCTTGCATTCTTTCAATTGATTGCAAAAAAAAAAAAAAAAAAATAAAAAAATAAAAGAGGAGTTATTCTGAGGGAAAATGAATAAAAGGCATTAGGGAAATCGAAATTTTATTCCGTGATTAGGAGTTCCTTTAGAGCGAGGTTTTTCTATCCCAAAAAGTTAAAAAAGTCTCCAATAAAGAGAAATGTTCTCTTGGTTAGAACCATTCCATTAACAAGTTTTGATTTACAATTTTAATTCATATTTTTTATTCTCTCCTCCTCTCATCATGTTCTTTTGAAAATGAAACAATTACTGAAAACAATAAATTAAGTATGCTTTTAGTGTAAAATGTACTTGAGTTATTGTAAGTTTTTAGGTGCTAGATGTTGTTAGCGAACGTTAGTTATTAGGTTGTTAGTTATGTTTACTTATCCTTTTCTTTCGTGTATGTTGTAATGAATGATTATTATTATCTTTCCAGTAACAATAAAATAGTAGATATAAATATGAATTAGTAATTAATCGACTGATAAAAAAACATGTACAGATAAAAACCAATAGTATAATATCTAGAGAGTTAGTTCAGAAATTATAAATGAAAACAAATCATAGCTATGGAAGAATGTGGAAAAAATATTCCATCAAGATGGTTTTGAGTTGAAGACACTGCAAGTACCGTTTTGGGTGTCAAAGTAAATTAATAAAGTATAAATTTAATTAAAACGATTAAATGCTAGGGAATAGAATAAAAATCTAACTGTCCCAGCTAGGGCATTAATAAATTTAATAAATGTCTTAGAACTTATTTTTTAATCGTGAATAAAGCATAGTTTGGCTAAAAGCCTAAATAGCTCTAAGTGGATTCTTGAAAATATGTGAAACAAAAAACTGGCTCTCCATAAATGCTGTAAAGAATTAAAAAAAAAAAAAAATCGGTGAATAAGTTTGTTTTATTTTTTAGATAATTGAAACTAGTATATATTATTTAACACGAATTTAGCCAATCAGAATTATGAATGTAATGTATTTAGTACAAAGAAACAGATAATTGAAAAATAAGTGAATTTATATACACATTTTTAATTTTAGTATGATAATATGTTTCTATAGAATTTGATATCTAAAATTAGATGTTTTGCCACTTGTTTTACTTTTACTTTCATGTTGTAGGCTACTTGACGGTTTCTTTTCCGCATACTGATTGAAATTCATGGCCAGTAATCAGTAAAATCATACCCTAGATAGATCTTGACGAGAAATAACTTTTTTGAATGGTGCGGCTTGATAATATTAACAAATAACAACAATTATATTTGGTTAATCTATCGATTATTTGTATGGCGTACATTCCATATATATATTTAGGAAAATAAAAGCTAGAAAATTCTGAAAGAAGATTTTAAAATATTTTAATGACCAAAATTGTTTCTTTCTATTGGAGTTGAATGTCAAATTAATAGCTTAGGTATTAAAGATTGAACGGAACGAAATGAGATTAGAATAAATAAATGGTTCATTACACTTAAAGTTATTTGTAGGAAGATGAAAAGAGGGTTGCTGGCTTCGGTGAAGAGTCCGAGGCATCAGAAGAGGCCATAGACGAGGTCCCCACCCCGGGGCCGGAAACTACCATCAGAGGTCGTTGGCTGACCTCAGCATGCCTTGTGGGAACCTCAATAAGGCGATTGGCTTCCAGGCCGTGCGGTTAGGGTGCGTTTGGGTGGGACAGTCGAGTACAGCCTCTTGGATCTGACTTAGAGGACGTAGCAGGGCTACAGAGACGAAGGCGGAGTCCACCGCCATTTCTCTCACCCCCTGCCATGAATTAGCTAATTACTTGGGGGGGGGGGGGAATTGTATTTCACTTATCGCTCTCGGTTTCATTCAGTATTATCTTAGTTTATCAATTAGTGCAAATGTGATTTACACATAAAGAGTAGTTATGTACAAAAGGGATATATCTGTCTATGATCCATATTCAATTATGAGTAAACCTAGTTAGTATGGTCGATTCAGCTGTGTATCAGAAACATTTTCTGGATATTAAAGCTTTATGGTAATTATTTGCATACAATTTGTATACAATCAACACATCTTATATTTTTCTGCTAGGTATTAATTGTTTATTCCTAACTTTTCTATTTCTACAGGTTGAAAATTGTTTGCGAATTTTGTTCTATTGATTCACATTCTAGAAAAAGTCTATAAATTGACCTATGTTATGCGTTTAGTTTAGCTACATGACAATTTCCTCGGAAACTTTAGGGACTTTAGACCACCTAAATATTACCTATATGAATCTTGGGGTTAGCGAGACTTTTGAAGTTTTTAAAAAAGTGAATAGGATGACCAGTGGAAGACAGAGATTGTGAGCAGATCACCTCATGATTAACGAAAATGTACATACGATTTAATTGGCTGGGGCGATTTGGCTATAAACATATCCGTTAGCGAAGAAAGATCATACAATTTTGGTCACAGATTACTATGGCTGAAGCTGTACCAGCTAAACTTTTTGAAAGTAAAAGTTTCATATAATGGATATTATTTAAGTCTCTCTCTGCAAGATGATTTGGCTCCTCCAGCAATTAATGGTGGCCTAACTATAGATAGGTAAATGGTAGAGCCATTCTTCCCCAACTATCGAAATATTGGGACTTGTAGAAATGCAAGCATCTGCTTACAATAAGCAGGACTAGTCCACTGTGAATGAAGGAGAGACACTCCACGAGTGAGAGTTTGTGGCAGACAAAAAGTCGCGAGAATCAGTGGTCGCGGTGCCCTGGAATTCACTTCTTGCACAATATTCCTTAGGATATGGAATGGCTGAAAAATCTGCCCACTGGAAGAGCAAGGACGTCCATCCTGAAGTGGGATGACCTGGACCATCACAAGAAATTATTTATTTGAGGTGTGTTTCTTAAAGAGAAATAAGGTTAAAAAAGTATTTGAATGTCTGGATTTGTAAATCGCTACTATGTATATACCATTTATTGTAATCATTTAGGAAAAAATGTATGTTTACTACTGTATAACATTTAATTACTACACCAATATGAATGTTGACATTGCATGAATTTTTAACATATTTTTGGGGACCCGATTTAGATTTCTCATCCCAAAAATTATTATAATTAATTTTTAAAATTATTGAATGTGAGATCATTAATACTTAGNATAACTATACGCATAAACATCTAATTTTTATATCACTTTTATGGGAACATATGTTATACTTTATTTAAGTATAATGAAGCCCATTTTACTATTACTTTAAAGAACCATCTTGTTCAAATTAATTTAATTGATTTATTAAACAAACAGATAATAGACGACCGACGCTGTTTTGAATTTCTGTCGACATGCTAGAGCTATTGCATTTGGGTATTCCCAAAATAATGAGTCTGTGTGACGTGTGCGTATTCTACTCAACCCTTTCGAGTGAGAAGGGTTGGCCACGTGACTATTGCCAGACACCCCCGCTCTGAAGGTTATGGCTCTGCCGGCCGCCAAATGTGTTCAACCTTTTGTGTACGGATCATAAAGCCAAAGGGATTAATTTATTTTCATCGCAAAGGGTTTTCAGACGCCCCCCTACGCCCCGCCAAACCATCCACCCTCACACATCCCTTACTCCCTACTCTTTACATCTATTATAAAGTAAAATAAAATATATTTTCATAATAGTGAATGTTATTATCCAATTATGTAATGGATAAATTATGAATTAATTTATTTATATTTCGTTAGTGATTTCTACCATTCCCTCTTGATTTATTCAGAAATAGTAAAGTTTTTTTCTCTTTTTGCACACAATTGGCTTATAGTCTTGTGCAATGACATGAAGATTCACCTAAATCACTAACCATTAAAAAAAAAAAAATTGCTGTACCTTTAATTTAAAACACACACACATACAAGCAAGCACATATATTAAAAATAAAAAAAGTATACAATTAAAAACAAGCTAGCCTAAAAATAGTAGTTTTTAATTAGTTAGTGATGAGTCTAATCACGCCTTTTTCGTTACTATTACTAATCTCTTGTGTAGGTATCTAATTCGAGAATCCTTGCACCACTTCGGGACAGTTAAAGAGCACTTTTATTTGTCTTTAAATGAGCGGTAAATAGCATTCTGAGATGAGCTGCTTTTTAATATCCCTGTTCGCCGAGTCTAATGCAAAGGTGAAGAAGGTCAAAAGTCCCCCGCACACAATTAAAAGGAATCTTACTTTTTTTTTTTTTACTTAGGCGTTTAAATGAACTTTTCTCCCTTTACACTTCTTATTACATCTTTTATTTCTTTAATTGAGCATGTAACTTTTTAATAAACCTACTACCATTATAAGTTGGCTAAATGCCGGGATAAAAATCTTCATCATATATATCTGTTTGGTATTTGTGCTTCTTTTTGTAAAATAAGTGCTGCAATGACTATGAGCTGATTCCTGATTATATTTTTGCTTTAAATAAAATAAAACATTCTGATATGAAAGTAACAGGTCGGCACCGCTGTTACTATGTTTTATATATATATGTGTGTAGTAAATAAAAACAAGTGGTATAAAGAGTGTAGTTAACACCCAAAAAGAAAAAATTAGAAATCCTCCCTAAAATTTAACTCTTACTTTACTTTTGTATTTTTTTTCTTTCCCTCTGTGTTCACTACACTCTTCCGCCATCTGTTCTTACTATTCTTATTTACTATATATATATATAAACACATTCACATAGATATATAATATAAATATTATACCTCTTTAAACATGTTTTCTTGAACTTACATTAGAATATTGTTTTTAATATATTTAGTTTCATTTATATAACTAGCTGAAATCGAGATGATATTTCTCAATTTAAAACTACTATAAAGATTTACTAGGAATCATATGACGTTACTTATGAATATAGTACAATAAATTATCCAATTTAATATTGGTCTCTCAAATTCTTTTTATCTTTTAAGCCTATGTAACTGAGGACGTGAATGGAGCTATACGTCCTGTACTGATTTAGGGACTTGTAGTAATTGAGGAAAATGTTCTAAATGAGTGGGCCAGATTATGTCATACTTCTTTACATACAACACATGTAATATAATGTGTAATTATGTGCCAAAATAATAAGGAGGCTTATTATCTATTATCATTCATTAATTGTTTATTTTTCTACCTTTCAGGCTTATTATAAATACCCAAAGCACTGAGGTGGCTTTTATTTATAGCCATATTTATATTATTATCACGTGGCCAAGGCGGGACTCGAACCCCGTTCGCGAGACCCAACAGATCCCCTTGGTCAAGCAGTGCTCATAATCATTATTTTAAATAGCTCATATTTATAGAAAATCTGGATTTTCAGACCTAGTGAAATGAAAACCCGCTAGAACTCCATCTTTGTGAATGAGCCTTATTTTTAGCATTTCCTTTAAAAGATGTGAAAAATACTACATATTAATTTATTTAATCTAAGATGATTTTAGTTGGGGTTCGGTCAAGGTAGATCCAAAAAACACAAATTTAAAAAATGTATTTTTTAATAAAGGATTATCTTCCAACGTTTCGGCATACATTGTAAGCCATCTTCAGGGCTATCATGAAGATGAGAGAGGACGTCCTGTCCCTAAGGACACATTTCCATGACTTCCAGTCCATATCACAGTCATGGAAATGTGAACTTAGGGACAGGACGTCCTCTCTCGTCTTCATGATAGCCCTGAAGATGGCTTACAATGTATGCCGAAACGTTGGAAGATAATCCTTTATTAAAAAAAAAAAAAATACATTTTTTAAATTTGTGTTTTTTGGATCTACCTTGACCGAACCCCAACTAAAATCATCTTATAAGTACACTCGCTTATTTCTTGCGACTTTTTAAAATTTATTTATTTTCATTTCACCCCATTAATTAGAAGTAGGGAGTTGTGATACTTAACTTTCCCCACTGACTGTCTTACGTCGTTTCCTGATTCATTGTTCTAAGCGTTTTGAATTTCCCTTTTTCCGTCCCACTAATTGGGTGTAGAATTGGGGGAGTTGATTTCAAAAGCAGTGGAAGAAGAAAAATTCCATTGCGCAGTTGGAAAGGGAGGCCTCCACGGGTCGGCCCGCACAATCCTGAGGAATTCTTCGGCACCCCAAGTTGAACGGGCCGCCTGGAATAAATCCTCCATTCAGCTGAGAGGCGTTGGGATATTCATTTGGCAGTCGGCGGCAATGTAGACAAAAGACGGAAAGGGCTTAAGGAGATGTATTGATCGAAAGAGAGCGAGCGGCAGCGCGACGTGCTGGGGGGGGGGGGGGCAGGACCTCCCCTTCCAGCTGTAATTACTAGAAGGGATGCAACCTCCCGCTGTGGTTATCGTTTACCCCTATGCAGGAGCCCTTCAGTGTGAAGGGAGTGTGGATTGGCATATCACTACTTGCCATCATCAACGCCTACAACCCTCACAATTATGTAGGCCAGCGTTCGCCCTTAAGTGCTCGCTCCTTCCTACTCAAATTGGAGTCTTCAGAGACGATGGATGATCTACGACTGTATACATTGGTGTACGTTCCCTCTGGGCGTTGGGTACAAGTAACTTCGCTGGTATAGATTTACTATATTATTGAGCCAACCATAGGGGAGAAATAGGCAATATAAAATCTCTTTTCTTGTTTCTTCTATTCTCCTGTGTGAATACAAGCCATGATTTAGAATTTAATTGGATGACGAGTTCAGCACTTTTTGTTAACTCATTAGCTGTATACTGCGCTTATAATTAAAGCGAATCTTGAACGTTCAAAATCACTGCAGTGTGGCATGTTGTAAAGCAAATAAGCACCAATGATGTTTTGGTAAAGATGTACAAGCGGCATTTAAATGTCTGTGAAATTCAAATTTAATTTTGAGCTGCTTTAGAAAAATTCTTGCACTATAAATCCGTCATGAAGGAGTTGCGTTAACTAAGCAGATTACATGCTTGTCTATAAATATGGACATAGATAAAATTAAATTACTAATTGTAAGATAAAAGCTTAAGAGAGCAAAACGGATTAAAGAATTGATTAATTTCAAACAGTTTTTCGATTGTTCGAGAAAGACTATGGGGGGGGGGGGAGCTTAAACTTCGTAATTACATTCTTAAATATATTTTTCAATCTGCCATTGTCGTCAATATTTTGAAAAATTGCATTTCACAACTTTTCTTCTTAACTTTTTTAAAATTCTATCAATTACAAATATATTTATACAATAAATGCAAGGGGATAGAATAAAAAAATGTTACCGTCTCAGCCGGGTTCGAGTCCCGGCTGAGACATTAAGATTTTTTTATCTATTCCCTTGCATTTATTGTATAAAATTAATGTGGGATTAAATACCTCAACAAATACAAATTTTATAAAAACAAATATATTTATGATTTCTCTATTTCATCTCTAAACTGCCCTTTGACCGATTTCTGCTATTAACGAACTAGAATTAATCCAACAGTAACGAAAGTAATTTCTATTTTATAAAATTTAGAGTTTTAAAGACACTCATGTATACACTAGAGGTTTTACAGTCATTAGTCATTAATATGCGTTTATAATATATAT
>KZ806868.1:350213-363922 GCA_000696205.2 Oncopeltus fasciatus
AATTAAAATTAATAATCTAATTAAAAATTAAATTAAAGTTGAACGGTTAAGATCTGTAAAAAGTTTTTAGAAATACGCAAGCTCCTATCTATTTTCGGTTTGTGGCATTTTGATAAATACAAACATATTAATAAATATACCTAACAATGTAACTAACAACTACACCTAACAACTTTACCCAACAATGTAACAACAACTATAACAATGAATCTAACTGTTACACCTAATAACTAATCATTACAATAAGACTAACATTTATACCAAATAACTACATCTAATAACTATATCTAACAATATAACTAATAACCATACCTAACAACGAAACACAACAATATAAGTAACAACTATAACTAACAACTATTGCTCAAAACAGTGTCTAATAGCCATACATTAAAACCATACCTAACAACGATACCCAACAATATAAGTAACAACTATATCAAACAATATAAGTAACAACTATATCCAACAATATAAGTAACAACTATATCTAACAACTATGCCTCAGAACTATATCTAATAGCCATACATTATAACCGTATCTAACAACTATAAATACAAGATACCTGTCAATATACCTAACAACATATACTTATGCCTTACTACTAATTCTTAATATTTACCTTACAACTTACACTTACAATGTATACCCCGCAAAAAACTTTTTTTAAGTTAGTGGTTTGGTGGTCGGAATCGTCTGGAAAAACTCTTACCCTTTCTCTATTTCGCCAGTTTGTGCTTCTCACACGAAATTAGCCTCTTATTATTAAACATATTTATGTAAATCCTACAAGGTGGACTTACTCTAAAAGAAAAGAGATGGAGTCAGCAGTGCTCATCCACGGCAAACCTGGACCACTGCCCCCTTTTGGAGCCGAAGTAAAACGGAGTTGAAGATACAGACAGAAATTGGATAACAGCCCGTGGGAGAGAGATAAAAATTTGATGGATGGAGGTTTGCCGTGTTGACACCCTCAGCGAACGGCTTATCAAAGTTTTATCTATCGTTAGACAATAACCAATATTTGCAGTTGACACGGTGCACCTGTAATGTGGGTGGTATTAAACGATAGGTCGTTGTCAACCCCCCCCCCCCCCCTCATATATGATTGATTCCCTCAAAGTAGTCATTTATGAACTGCTATAACCAAAATTACCTCTACTGTTTTAGTTTCTTTCCAAAAAGGTTACATTTGAAGATTTTTTTTAGTAATTAATTTATAATTTTATTTTTTGATATTAATAATTTGTAGACAAATGCTATATGTTAAGATTGATGTTAAATTTTAAAATTATAATAACTGAATTTACTGAGAAAATAAAAAAATAGTTTCAAATTATTTTTTATTCTTTAAAATAAGTGGAAATAAATCATGACAATATTGAAAAAAAAAATTTCTATTACAAAATGGATAGAAATCCATATGCATAAATATCTTGTTTTATTTGAAAAAACACTATTTATTCATTATCGCGAAAAGTAAAACGTAAACACAATAAATAATCTAAAAGGTTATTTTCACTACCAATGAATATAGAACTATCCTCCGTTGGCGAGCGCTTTCGGACATTGTCCATCTTCTTGGTCGAATACATGTGTTACTATCTGTATTCATATACCTGACGCATCCGACCAACCCACAGATTACAAACGCAGTTGAATACAGACAGTTGCAGTGAACACTCGGTAATCGGCCAAGAAAATGAACAATGTCCGAAAGCGCTCGCCTACGGAGGACGGTTTGCAGAAACCAGTAAACACAATAATTCATTATTAGTGGATTTTACTCAAGGAAATAAAGTTATTCATGTTTGATCCTTGATAAGCCTCTGACAGTAATTCCATTTCTTTGTAGGAGTAGCTAAACAAGTGATCCGTTATAATATATATAATGAAATTTTATTATTAATAAGTTTTTGGTCAATTATTTAGTATAATACAATAAGGGAGGCATTAGAGAATTAACTTTCAGAAATAAGACACCTCCCCCACCCCTCGTATCCCTCAGCCACATTAACTTTTTCTACATAGTATTTTTCGGCTTTTGTTAAAAAATTGCTCATTTACTCCCATGTATACCTATTTTAATGAAACATGAGATAATACAAAGGAAAACTAAATTTTTTTTCTCTTTATTAAAAAAAAATTATCTGTACATTTTTACACTTAATATTTTGATGGGGTACATAATAATAGTCCTTGCTCGTCTATCCTGGAACATAACCCGTCCTCAGAGAGGAGCCCAGGTTAACCCGCGATAGACTATCCGGCACCCATCTTCTCCTTATCCTAGGATAAGAAGGAGACTAGGCAGGGAGTCAAGGAGGGATTGAGAGGGGGAGAAAAATGCCAGTGCATTCACTCCCTAGGNATTGGGGTTTGGTTATTATCCGCATTGAACATTCCCAACTTGACAAAGACGGGCTTTTGAAACCATTTCATTTTGGGATCATTTTACCTTGATTCCTAAAAGTTTTTTGTTGAGAGAAATCGGACTTTGTCCCATCTAGGTACATGAAATTTTTTTCTTTTGGCTTGTCCAAATATCTGTTCTTTGAAAGCCGGAAAACTGAATACTACCCCCAAGTGGTACTAGAACATAATAGTGGTACTAACATAATCTTATTAACATTTATAGAAGCGAGGGAAGAAAGTAATATATCTTATGATTCGCACCGCGCTTAAGAGTTGTGAATTTCATGCGCTACACATTTGTGTGCTTTGGCTATTTTCAAGGGGTGCAATTTACTTTGTCAGCCCAACAAAACAATAGAGAATTTTCACTAAATTGATCTTTATTGATCCTTGGAAGTCCTAAGAATGTTGAGTAAATTTATATTATTATTAAAAAATATATATTTAAAAGAAAACAACCACATGATGAATAGTTCGTATTTGTTTGAAAGGGCTTTGTGTCAGAGGCTTTCACTATTCATACTTGTCAGGTGAGTCCTTTCAAGTACGCGGAAGAATACATTATCAATCAAGCTGTCTATAAAATCAATACCAATTAGTGAGTTCACCGCATTTATTATCAAAGTTCAGTAACTATGTGCAGTCCATTGATCAGGACAAATAACTTATTAACTGAGTCATCTTCTACAACTTCTATTTTGCAGCAAACACTATCGTTTTCGCCGTTTAACGTTTATATAATACTTAAGTAAAAACGCTTGTTAAGAAAGATATTAATGAATATAAAAGCGATAGTTGAGTACTTGCCTATTCTCCCTTCCCGGTCAGTCTAGAGCCAGGTTTTGAGGTCTTTCCTATTACACCAATTGCTCTTTCCGGTTTATAAGATGTAATTCATCATTGATGTCTCTCTTAATGATACGTGAGAAATCTGTTGATTGTACTCATCTCCTGCGTGACGGACTTTTTGACATACAATTAGTGTTAATGACACTCTTATTTAGAGAGTTAAAGTGGGGGAGGTTACTCTTCCCCTAACTGTTAACCCTTTACTTGTCGCTAGCGACCTTACTCCTATGACAGGCTATTCAGGGGGTTTTACTCGAGTGGAGCCGAACTGAACTAGTCGTTGAATGGCTTCGGCCTTAGGTATCGCCATGCGACCGAATGTTGATAACGCATTGTATGGAAGGGTGCCTCTCGCCTCACAGCTGTCGTTGGGCCCGGCAGTACCAAACACGCAACCCGTGACCTGGGCTCTATGATGCCTTATGTAGACATTTTCTTTTTCTATGACCAGCAAGTCGTTTTAAACACTACAAACTCTAAGCTTATTAGCAAATTGCTTAAGCTCAAAGGAGAGCAGCTCCCCTTTTAAATAGTTCACAATTCACCCAAAAAAAAAAGAAATATATTTTGAATATATATCGATATTTAAATTTTTACAACAGATATTTCAGTATTTAGGATATCGATTTACTAGGATCTATTATTATCGGTTCATTGGCGATCTTCAATGCTTATTGCTAAAAAAACTTTTCTATCATTAATAAAGTAATTTTGTAGCAATGCCATTAATGCTCTAAAAATGAATGGTTGTTTTTATACTACTTACAGTTAATTTATTAAGCAAATAATTAATCAGAGAAAATAAAAAATAATAACTAGCTTCAAAACTTGACTAGTTTTTTTTACTTGGGAATGGTTAAATAGAAAAAAAACAAAGGGATAAGATGACTTTTAGGAACGGATTTTTTTATTTTTCTTACTAAAACATTTCATAAAAAAACTGTCAGTATTAAAGAAGGGACAGTAAATTGATAAATATCCCTGTTTACGGGGAATATCGGTGTGGGCGTACCCCCCTTCCTTCATATAACTACTTACTACCTTTGTCCTCTCATGCGTTATTAATTTTCTGTAAAATGCCAATGCTTGTAATATACCTAATCCCTACAAAGTGACTGTCATTTATTTTCATTTTTTGTATTATATATGTATTGGTTTGTTTGTATATACTGTGCCATGAAATTGCAGAATGTTTTATTAACAGAATGTAATAAATTTTTAAAAAATATACCCAAGGTGCACACTCTCCTCATGATGATAATAAACATCATAAATCAATTATGAGTACAAAAACAAATTTTTATAATTTCAAAAGAAAGTATTTTGTTCTCTCTTTGTTAACTATGGATTCAGCATTCTTTAAAACAATTCTAAGTATTATAAGAAATTTTTTTTACAGCATTGAGTATTACATTAAACGACTTTCATTTAAAATTCATTACATTTAATTAATAAAATAATTGAAAAGTAAACATTTAGGGTTGTGCCTATTGATACTTAATAATTTTCTATCCTCCCTGTGGTGGTGGAAATATTTTATGTGGGGACTCTTGACCTGGATTGGTCTGAAGTCACACCTAGCCCGGAGAAGTGGGAGGTTCTATCCTTAGTCCACACTCCTTGCCTTCTCCTGTAAGATATTTCCTGGATACCGAAAAGATTTATAGCGCGCTCTGTCCCCGAGGGATGGAACTAAATCATCCCCTCGACCCACCCCTTTCCCGTACCCTTCAGAAAATTGAAATATTTATTATACTTTTTTCTCCCACTCTCTCACTTTTTTTTAAATATTCTTTTTTTTTTTTCTTTTATGCCTTGGGAGCTTTTTAATTTGTGTTCCAATTTCCACTCCCATCTCGACATTCTCTTTCAATGAAGATACCTCGTTCCCATTGAATGTCAAATTTTTATTGATCTGTGTTCAAACTGTGTGAGAATATTATCTAATGCACTAAGCTTTGCTATTATTTTTCAGTTTACCTCAAGTTATGTGTTGTTAAGTACATGAGTAGGTAATTTGGTTGTTATATTACTTATAGTTAATAAGATTGTGGACACACACACACACACAACCATGTATATATTATGATTTTGTATGAATGTATGTATGTAAATATATAAATTACCAATACGTCCAGAAAAAAGAATTTAGTTTCTCTTTGTTTGTTCGTGGAACCATTAAAAAACGCAAACAAAAACACTGCGAGTCTCTCTCTCTCTCTCTCTCTCTCTCTCTCTCTCTCTCTCTCTCTCTCTCTCTATATATNAAGAGGAAAATGAAAATTTGTTAAAAAATTTATTTCTTTTGAAATTATAATTGCATAACATTTATTTATAATTTTCAGTATCTCAGGGCTTGCGACTTAGACTTAGTTAGACTTAACTTAGACCTTACTTCCTGAAACAGAAATGCATTCGTGATTTTATTTTATTATTTATTTTATAATTTAATTATAAAACATTTTCAAAGAATTAAGAGTAGAGCCAATTAGTTGATATCTATATCTTCACTTCCATTGTCCCATGGAAAGAAGAAGTGGAGGATTTGTTACTCATGAATCAATACTGTTAGGGCATGATATGCAGAAAAATGTCAGGAGTATCTTTAGAAACGTCGATGATGAAGTTTTTATTAATTTTGTTACTCAATTTGTGAAGTCAAATGGACTCAGATATATTTCACAGTATTTTAACTGAATTATAAGAAAGTAACGTTTAGATAAATTTGAGTTGAACCAGATGGAAACTGTAAATAAAACTGTAGATTCATAAAATGAGAGAGAAAAAAAAGTCTAGAGTTCATTCGCTAGGTATAATAAAGTTTTAATGATTAACTTAAAATCCAAAATAAAAGGTTCCACCAGCACCTTACAGAAGTATAAATTGAAAATTCTCTGAATACCTGCTCGTGAATTTAGTATGGCGTACGGCCATATAATATTTATTTTTATTTGTTTTTCTGATTATCACTGTCTTACAGGCGTAAGAAATAAAACTCAGGATAAGTGTTAAATATAAGATATTCATTTTATTGGCATTTGTTTTTAAATTTATCAAGCCGTTCTATTGTAATCTTGGTAAATTGTAATAATTTCTCAACGTTACATGCTTATATAGCATATATGTATTTTGAAAGAACTTGAAACAAATCTGTCTTTTACATTGAGATAGTTTCATGAATCAAAATAATTTTTGCGAAATCCATATACATTATTTTTGATAGACCGATAGGGATTCAACATAGTAAGATGACAGAATATTTTTATTTGGTTTATGAGGTTAATATACAACCTTTCATGTACAAGAAAGGTCAAGGGTTCGTTACCCCTACTTAAATACATTTAATTTTTATTTAATTCAGTATGAAAGTTTAAAAAAGCTCATGTGAAATTTGACTCCAAACAGACACATGTGGAGTTGTGAATATTCGTAATAGTAATCAGTTCGTTCGTTTGCGAAATTACAATATTACATATAGGACACACTTGACTTTATTTTTTTTAAAACAATTTTTTTATTCTACGTGTCTTTAAACTTGTTTTAAAGTTTGGGAGTACTTACGATTAATGGAATTCTACGAAGCCTTAAAAACTTATTAACGAATCCACTCATTTATTAACTTCGACAATTGTTTACCAAAGTTTAATATACATTTTCAAAGTTGTCTAGATATTTGCAGCAGACAGTTAAAGGGTTACAGCTTTTAATTTGTCTTGATAATTTGAGTATCTCTATGATTTGTTTCAAATAATATTTTATAAAATTTTAATTTGTGCCAAAGAATATACCCACACACACACACACACACACACACACACACACATATATATGAATAAATGANTGATATATATACACACGCCTACACCGTGTGTGGGTGTTGTGTGTGTGTTTCGCAAGAGAAGCCATTCTTGTGCATTAAGACTTTTACAAACGGAAGAACTGATATTTTTTTACCAATAAGCTCCTATTGCGCCAGTTTTCTCGGTTCTTGTAAGGGATGTTGTTTGTTTTTTTTTTAAATATTTAAGACTATTATTATTTTTGAGGGAAACATGTTCAGTCTGAACAGATTCTAAGACGCTTGTAAGAATTCTTCTCTCTCTGGAAATAAGTTCTAATTGGAAAAGAACTGTTACTTATCTATACATACTACTTATGTATGTAAATAAACCCTTCTTTCTTTCTTATATATATNTGTGATGGCCACTTCTGGGCTGAAAGTTGAATCGGCTCATTCTACGTTCAGCCCTGAAGAAAGACATGATGAAGCGAAAGCTTGGCAAAAAATAACTCTACTCCAAGGACAAGCCCGGAAGAAGTATTTATGTGTATTCCGTGGCAGTTTACGTGGAACATCTTTTCTTAGATTTTTTAATCATCCTACTTCGGAGATACTAAAAATGTGGTCTATGAAAAATTGTTTATATATATATAAACATACACACACATAAATAAAGGGAAGTACGGTGCGCCTCAGCATCAAGAAACCTTCTGAAATTAGAGAATTTTGAATAAGTAACGGTGACTTTGGTAATATAAGGATACTATAAAATAAACATATGTGGAATTATTCACTATATATTTATCAAGTCAGTTCATTATTTCAAATTGAATTGATTACTTAACCTCCCAATAAAATGAAGCACAGTGGAGAAGCATCCTTCTCCTTTTGTCATTAAAGTACGTGTTTAATTTCATTAAAATTAATGTACTGATAAACAACCCTGTATATACTTGAATATACCCTATATGTTAGTATTAAAGGAACCAAATTTAGTTTTTTAGAAACTTCTGTATTCTTTTATATCGTAGTCGATGATAATTGGGATGTAAGTTGCATACTGCCGTACATAACATAGTATAACATTCCAAAATTTATATCTGAAAGTTCTTAAATTAGGGACAAATTCGATATTTGAGTTCAGTTGAACTAGGCTTTTCAAGGCCGAAATGGCGCAAGTAGAAGAGGTAGATTATTTGCTTAAAAAACCGTGAATATCTTTATTTTTTATTTATGACTGCGAAACAAAGAACGTTTGTAGATAAGTTTAAAGTTCTGTCATATTATATGAAAGGTATTTATCCATGTAACAGAGAGGTTTGAACGGCTGCTGATCATCTTTTAATTTCCGAATTGTTCAAAAATCTTTATTATCCATCTTCCTCTTCTTCTTCTAAAATCCTTTTTGCTTGTAGATTATTGGATCTTACACATTTTATTCGTTTACATCTATATATGTTCATCTTAAACGGAACTAACTACTTAAATGGTATTATGAAAGCTTTATTTCTCTTTAAAAAGGACCCTTCAGATCCAATAATTTTAAAAATTGTTTCTCTAGTGGTTCTCACTGGTACACTTTTTGCTGTATTACCATTCTTCCTTTTCTATATTTACTCAAAGTAGTACTTCATATATGTAATGAGCTTAGTTAATCTATGAAGCACCATTAATCTCTGTCCTGTGACCTGGGCATTACAAAGAGGAGTTAGACAAGGCTGTATTACCATTCTTCCTTTCCTATATTTACTCAAAGTAGTACTTCATATCTGTAATGAGCTTAGTTAATGTATGAAGCACCATTAATCTCTGACCTGAGCAGTACAAAGAGGAGTCAGACAAGGCTGATTACCATTCTTCCTTTCCTATATTTACTCAAAGTAGTACTTCATATCTGTAATGAGCTTAGTTAATGTATGAAGCACTATTAATCTCTGACCTGGGCAGTACAAAGAGGAGTCAGACAAGGCTGTATTACCATTCTTCCTTTCCTATATTTACTGAAAGTAGTACTTCATATCTGTAATGAGCTTAGTTAATGTATGAAGCACCATTAATCTCTGACCTGGGCAGCACAAAGAGGAGTCAGACAAGGCTGTGTCCTATTCCGGTTCTACTCTAGTTATATCTTGTAGGGTTGTCGTTGTTAGTTGAGTGTTTACGGTGCTCACTTCCTCTCCTCTCTATTTATATCTCTGTAGGCCCGTCCCTCAGCTCCAGCCACTCCTTCCTCTTCCTCTGCATTTTCAAATATCTTACACGTGCTGACAATTCCTTTATTTTTTTTTTTAAAGTTTTATTTATATAAGCTTGAATATATTTGTATGTAAGTTTTAAACCATACATATTTATACTAATTAAATTTGAATTGATTTAAAATGTTCTAAATATTCCCTTTGTGGATCCCTCATTCTGATTAATTTATTTATTTGATCATAACAAACATTGTCATTTGAATCATAGGACTATGTTTATATTGTATAATAATTTTTAATTATATTTTAAAAGTAATGACATTATTTTGGCGTTTTAATTATATTCATGATATGTATATAGTTACGTAAACTTATGGACAATGTTATTTTGATGAATATAATCAATTAATTATTAACTGAAAGTGTTTATTTTCGTCAGCTTATTTTTTTGTCTTGAATAATAAAGTGTGTTCTCTAAGTTCTGATTTAAATAAATATTCTTTGAGTTTTCTTTTAATTTTACGACAAATGCTAAGATGAAATATATATTTTTTTGTTATGGCTTAGTCAACAAGAAAAAACATGAAGGAAGCTCCACTTGAGCCAGAGAAGTTGTGTCAGTTAAGTTCTGCGACCTCATTTAAGAGTCATTTACTCAGTGCGTTCCATTATTAATTTATATCGACATTCCTTACTATGTCTAGTTGTATTAGAATTCTATTTACGATTGGCTTTTCCTTTAGGACGACACATGCACCGCTAGGCAACAAAAACTCTATAAGGCTGCTAGTTTGTTTGGTTTCCGTAGCTGAGCTTGTGTTTGGCATTTCCTTAAGGACGACACATGCACCGCTTGGCGGCAAAAACTCTATAAGGCAGCCAGTTTGTTTGGTTTCTATGGCTCAGCTTGTGTTTGGCATTTCCTTAAGGACGACACATGTAGCGCTAGGCGACAAAATCTCTTTAAGGCAGCCAGTAAAGTTTGGTTTCCGTGGCCCAGCTTGTGTTTGGCATTTCCTTAAGGACGACACATGTGCTGGAAGGCGACGATATCTCTATAAGGCAGCCAGTTTGTTTGGTTTCCGTGACTCAGCTTGTGTTTGGCATTTCCTTAAGGACGACAAATGTGCCGGAAGGCGACAAAATCTCTATAAGGCAGCCAGTAAAGTTTGGTTTCCGTGGCCCAGCTTGTGTTTGCCCTGCAGTTAGCGGTGTGCTGTAGTTGGAAGCAAATTGTCGACCTCACGCGACCACAGATTAAGTATTTACTTCTCCCCTGGCGAGGCAGTAAAAATAACTCACATGTATAATACTATAACCTCAGGATTAACTTCCGAGCGTCCCGTGATATTTCATGTCCCATTTCTCTCAGGTCACGCTACCTCTTCGAGTCGGCCTGTCTCCTCCAGCCACAGATATTAATTACTTTACATCCTTCTGTTGCGACAACCGCTGATAATAAAAATCTAAAACCATTTCTATTTAGATCTAGCGTAACTCACGCAGATTCAAAGAACTTTACCCATTCCTCGACCGCAAATCCAACTTATACATTAAACCTAAATAGAACATAAACAAATATTTAATAAAACGAATATGGATATACTAAAGATTTACTTAGCAACCATACAATAAAATCCGAAACGTATACAGAACCAATAATCCAAAGTATTAAGGCTGACCCTAAATCAATTTCAAATCTTACACTACACACTGACTTCCAACAATACATAAATACAAAAAACTGACTTCATTTGGTAAGAACCACTTACTACCTCGAACACGAAACCTACCCGACCAAAAGACTAAAAAGACGCTGGTCAAGGGAACTTCCAGAGGACTGACTATTCCCGGAGAGGCACCGTTGAGTTCGCTATCCCTATCACATTTATCACTGCCTTTTTCTTTAATAATTCACAACATCTGCTGGTGGTAGCTAAGGGCACTTGGGTAAATAAAAAAATGTAAAAATAATAATCTATCAAGTTTGTATGCGTAATCTTATCCGATGATGTATATCAATGTAATCGTCTCCTGAACCAGGTTTTATTAATTTTTTTTTTCATTAATTCCAGAAGTTCCTGAAGATTAGTATGGGTGTTTACTTGTTTTATCGGTGAAGTTTAGAAGCGGAGGATTCAGATTGTGCGATATCAGCGAGTTTAATATGAGTCTGTTATGTTCAACTAGTTCACTGGGAAATATGATTATTCTAGCTGCATTATTAAGTTACTAGTGGACATGTGTTTATAAGCGGATAGTGATAACAACTGACACTTAATGCTACGTCGATAGCCAGTTTTTTTTTTTTTTTGTTATCCAACCACTCTTGGTTCATTTACCATCATATATAACGTTGGCGTTTGATTAGATAACATTTCCATTAATGCTTATAAGTAACTGTAAATATTTTAAAGGATTATTTAGAGGCCGACTGAGGATACTTATCCTCACAGTATTAACAAGAAATATATCCAAAAGAATCATAGTTACTAAACTATGATTCTTTTAAATGTATTCCATCTGTCTATCGGAGGGAATTAGTTGCTCCCCGCCACCCACCGACCAATCTCCTGGCCTTGCTCTAGCGGCAGACGTGTTCGCCACCTGCCAAAACCTGAATGCGCGCGTCTCTTCAGAGTCTGGGACTCGTGGCTTCCTGAGGATCGCGAGTATCGGGGCACCGACCACCGCCCGGTGCAGCTAGAAATTATATTAAAGGGTTATTATCACTACCAATGAATATAGAACTATCATACCTTCTGTAATCCGTCTTCATTGGTTTCTGCAAACCATCAGCCAACAGAAGATGGTTTGCAGAAACCAATGAAGACGGATAATAGAAGGTATGATAGTTATAAATTATTTTGTTTCTAGGTGTACTAAAAAAACAGAATGAATTATAATTCTTGAACTTGAAATAGTTGAAATATTAATATCCTACAGCAATCTGTAATAATAAACAGATATTTCATTTTATAGATTATCGAATATATCTTAAAATATTCTTTAATTATCCAAATATTGCTAATGAACAATTATTATTCATATATTTGTACATTGAAGAAAATTTTAATAATATTAATTTTAATTCATAACGTCACTTTTACAATTTAGTTTTCTAATTTTAAAATTTATATTTTGGTAGAGATTAGAATTTTATCCTAGTAGGTAAAAATATTCTGAATAAATTAAGAATTATCGCCAAATATTTATCTCATATGATAAGGCATATTTATCGTAGATCACCAATCCTGGCAAGCCAGGCACTGGATGAATATGTTTCTATAGTCCTGCAAGTTTTACAAATCGGAGGGCTGTCTTCAGCGAATTAATAGGCCTTTGCATGTAGCCATCCTATAAGAAAATGTTTCAAATACGTTCTTGGCGAGTTTTTATAGCTGCCCGGTGAGTCTACAGTAACCCTACTAACAAAGTATGTACTTGACCCAGTAATAATTAATACTTCACTTCCATATTGAATTTTGGTCTCTTGAAGTTGCTTATTAACATAGGAGCTATTGTGTGTATAAAGCCCTTTACCTAGAAATAGT
Organism: Oncopeltus fasciatus; assembly: GCA_000696205.2. Lineage (NCBI taxonomy): Eukaryota > Metazoa > Arthropoda > Insecta > Hemiptera > Lygaeidae > Oncopeltus > Oncopeltus fasciatus. The sequence continues at coordinate 363,009 of KZ806868.1, forward strand.
ATATCTATTATACCTAATACATATTATTATGTGTTATAAAGGTTTTACTATTTCCTTTCGATGTAGATTAGGATGAGGTTACAGGGCGATCAACATTATGGTTATTACGCCCAGACTGTTGGGTTAATTAAATGTTTTCATATATGCCTGTTTCTCTTAAAATGCACATAAGTTTGCCTGCATTGGATACATTGTTTGCCAGGGATGCCGACAGTTGTCTTGGGAGGTTTTTGCATGTAAATAGATTAATATGAGCATTCCTCGATGAAATGTTGAACGTTCATTTGAGAGCTACATTTAGGGCATATTGGCCTTTCGATGTAGATTTTTTAAAAATTTATTTAAGCAGGTACATATTTAAGATATTGAGAGGGATTTTGTCCCTTTTACAAAAGTATTTAGGAGGACAAGGAATTTCCAGGGTAAAGGGCAAGGGCATAAAGAAGACATTATTCGGAAATTTGGCGAAGGGGGTGGGCGTCCCTTCATCGATCTAAATGTTTTTCCACTCTTTAATGTTTCATGAGTAGGGGACCCCTCTGGAGTGCCTGCCAGCTGGTCTGTCATCCTTCAGAGAATCCTCCCACGCGCCCCCCCCCCCCGAGTTTAGTCATCGCCGCCATTCATCGCTCCGGAGATTAATTTCCTCGGAATATGTCTCTCGTCCAAATTAAAATCAGAAAATGTAAGGCTCCCAATGAAATCACTTAACTACTTTGTTTATTCAATTCATACCGTGCCATACGACTGAGTCACCGACTTTCTTCTCTTAATAACCTCTAATAATACTATCATACCTTCTATTATCCGTCTTCATTGGTTTCTGCAAACCATCTTCTGTTGGCGAGCGCTTTCGGACATTGTCCATCTTCTGGCCGAATACATGCGTTCACTGTCACTGTCTGTATTCAACT
>KZ806868.1:366741-381886 GCA_000696205.2 Oncopeltus fasciatus
TATATATATAAATAATCAAGAACAGGTGGGATAGAGTGCAGTGCACACATAAAAAGAAAACACTCCTCACTGACGAAGGGCCAGATTTTACTCCATTTTCTTTTTGTGTGTTTACAACACTCTCTCCCATCTGTTCTTGATTACTATATATCGCAGCCACGAGTTTATTCGGTAAATATAACTCTTGCACTAGCGCTATAGATAACCATATAGCTGCCCATATCCACTATCTTGTTGCCACCGATAACCACTTGCGCTTCAGACCTTCCCCATCGCCTCCAAGTATAGCCGCGAGTGTGGCAGGGCTGAAAACTAAGAGGATAGACAAACCCCCTCACAAATATTTACCTAAGGACTCCTGTAACGAGTGGTCTCTCTCAACACGAGCGCTTGTGTTCCCGAGCAAACAAAGCAGGGCAGGGGAGAGGATTGTGCATGAGTCGGTGGGGCACCTCGACTTCCCGCTTCTAATTAGTCCCGTCTATGTCTAGCCCAATTAGGACTTAACTTTCTACAAATGGTACTTCTATCTGCCGGCACACTTTATTCTCAGCTCGCTTCGGAGGATGTGAAGTTGAACACCTACTTAAAAAGGCAGATTTCTATAATAAACAGCCTGCTATACAAAGCTTAAGTCTTGTGTAGGTAAATAAAATTCAATAAACTGGAGTAACTTTAACTTTAAACGAATTTCTCAAGTAGGTATAAATAAAAACAATTCTTAAATTATTTTTTATATTAAGCAATAAATATGATAGCTTTGATCTCACTAAGTAGTTTACAGTCTGTCAAAAATGAATAACAGTCAATATCTACGTTATTGTAAGAGTTGTGATAAAATTTTAAGAATTTTACAGGTGTTAAAAGTAAATTTCTAACATATTCAGTATATATATATATATATCATATTATCACACACACACACACACACACACATATATGCATCTGAAATGATTTTAAAGTATATAATAATTAGTCAAAATTCGTTATTTAAGCTGTTTCTTGCAGACCGTAGAGTATGAGTTCGAATTGGCTAGTACGGTCGTGGCGGAAAGAGATTTAAGGAGAGAGGCACAGACATACGGTACAGGAATTGATTGTCAGAAACTATGTCACGAGTGTCAGATCACTAGGTTACTCTACGTCATCACTTCGTAAGAATTCACGTCCTAAAATGTACGTATGAAATGTGTGGTGTTATAAGCTTCAGATAGATTATGTATTTACTGTTCTAATTTAGTAATTCATAGGAAGGCATTACGGGAGGGGGGGGGGTTTAAATTCTGGTAGTTCGCTCATTTAGTGTTGAAGGGTGCATGGCTAAATTTTACATTGCTATTTTACCTCCTCAGGCTACACAGAGGCACTGTGTGTGTGTGTGTGTGGGCAACGTATTGCTAATTGAAAAATATTTAATTACCCCTGTTCAATTGAAGTTAGGAGTTCACCCCCCCCCCCCCCCCCCCNTAGTAAACTTTATTTATGCATCTATGAAGTCAGGGATTCATAATTTAAATGTACGCACTCGAGGGCGCACGCTTAATTTTAATCACAATTAATTATATATTATTATTCAAAAAAGTTGGTTTCCCGTTTAACACTATTTTTTCTTTTGACTGATTTTTAAATGTCATTTTGTTTTTAATAGAAGCCCAGGGCTTTGAATTGTTAAACGTACTTTCCCTACATTTGTTAAAACCAATAAAGCATATATTGTTAATGCAGCTTCATTAATTATCTATCTCACCTATTCCGAGGGTAGATGCTAATCCACCCTTTGTACACAAAGAAGGTTGCACCAACTCGAATGGTTATAAGTATCTTGTACAAGGGCTTAAGATTTTATTTTATAAATGTGCCTAAAAAGTTTTTGGTTTACTTAATTGTCTAAATTTAATGTCAGACAGCATATGTAAATATTAATAATATAATATAGTATTTGAATACTACGAGCCAATAGGCACTTTATTTTATTATAGTAGTTGTAGGGGGAGAATTATGATAAAAATAAAATCGTTTTGTGCCCCTGTCTTCCACTTGATTTTTATTTGCAATTTTTCCCTCTAAATTATACTGGTGAGATTCGATTTCTATAATACTGTTCTTCAGGTTGTTTTTATTTTGTAATATAAATAATGATTAGAAACAATACAAAATTAAAGATAAATAATATCAGTTGGGCTAAACATTGAAATTAATCTATTAAGACAATAAAACAAAGTAGACAGTTTTGAAAAATTTCTCTCTTTCTAATGTGATTTAGAGTTGGTAAAATTAGGGAACTACCAGCAACATGTAAGTAATGTCTGAATATAAAATTGTATTCCTCGAAACGTTCCCATATAATGTGAAAAAAAACAAAAAAAAAAAAATACAAAGAAAGCAGTCCAAAATAGTATTTATAATATTAACTTCTTAATAATAACAACATGTAATGAAATTAGTATTATGTTTGAATTAATATATGTTGGAATTTACAGGTTCCATTGATTTCAATATGAAGTGATTTTAATTGTGTATTTATGCTTTCAAAATATAAAGTAACGTAAATAGATTACATACATCTGTGTTTCATGTTCTTTTTTAAAGTTATTATTAATTTTAAAAAAGCCAGTTAATGTAATGAGGAAAAAGAAAATAGCAGCAATGGTGATGGATCCTGACAGATAAGGAAAGAGAACAAATAAATAAAACACAGCGTGATCGATAAGAGATTAGAATATAACAAGAGATTGAAGAATAATGTTACTCTTAACAGATCACAGATTATTATTTGTCAGAACAAATTTATGTGCACAGATATCTATATAGCTCTATATTATACCGTTCATGAAATTGAAAAAAAAACAAAAAAAAAAAAAAAAAACAAGTTTTTACCGCACTGGTTAATCATCAAGAAAAGCTTTCAAAGAAAATAAGTATTCACGGAAGATCAAATATTTGAGGATGTATTTAAAATATGTAAATATAAATTTGACATTACTTTTTAGTCAAAATAAAAAAATAGATATTCATTAGTGAAAATAAATATTTTCAAATTAAATTCAGAGAATATTCATGACAGAGGGATACATGAATTTATTAGGCATCCATGACCTAGGTGGTTCAGCAATTTCTTGAATGAACCCGAGACTTTGAAAATGTATTTCTTGTGAAGTGCTCTGTACTTCTTCAATAGGACAACAAATTCACGGGTTGTAGTAGAACTTTGTTTGTCTGTACTTTTGTAAGTAGCTTGTAGAGGAACATTGAGCAGCTTGCTTTTGTTATGACTTCACTTCACGACTGAGATCATCCGTAGGAAGTTGTACAGGCAACATGGTTCCTAAAACTTTACACTGTTGACTTGTTGAATAATTCCCTGTTCCGTTACAGTATGAAAGCTGTTTGAGCTTGCACTCAGGAAGAAATTCATTAATCCTTTTTGTAAATACTTTATGTGCCAGATAAATACAGGCGAATTTCCGCCATTCAAATCCCTTCTAGTTCTCCTTGAAGCTCCCTTCATGAAAAATTAAAAAAACCATTAGTCTTCAAAACCGTCGTTGTAGTTTGTATGAATAAAGTTGTCGTCTTACTGATGAATTTTGTATGCTATCGATTTAATTGACTTTCAACCCATAAAATTAGAAAAAAAACTGAATATACTTAAGTTACATTTTTTATATTAACGAATTCTTAAATAATATAGTTGTTCTCATGATAAATTGTCAAAATAAATAAATTCTATATTTTCTGATCCTACCTACTAGATACAAAAATTATTGTCAATATATGTAAGTGTGTGTATTTTTTTCGTGCATGTCTGTGAATGTAATAGAGAATAGAATAAAGTTAACGCTCTAAAAGTTAGTTTTCCCATGTTCGCTTTAAACACCAAAAGAAAGGATTTTTGGGGGGAATTTGTTTACAGCTAAAATCGAGGAGAGGGGGGATTAGATTGTGGCCAAAGATTTAAATTTTTCTGTCTTTCTTATAATTATTGTTTTAAAAAAAATGTTCAAAAGGGGAGTTTTTTGACCGTAGATATTATTATTAGATGATTTTAGTTGGGGTTCGGTCAAGGTAGACAAAAAAAAAAATACAAATTTTAAAAAAGTGTATTTTTTTAAAAAGATTATCAGCCAACGGTTTCGGCTTACATTGTAGGACCACAGAATGTCCTGTCTCGTCTTCATGATAGAGGGCTTACAATGTAAGCCGAAACGTTGGCAGATAATCTTTTAATAAAATATACTTTTTTTTAAATTTCAGGTTCGAGTCTCGGCTGAGGTAGTAAGATTTTTTTATTCTATTCTCTTTTATTTATTGTATAAATCCTAATTCAATGATTAATTGAATAATAGTCAATATTTTTGTTAGTGTTAATAGTGTTCCTACTACTCTGATAACTCCAGATCTGTCTTATGCCATCGTCAGGGACATCATATTTTAAATTTATCGTTTTTTTGTGGGGGTTTTATGACCATTTTGGAAATTAATTTTTATTTATTTCCTCCTATATTAAATGAATCTGTTTTATAAATAAAAATAAAACGGAAAGTTCAAGTACAAGTATGCATTAACTCAATTGCTAATTAATTCGTTTAGTTACACTTCCTCCGTTACGGACTTTTATTTTAATAAATTTATAATTTAAATACTATTTGTAAGGGACTTTAATTAGGTTAGATATTTAAACATTTTATTTTGAAATTGTTCTTTCCTACTAAAGATTATAAACTTAAAACATGTTTCTGTATAGTATATTCGGTTGACTAATGGGCATATACATAGAACCCAACATTAGATTTCTAGCATTTTGAAACGCCTTTTTAAAACCAAGAATGATTGCAGGGAATATTTTTTGAACTAATAAAATTGTTTGTCGTTAATTTGTCCTCAAGAAAAGATCAGGTAAAAAAAAAAGTATCTTAAAATTAATATAATGAATAATTATTCATAATACTTCAGCCATTGTTTAATGTATGTTAGGAAAAAAAAATTATTGAAGTGTAATGAATATTCATAAATTATCTAGAAGGCATTGTTTCTAACTTTTGTCTCATTTTGAGGAACGTTAGAACTGTCATCCAACATGTTTGTTGTATTTTAGAACGCTAAAGCATGCTTTCGCAACAACGTATACTGTTGAATTGTTTGAAATATTCTGTTGATTAGAATGTTATTATGAATGTCATACCTTCCATTGTCCGTCTTCATTGGTTTCTGCAAACCATCTTCTTTTGACTTGGAAGATGGTTTGCAGAAACCAATGAAGACGGACAATGGAAGGTATGACAGTTCTATATTCATTGGTGGTAGAAATAACCTTTTAGATTATTTACCTAATTATGAATGTGTCTATTGTTTCTCATAATGGGTATGGATTTAATGCTTAATCAGCTGATTGATTTCTCTATTCCCACTTGCATTAAATCCCTATCACAACTCTTCGTATTAAAAAAAAGAAAAAAAATGTGAATAAATAAGTTTTAAAAGAAAAGTAGATTCCACTGCTCAAAAAAAAAAAAAAAAAATAATAGCATTGTGTAATAAATAAAAAATATGAAGAGTATAAGGGAAAGCTGGTTGGGGGTGTATATGACGTAGCCATGACAAGCTATGCAGACAGGGAGCGGACACACATTCAGCCTGTCCAGCCGACCGTGGGCCCTACATCATGTTCTTTTTACGCTCGGACTCACCGCCGGGGTTCGTGTTCCAACCCCTCCTTCACGCAATCTGGGGGGTGACCCTGAGCTCGTGCGCACAAGCCAAGTAGGATGTTGAAGGATTCTACTCCGAGCCTTCATTCTGATCCAACGCAATTAGGTCCTTGTCAAAGTAAAAGTCAGGAATCTTTTGTCACTTTCTGTCACTGTCACTTATCACTTTTACTTGATCTAAATTGACACATGGAGGTTATCAACTTAGCCAAGTGATTAGTACACAATTTTAACATTCAAATTTTCTATTATGTTCACAAATAATTGTTTTCTTAGGTAATTCATTTTTTGTTTTACCTATCCGTTAATGCTGGTTTATGATTAATTTATAATTGTCCAGACAATGCGTCTCATAATAATTATTATACTAGATAGCTCTTAACTTCTCTGAGAAAATTTAATAATTCGCGTGGCCGCTAGGAAAACATATTTTTCTGAGGAAGATGAGGAAAACAAGAATGGAAACTAAGCATCCCCTGCTGTTTTGAGCACCCTCCGTCCCAGATGTCTGTGTGGTCTGACTAAAGTTACCACCCTGCCCTACAAAACAGATCCCAAAAGCTCAATTTCGACATTTTTGTTGAGTCTCAAGTGATCAAAGAAATGAGTAATTAAATTTTGAACAAATGAAGCTTCAAATAACAAGCGACAACTCTATTGAAAAAAAAAATGAAAAAATAATTGATAATCATCTACAAAAGTCTTACTCTGTTATTAATGTATTAAATTTTTGTCCTTTTGCTCCGGTGGCTGTAACTTTCATTTAAAATAGAGAACTTTAAGTATATGCTTTTACTGAAATCCGATCTTATGTGGACACAAGATGTTGATATCCTTTCAAACATTTTTGTAAATTGCCTTATAGTTTTTCTCATCTACCTATTTTTGAAAATGTTGTATTTCATTCATTTCTTCATTGTTTGGGAGTATTAGTGAACCATATTCGAAATAATTTTTACGGTAATAATATCTTGAGCTGTATTTTGTTCACAACCAGCTGAATGGGTTTTCGCCTTTCTGCCTCCCACAGAAATTCGAATTAACAAATGTTAGTAAAAATAAATATAAAATTTCATACTTGAAAATTGTTAAATTTAGTATCTCTTAGAATTTCTCTCTCTCTTATGATATTTTAGTAAAAAATGAATTCGTGGAACAATGTGGAAATTAAAAAACCCCAACATACTGAATAGGTCTATGTATTCAAAAAGATGAAGGCCCTCATATTCTAATACGTGTTTTTCGTAAAAAATATTATAGTACATAAACATTATAAAATTAATAATAATTCCATTGTTTGCTCACATACGAATTGGATGTATGTTTTTTTTTTGTTTTTTTTAAACTTTCTACTAAAGTGCATACATGTTAAATACTAGGGAAGTATATAACAAGAGAACCGGACCTGTTAGGGAAGGGGCCAATTGAAGGGTGCCACCTGCTTCTTTTTTTTTCAGAAAAGGAAGTTATGGTTACCCAGAAATAGTTATTAGTTATTATTATTTTTAGGGTTGCCTCGCCTCTTCCATGAAGTTATAAAAACCGGTTGTTAGCGGCCCCCGAATCAGTGACAGTTTCTGTCTGATCGCATGCCTCAGAGTGTCGGGCTGGTCGTAATCTTTGCAGTGCTGGTAACAGTAAAATTATAAGTGACATTATAACAATTTATTTCGAGGTCTCTTTGTAAATAAGCACATTTAATTTATTTGTACATATTAATTAGTTAGCTGTATTACTGTATTACTCTATTCTACAGCAAACTCACTCTAATTTAGCATTCCTCATTTGTATTATTTTTTTAAAAATTATCTTTAAGTAATGAATCTTTATTTATATATTTATCTTTGGTTAGTAAGGGCAGTAGGTTTGATTGTTGAGGTTGACCACTCAATTAGTAGGTGTACTTTCTTGTGATAATAAATTCAATTTATCAGTGTTCTAAATTATTATTGAACCGAAGTCAATAACAATATCTATGTACACAACTTTAAAGGGGACATGTTTGAGCCTCTTTAATGTAGGATTTGTTAAATTCTGAAGGAAATGTTTCAAAAAGGCACTAACTTGATTACCTTGAGGGAAATTCTAAATGTGTTTCACTATTTGTTTGTGATCTGCGAGTTGATTTCGGCGACAACAGCTGTGAGTTAGTTGGTAAATACTGGCTGTATGAAATATAAATTAAAGGCCGGCTCGAGTTAGCCGGTTGTCAGCGAGCCCTCCTCTGCCATTGTTGGGCTGGAAGAGTTGGGAACACCGCCGTGAATTCGGCCGAGTTCCCCTTCATTACCGCTCTCCTCGGCTCGGGAAAGAGCAACTCTAAACTAAGTTAATTAATCTGATGATAGAACTCTTCTCAAGCGATCCGGCTTCGTTTTCCCGCGAGCCCTTCTGAGGGATAGGGCTTCGGGGAGCGCTGGCCACCCCGAGGGACCCTCATATATTCCCTGTTGTCTTTTCCCCACTTTAACTGCCTTCTGGAATGAATGTATGTTTCCTGTATATATCACAGAAAAAAGTTACTGCCAAAGTCTTTAGTATATACTTCTTATTATGTAGAATGAAAAAAAAAACATTTATTTATTTATTACATTCTGTTAAATAAAAACATTTTGTAATTTGATTACAATGAAAAGTAAAAATTACATTCTATGACAATCACGCGAGGAGAGAAGGTGACCAAAGACACCTCTCTTAAATTTTTTTTTTTTTTTTTCAACTTTATTATTTATTACTTTCTACATGTTTTCTATATACATGTTTGTTGTATTTTAGAACGCTAAAGCATGCTTTCGCAACAACGTATACTGTTGAATTGTTTGAAATATTCTGTTGATTAGAATGTTATTATGAATGTCATACCTTCCATTGTCCGTCTTCATTGGTTTCTGCAAACCATCTTCTTTTGACTTGGAAGATGGTTTGCAGAAACCAATGAAGACGGACAATGGAAGGTATGACAGTTCTATATTCATTGGTGGTAGAAATAACCTTTTAGATTATTTACCTAATTATGAATGTGTCTATTGTTTCTCATAATGGGTATGGATTTAATGCTTAATCAGCTGATTGATTTCTCTATTCCCACTTGCATTAAATCCCTATCACAACTCTTCGTATNGATGCATGGAAAGGCCAGAGTGGAATTTATTAAAACGGGTTGTAATGATGTCCTTAACTAAAGGGATTTTGAGGTCATTGTGGAGTAAGGAGTTTGTGACGTAATAGGGTGCAGAAACTATGATTCTTAGGATTTTGGATTGGAAGGAATGTATTCTTTGGATGTTGGAGGGTTTAACATTTCCCCACAGTTGAGATAGGTCTCAGTAACGTCTTATAAATGGTAAGTTTGTTGGTCTCAGTTAAGGTTCAAATGTGGCTTAGTAGCTTGTAGAGTTGTCCAAGTCTCCTATTTAGTTCCTGTCTTTTGATTTTTGTATGTGTGTTCCATGTTAGACGGGAGTCAAGATGAAAGCCTAGGTACCTGACGCAATCGGAAGTTGGAATAGGGATGTCATAAAAGTAAATTCAGCCAGGTTGTTTCTTCCTTAGTGTGAAAGTGACATGACAGCATTTGCCTTCGTTGACTTTAATGCGCCAGCGCTGTATGTCCATCTCTCTGAAATAAAAACATTAATATAAAAGAAAGGTGAACAGGAGAGACTTTTATTCGTCACAATCAAATATACAAAGAAAATGCCTTCTTATTGTATCTGTCTTAGGAATTGAATTACTTGTCTCCGTGAACCTTGAATATTATAATTACTAATGATGATAAAGGATATCATAATACACCTGGTTAAATTGAGTGAATTACTTCCTTTGTAGTTGTTAATTATTGTTGAACGTCGCGTTTCTAATAATGTTAGGATCTTAAGCAGTCTTTTATTCTCTAAAGAGGTCAATTTACTAAATCTCAAAAGAGAAGTTAACAAACTTGAAACTGGAATGGGTTTGGAGCAGAAACGCTGTTATTTAATATCAGGAAGAACTTTTGAGAGAGCTTTTGAAATAAGGTCATTAATAAAACTCTTATAATTGAAAAAAAAAATTTTTTCTTTTAAAAAGGTGAGATTCAATAATGTGCAAAAACTTTAACTTCCAAGATCATTGGTTGGAGCCTGTTTTGGTCCGAAACATATTTCTTTTTTGTTCTGTTTTTTTTGGCTTTTTCCATTTGTTTATTTTGTCTTCTGGATTGGTGATATTATAACAATGGGTTATAGCGAAGAAGCTCTTTTTTCCACTTTCAACATTTTTAGAGACATGTCTTTCTTATATTGGTACTTGGACAAAGAGAAAGTGTGTTGAGAAATAACCAACGAGCTAAACGAACGATTACGTTAACTGCTGGTTGTACTAGTGATATTTATTTATCACAGAGGAAGTGAGAGAGAGAAAGCGTGTGTGTGTGTGTGTGTGAGAGTTGGGGAAGAAGGAGTATGAAGAGAGAGTGTGCGAGGGAGTGAGTTACTGATAACAAGACCTGTTAGAATGTGTATTTAACAGTTTGTTAAATTAGAGTTGTGTAGGCACTTGTGATATTTAGCACATTTTGTTAACGATTCCTATAATTTCTCATTAATTTCTTTAAATGGTTGGAGGTTCGTTGGCCGTCGAGTATTATGCTGGAGAAATTAGTCAGTGTCTCGGCCAGGATCAGAAAAATAAAATACTACAAAATTGTTGAGTAATTATTTTGTTATTTCCTAAGTTTCGACTTAACTTGTTAGTCATCATCAGGGCGATAGTAGTGTCTCAATAGATCTCCGAGAGAGGTTTATGGTCACATCTCAGAGTGCAGAACTGTTAGGAGTCTGCGATATGTTCCCTAACATTACATTTAATATTTATTGTTTGAGAGTGGTGTCATTGGTCACCTTCTTTCATGTAATTGGCATTGAATGTCACTTTTTACTTCATTTTGATCAAATTTCAAAATGTTTCTATTTAACAGAATGTAATAAATAAATAAAAGTTTAATAATAATAATATTTATTGCGCACTTTATTTATAGCATTCATGTTCCCGAAGTTAAATGGTGCATTACTGAAAAAATAATGTTCGGTATTATATGAAACTTGTTCGGCAATATTTCCTTAGAAACCGGCTGTCAGTAAGGGAGGCCTTACTGAAAGAATAATTGAATGTGTTTTGAACCTGAGGACATTCCCTCCAATATTTTATTCCTCAGACTGCCGCCGAAAGGAAGTGTCTCATTAAAGAAAAGGAGGGGGTGGAAGAGGACGGGTGGAGAGATTAGCGGTGATTTATTGCACCGAGAAAGGGTGGGGGGTGGGTTCCCTCTGGAATCGCCTGTGACTGCTGGAGGGGATCGATCTGTTAGGGTTCCGTTGGACAGACTTTTTGGTGGGATCCCGCTGGAGCTCGGTTTGATGGAGCCTTTCCTAGAGCATGTGTTCGGACTGAAAGCTTTTTGTTGCCTTAGGCAAAGTAGGGGTTTCCTCAACCTGGCAAAGTAATAACTGGGTGGCCATCCTAATCAATCTGCCATTCACTTGTAGACTGGAGAATTAAGGAGAAGGTCAAGTCATTCCTTATTCTGAAGTATATGATGTTGTGTGTGTGAGATTGAGTAAAGGCTGGTTGAATGAAATTTTTTCTGGAGTGAATGTTCTTCATGAACCAGAAGTCTGTCTTGCAGGAGATGCATAAACTAAGCGAATTCATAATTATGTTTTTTAAATTTGAACTTTTCAATATTTAAACTTTTTAATTCCCTCTTCTTGTATAAAGTATCTCTTATCAATAAAAAATTTACATTCAGATTGTTCAAAAAAAAAAAAAGTAAGGGCATTCAACCACTAATGTGTCATTTCAGACACAAGGGCTGTAAAATATAATAACCTAAGGGCTGTGCACTCCACTCTTATACTTACACACATTCTCTCAATTCTAACATGAGAACATACAAATCGTTCTATGTAAACTGCGAAGTAAAATCTTAAAAAATATAAGTAAAGTGCATGTAGCTTTTAATCTAGTTTTAACTATGTATATTTGTATTTTTTTTATTTACATATTGCGCACCGAATGATTGTTGATCATGGATTCACATTAATTTAGTGAATCATCAGGTGTTTAATGAAAAATGTGATTAAATTTTATGAAAATTCAGTTAGCTCGATTAGAAACATTAAAGACATTTTTACTATTCTTTAGGAATTGTTTTGATAGTTGTGATTGATAAAAATATATTAAATGTGAAGGAATATATGTAAATATTCACGCAACCAAGTAAATATTCACTTTAAACAAGTATATTAATATTAAAGTTTGGGCTTGGGTTATAAAATATAAAAACATCAGATGGAATTTTTAAAGGTAAACTCACCGAGTTTCTATTTTAGACCTATACTAGATTTGTATATGACTCTTATTTATGAGTATAAGTAAAGAGGTTCAATAGGGGGGAGGGGGAGTAGTAACCTCTAAACGTCTCATGAATAAATAAATTAGGTTAAAGTTTACTTTAATGAATAATTTGGCCTATTAAATAATAGAATAGATTAAACACATAATACAAATAGAGTGTTTGTAATAACCCATTATTTTTGTTTTTCTTATAAATGGTAAGTTTGTTGGTCTCAGTTAAGGTTCAAATGTGGCTTAGTAGCTTGTAGAGTTGTCCAAGTCTCCTATTTAGTTCCTGTCTTTTGATTTTTGTATGTGTGTTCCATGTTAGACGGGAGTCAAGATGAAAGCCTAGGTACCTGACGCAATCGGAATTTACAGATATTATTANTATATATGTTGTATTGATGTGTGATATTTTGTTACAGTTCATCCCATGGCGATGGTTCCCTGATGTGAAGATGACCAGCTCAAACCTTTGGCCCATCGTCCTGCTTCTTGCCAATATCCTCTTCGTTCAAGTACAAGGTAATTGAATTAATGAATTATTTAATTACTAATGATTTAATTAAATTCCTCCAAAGAGCCCTTGATACAAAGTAAACACTTTACTGGAATTTCTACATCGCCTTTCACAATCTTAGAGGGAAGAAGAGAAAAGGGGAAAAATCCTCTCATATCCCTTATCTCTAATAAAACTTCTTTAATTTTCTGCTCCAATAAACAATTAATGAAATTGATCTCTCGGGTCATATTCCATCATTATAGTTCGCCTCTCTCCCTTCACTCGTCTTCCTCGCACCTCTTCCACCCTAAACTCTCTCAAAGATTTTCTTTTCTTTAGGGCCACTTTCATTTAAATTTCCCTAAGCGATGAGGGAGTGGACAGAAATGGTAGAGGGCAGTGGTGGTCTTTTTATAGCTCTCAAGATAATCGAGAAGGCCTTGGAAAAGGTTGCAATTAGGCTTTTGTTTGAAAAACAGCCCCTCGGGGGGAAATGAATTAAGGGATGGGGGAGAGGAGGACGAGGGAGGATCCTGCGGATAGGGGCGAGAATTTAATGTGATCAACTCTCGAACGCTATAAAGGGGTAGACGTTCCGTAAGTTCGTTAGGGTCCGCGTCTGTGGTTGGCTGAGCTCGGCCCTAGGGATTATCGGCTTGCCTTAAGTGGCGTTTGTGAGAGAGGCTGAAGGCTTGTCTTCTGGACAATAGCCTCTCTCTAAGAGCTTTCCAGATAGAAACGTCCAGCAATTAGGGTGTCATTGGTAAAACATGTCCTGCCGTCTTCTGCCGATGGTAGGATGTGTCATCAACAAATTCCCCTCCAAACTTTCATTTTTTGTTAGGATAACATACTTCGAAAATTTAAAAATCATATAAGACCACCACGAAGGGGTTGTCTAAGCTATGTGCATTTGCCATTTATCTTCTCTAAAAAACAAAAACAAAAAAATAACAGCTGTAAGATAGGCGAAATCAGACTTATAGGAGTGAGGAGCTGTCTCGTTATCACGTGCGATTATTAATATTTTGCCACTGCAGCGCGCCTAATATTAATAGAAAAGAAACTCAACCCTGATTTAATCATTAATAAAATAAATTTAGAAGATTTTCAAAGCTAAATTTAGCATTTAATTTTCCACATAGAGTTGGGGTTTACCTCCTTCCTACATTTAAATTCAGCGTTCCAGAAGCCTTAATGAATTTTTCTTTATAAAACTTGACATTATTATAATTATATTGCTTTTAAATGCAAAATGAAACACTTTTCCTTATTGATCAAGAGTATAATGCTCTAGAGTAAGAGGTTAACATTCATGAGTTAATTGGATTTTTTTCATTCCCGCAACCATATTTTTAACTTTAAGCTAAGACGAAATTATATAAAATTTCTTAAATATATAATGTATTATTTTGACATTTATTTCTTATTAATATTGGAATTTATTTGTTTTAATTACTGCTAGATTGTGTAGAACAATATCTTATTTCATATCGACATCAAACTAATTAACTGTTGATTATCTTTCATTTTTACACCACAGTCCTTTACTTAGGAAGATTTCAGAAAATTTATTAAAGGTTATAAGTATGTCAAATATTAAATTGGAAAGAAAAAAAAAGTATAATTGAAGTTTATGTAGGAAAAAAAATAATTGGGTTTTCAAGCGATTTAAACTTAATCGTCAATTTAACTCTGGCAAGAAAGGGTAATTAATGTAACTTATATATACCCTTTGATTTCAACCTGAGAGCATTAAAAGGATCAAAATGATAAAAGGGCATCAGGGATTTGGTCTTTTTTTTTTTTTTTCTTTTTTTTTTTAAATAGATAATGACTCTCATTACGGACTCTAACGACCGAGTTCCCTCCCTCGTCGCCCTGAATGGGTTATTATCATTAGGCCGATGGCCGGCCCTCGAGATAATAGAAAATTAAGCTGGACCTATGGGATGGTGCTAGCTTGGCATATCGTGAGCAGTGTTGGAGTCATGGCCTCTGTATGGCAGAATGCAGGGGACCTAATCATCTGATGGGCCAGGCTATGCCGTACTTCTTCTCCATATACAGGAATGGAATCCGTTTGAAAAATCCACTAAATCCCAATGCTTAAATTGTGTGTTTAAGACCATTCATTTAAGGCACACCTATTACTTTCATAGTCCTTGTCTGATTTTCTATATTTTATTTATTTGTTTTGTTTGAATTGATAAAATTTTCTATTTGAAATGAAATAGGGCTTTTAGCGTTTAAATTGAAATTAGCACGACCAGCTCTCAGTAACTGCCATTTCTTTGAAACGAATTTTATGAATGGATTGGGTAGTTTCTTCTTAATAGTCTATTCATCAATGATCCAAAGAGGTAAAAAGGAACACACAAAAATAATTAAATACAAAATTGGGCTTAAAAGGTGCGGAAAAGTGTTTATATTAAATGTTAATTTTTATTCTGAACTGGCAGTTTGGCTAATGAAAACTGTAGAACCGGAGACATAATTTCCTCCCAGATTAAAATCAAACTTGTAGAATAGAATATAATCAATAATTTTTTTTATA
>KZ806868.1:415624-426933 GCA_000696205.2 Oncopeltus fasciatus
TTTAAACTAAATTATTTTTTAATATAAAGTGAATATAAATGTATATGAAGTATTTGTAGAAAATAAAACACTTGCGGCTGCGATATGTAGCAAATCAAGAACAGATAGAATAGAGTGCGCAGCACACACACAAAAAGAGAAAATATCACAAGGAGCAAAATTTTTGAGGATCTCCCGCCCTTCGTCAGTGAGAAATGACTATATATATGTATGTATATATTTTTGCATTATGTACAGGAAAGCCCCCTCACTCCAAGATATATTAAACAGAAAAAAACTGCTTTTTAAATTCTCACAAATTTACCAAAACAAGGTACTAGGCCAAGTAACAAAAGCATGTGCCTATTCTGTCCAATTATAAAAGCTGGCAACACGTTCTCCAGTGTCGACACCCACATAACTTATAAGATCCAATCCTCTTCAACATGCACATGCAAAAATTGTGTATAACTTATATGTATAATAATGGAGAGTTTTTTGACCGTAGATATTATTATTAGATGATTTTAGTTGGGTTTCGATCAAGATAGATCCAAAAAAATACATTTTTTTAATTTGTATTTTTTTTTTTTGGATCTACCTTGACCGATTCCCAACTAAAATCATCTAATAATTGTGTATAACTGTTTCAGTGCAATTTTTGTCCTGGTTTTTGATAGGAAAATATACTACTCCCCTAAATCTAAGATTTAATAATCATCCTGTTCAGAACAGTCCCCTCTTCCCGTAGCAAGGCATGCTCAGAGTCGTTTATTGAGTTTTAATGACGTTTTCCTAGTTCAAGTGATTGAACAACTTCCCGACACGGCTTCAGATTTGCAACTGTAGGCGAGAGAGAGCGCCTATATCCACATTCTCAAAGCCACTTTAAGACCTGGCATCAATTGTCAACAGTTTGGGGATTAGGGTATTAGGGGGTGATAATTTCGTACGGAACAGCCTATAATTAACTGTTACGTGCTGGTTTACATGGTTTTATGAAGGTAATTAAAAGCAAACTTTATAAGAGTAGTCTTTTGATCACCTTAATGCGTGTACTCGTTTGACAGATAGGGTAACTTGACAGATATCTTTATTTATTTTCGGAAATGACGTAACACCAAGAGAATCATGAAAAGTTGAACCATCGCACTTCCAAGAAGGGAGTACACGGGAAGGGGTGGAATGAGGGGAGAGCACGCGTTCTAGCCCTCTATCTCGAAGGGGAGTTTCAGCACAGCTCTTTAAAGGAAGATCAGATTATATGTTGGAGACATTGCTTGAACGAAGTTTTCTATCTGAGAGTAATTTCTTTTGCCTTTTGCTCTCCCTCCAATAGAAGTTACAAGCACTCATTTCTCTGACAGACGTGGGAGCTGCAATTGAAGTTCATCCTCAGAGGAAGACGACTGGTGATCATAGTTTCCTAAATATGTTCTCAAAAACCTTATTAGGAAAGACATGTATTGAATATTCAATTGAATATCAACGCATGTCACCCTTTGGCGATATTCCTTCTTTATGTTAAATGACAATGAATCCATCAGTTTGTTTTCAGGGTCTTCAATAGAATTATTCTTATTGGAATTTCTCAATGATTATTTGTATTCGATACCCTAGCATCCTAGTTTATATGTATGCACGCAGGCAGCGTCCAAGGTCTTAGATGTAGAGGCTGCAATGGATTCCATCTGGCATGAGTAGGCCGAGTTATCTTCTGAAATGTTAAGCCTCTTTTCTCTGGAAGATTCCATGCTCGAAGATAATCAGCGATGACGGGCGGGTGTGCCACAGAGATCCATCATTAGCACATTCTCTTTAATATAATGCAATGTAAGGTTTATGTGATATTTACATGCTACAGACTAGCCTAAGCCTTAACCGCTTCTAGTTGCACCATTTAAAATTGAAAATATGCGGTATAAACTTTGAGTGAATTATAAACTGGTCTCAGCTAACAGGGATGTTTGGACGTACTTTGTGGACTGAGACTTAATCCATAGAAGGAAGCTAAAAAATAAATTTTTGCGGTTTAATGACTGGCAGCTCTACATAGAATTAACATCAGAAACAAAAGCGAACTTCTAAAATAGATATACTAACGGAGCGCCAGGCTAACTAAGGGGATCTGTACGGGTCTCGCACATCTGACGCCGCGGGTTCAAATCCCGCCCAGGTCAATCTTTTATTTATAAATGGAAGCTTGTCCTGAGCCATGGGTGTTTAAAATGGGGTGGCAACCTGTAGATAGCCCCTCCCTCCATTGACCCTAAGTGGTTGCAAGGTAGGCTAACAGCAAAAAAAAAGGAAAATGCTTTCTGAAATTAATCCCTGGTGACGGACGGATTTGCACGCAAGTTGATGGTTGATGAGCTGATGGTAGATGAGCTGATGGTAGATGAGCTGATGGTAGATGTGCTGATGGCAGGTGAGGAACAGTCGCGGAGACTGTGAGGATGCGGCGGCCCGCTGAGGATGGGTAGAGCGGCCGTCTGCTGGGCATTCCTTCTGCTGCAGCTCCTCGTCGCCGGCCCCGACGCCCGCATCCGCCACCACCGCCACCGCCTCGCCGCCCTCCTGCAGGAGCAGCTCACCGACCAGCTGGCCGAGGGGCGGCTCTCCTGGCCGGTGAAGCGCGAGGCGGTGGTCGAAGGGGACCTCGTCCTGGGCGGCCTCATGATGGTACACGAGAGGGAGGACACTCGGATCTGTGGGAAGGTGATGCCCCAGGGCGGGATTCAGGCAGTCGAAGCCATGCTCTACACTCTCGACGTGGTCAACTCCAGGAAGCTGCCTTTCAAGATCGGNACAGCAATATATGCTCATATATGTGTGTGTGTGTGTGTGTGTGTGTGTGTGTGTGTGTGTGTGTGTGTGTGTGTGTAGCGCAGAAAGCAGTTTTTGGTTCATTTCCTGAAAGACCCCAGCATCCAGGAAATGAACCAAAAGAGGAAATGAGCAATGTTGCTGGATGTTCGTATACTTCATAGTCTTGACGCCATAGTCCTCATTCTGCCCTGGCAGCAATTTTACTGCTGGCTCTCGAGGATCGGAAGAGCTGAGCTGTTGTCTACCGCCGACAGAAACCCGCCCATCTCTCTGGATTGTCACACTCCTGTATTTGTCCCCCTTTGGGTTTCAAACCCCCCACATTCCCCACAATATATCAAAGATATTGAAATTTCTTTTTTGTCTAGCCAGTCACATGCTATTCATGCTGATTGATGACCCTATTGGTTAATTTTACCCACACTCACAAAAACTTTAGATAATATTTCTCACCTGCTGAGCATATTGTCCATTAATGTTCCAAAGCAGCTTGTTTCGTTCGTCTCTTATTGAATATGTTTTATATATGTATGGTTTTAGGAGCTTTCATAGATAATGTAAAAAGATTACAGTTATGTTATGTTTGTTTCATGCAATAAGATTTATGTTCCACAGCTTTCACTAAATCCGGGCGAAGTTCTATCAGCTTTGATTACGTCATTTATTACAATATTAAATAAGCATGAGCTTAGAACTAATCCTTTCGGCAGTCCCCTCAACCCCTAACTGCATGTAAATGCTGTGGCTTGGTTCTCCACAAGGGTAAATCTTTGCCCTAGGATGAAGGCTACTGCATCTTATAACGTCCAACCTAGTCGATTGCCAACTTACAATTTAGATCGTTTGTACTTGGTTACTTTCATTTCAGTTGTAAACATCTTTAATATATTGCGTTTGCTGCATTACATATTTTTTGGACTCTCAAGCAGGAGACAATAATCGTAATACTGAATAAGTAGGGGCTCAGGGCTAATCCTTGAGGCAGACCCCTGATTTGAAGACGCCGTTTTTGTTTCTTCACAAATGTAAATATTTTTAAGCTTTTAAACTCCAACATGAATCATTTTTTCATTCCCGATAATTAATTAATAGATTGAAGGGATGGATCAATTTTGATGTTGTCGTTCTGTAATGTTATCTTTTTAAATTTTTTTTCTAATCATTTCAAATGTGTGTTTAAACACTATATTATATTAATATAAAAAATTAATATTAATAGTTTTGTTGTTCTATATAGAGAAATTGTGGGCGTGCTCATATTTCCATTAATATTTAGGCATTGATGGATATAGCTCGCCATGGTTGTATGTCTGTGGGAGAATGAGGATTGAGAGAAAATGCAGTCGCCTCGAGCGATATGACTGAGACTGAAATCCTGAAATAGCTCATTCTGTTTCTTCCATAACCACTTCGTTGGCTTAACTTCCAATTCCAAACCACAAATTGGCTTGAGAGCTTCTGTTGGTTCTCGCTAAATTGCAGAATGCATTTTCTGCTCGTTCCTTCGTTTTTCTTGCCTCGAGATCTTCTGCAATCAGCCCTTGATCCTTACTTTTTCTTCCACTTCAATGGCTTTCCCATTCTCTTCTCTTAGATGCCTTCTATTAGAAAAGTTGAGATTTTATTGTACACTTACCTTGAACCATTAAATTTTTTTACCGCTAACACACTTTTTTTTTTGTGTCTGTATGTGAGTTAAATATTATGAATATGGAAAAAACAAGTAAAACATTTAACTGATTAGCCTAATCGTCATGATTACTTTATTGTTCACTCATAAAAAACACAAAATTATTTTCTAATGGATTTCGTAAGAATCTTTATTCGTTTTACATTGTTTTTAAAAATAAATTCGATTAAAATGCACTTAAATACGAATGTTCAGAAGGCATTCAAATAACAAAAATCAGTAAATATAAAGATGTCTTCCCATAGACATATTTCATATACCTGTAAATTCGGCATATATCATTAAATATGAACAGATATAAAATATATATTAATTCTATTTCTCGAGTCCCGCCCCCATTTTTTAATTTTCATGGCTATCAAATCTATTTCCGTCAATCATTGTTCACCTTCGACTCCCCACTCCCTGATTCACTGTCTCCTCAATCTCTCTCTCTCCATACCTAACCGCCCCAGCCACGTCACTGCTCAATCCTTACTAGTCTATTGTATTTTTATGAATTTCTTCTTGACTTTTCACTCAATTTCTACCATGTAATAGCAGTATCTGGAGACCTGGCGTAATTCCGACTGACTCAGTTTCTCTTCCTAACCTCTTCATCCGCCATGACAAATGTGATAGGATTAGTGGTGTGGAGAGGGAGGGGTCGTCCTTTTATGTATAATTCTCTTTAACCTCGCTTCCTTCTAGTTTCTCAATGCTCTTTTTTACCTCGTATTGAATATTTTTTCGCCGAAATTGTACGCTGTAAACAACGCCCTCCGCTCATTCCTTTCGATTCTTCTTACTAATCCACCCTTTACGATTTCTTTCCCTCTTATTCTCATGTCTTATTGGCCCATATATTATAAGTGGACTTAGTTATTCCTTATAAAAGCAAAATCTACAAACCCTCATATTTTCTCTATATCTTCATGTTCTCCCCTATTCCCCCAACATCTAACTCAATTTTCTGAGACATGGATGGTCCATCTTATCATCAATGCAACTGATGACCTTCCATTCCTCTTAGACTGACTTGTCCTATCTTTCCTCCATGATCTTATTTTCATCTCCTATAAAATCCCATCCCCTTTTTCTTCTTTTCTTTTCACCACAAAGCTCTCTCTTTCTCAAATTCCAACCCCTTTCATTTGAAACCTTCAAACCCTATATGGAAGCCGTTAACTGGGATCACATATTCTCCACATGTTCCGTTAGTCAGATTATATTTTATTTGAGTGGATTTCTTCACCTCCGAACTCTTGGCCATTTTTGACAAGCACGCTCCTCTTCACTTTGGCACTTTTCACCGCTCCCCCTCCTCCCCTCACGTCAGAGCACAAGAGTCTCCAAAGAGAATGAGGGATGCGGCCAAATGTTCCAAAGAGATAACTTTCCAGGATCTAAAGATTTATTTACCTTCTTTTTAAAGTGATATTTCTTGTACTGTGACTGTAAAAGTGAAGGCATTTGAAAAAAAAAGCCATTTTGTCTTTTTGGTTCAAGCTGATTTTAGGTGATGGGTTTCTTTTCATGAAGTAAAGCGTTCATCTTAAACTAAACCCTAATTAATTTGGGCTGAATACAATTGCGATAATACCAAGATTTTTCCGATAAAAATTCACCCATTTAACGTTATACACTTCTCTGACCGAAATAAATAAATCTAATTAGATATTTAAGAATCTTACTACAAATAAGGGATTTTTAATGACTGTAATAGGATAAGAGAGGGGTAAAAGATGGTAATAGGAGGGGAGGTAATCTTTTAATTTTAAAACGTTCCTTTGCATAGTTCTTGATCATGTATATTCTCTATCTTTTTTCTACCTTAACTTGTTACTGTTCGTCTTAACTCTAATCGTAAAATCTTGTTCGTGATACTCTTGGAGGAAATACAAGGCTCCTTTTCTGTCCTTTGTAATTTTTGTTTATTTAAAGTAATAAGGACTAAATGTTTGTTTGAAGAACCACGAAGAATATCTGCTCACTTAGCTCATTCTTGAAGGACTTAGTTCTCACCAAGAATAGCTGGTTTTCCTCCTCCCTTTTGTAACTCGATGCCGGCTCTCCCTGCAGGACCCTACTTCTTCAATTGCAGACCTGGACTCCTGGTCTTTGAGCTACCTCTACCTGCCCCGAGAACACAATCCCGGCCCCACAAATAATTCCACTTCATTGTCGGCTGTGAAAGGATCCTCACTAATACCTCAGGTAGGTCACTGTCAGACCACTTCTGAAATTCTATGCCGCTCTCTAAACTATCTTCCCGTTCCGAAATCAATCAAATCCTTTTGTATATACAAGCTCATCGACATTCTATTATTTTCTCTTTTTCAAGACTTTATATAAAATCAAAGCTTTTAATGGCCCAGCCAGGACAGTTAAATTTCTTATTCTGTTCCCTTGCATTAAAAATGGTTAAAATTTACGTGGGATTAAATACCACAAAAAAATTTTTTTTTTCAAAATGTAAACTGGTAAATGTTTGATTAGTCAACCATTGGTTAATGATTTTAGCTCGCCAAATACCCTTACTTTTCGTTTTAAATAATTTCCTTATAATTATTTTAAAATATATAATAATTATTTTTNTAATAATTATTTTTTATTTTATATTTTTGGCTATATGACCAGAAACATCCCTCGGAGATCTCTTTGTACATGATTATGGCTCTGTTGATGTCTTACAAGTTAAGTTGAAACGTTGGCAATAATGAAATAAAATTTTTACCCTATGATTTTGGAGTATTTTATTTTTCTCATCCTAGCCAAAACCCTGATTAATTTCTCACGCGTATTTCTCGACTTCCAACTAATCAAAGCTCTCTAGGGAAATAAATATATTTTACCAACTTATCAAAGTCAAAAATTAAATAGATTTAGAGCAGGAATGCTTTTAATATACGTATAATAAGAACTCAGGAAAACTTATGAAATTTCTTTACCACCAATAAAAATTTAGTAATGTTTTTTTTTTTGTTCTTGATATCTTTATTGGTAAGAGTACGAATGAATATTAGCTAATGAGCTGGCTAAAAAAAAAAGAAAAGTAGCATGAACTGTGGATGGACAAAGGTCACCTAATTGTACCTTTTCTTGATGTTAAAATGAGTGAATTTTAAATCAACAAGAACCCTGTTTAATTTTTTTAACCTAAACTCCCTTATCTCCTGTATTAATAATTAATTGCTTCAATCAACGTTTTAAATAGTTAGCTTAAGTGCCCTATATTGTTTCTAATTCTCTAAATATAGAAATGCTCGCACAAACGAGGTCTGATGAATTTTTGAACTAATTTGTTTGCTCCATATTTGAGAAAATAACAAAGCAATGAGAGAAAAAGTTATAGAAATATTGAAATGAGAAAAAATATATATTGAATTTGATGGTAAATTTGTTGACTGTAAAGTTGTATGGTGAGAGGATTATCAGGAATTTAGTCTTGGTAGTTGAAGAATTAGAATTATGCCTACAAATAGAGGAATTTTGTTTGCTAATTTTTTTAAAATAATTCTTCAACAAGACCGAATCCCGGATAAATCCATATTGAGTTATTTAGTAGTAGTTTATTATTTAATTTATTTAAACCTTAGTTATACTACATTGAGATAAAGAAAGTGACACCTACTCTCACATATAAATATTTAATTTGGTTGTGGTATTTTATCCCACGTTAATTTTAAACAATTAATGAGAGGGAATAGAATAAAAAAATCTATCTGTCCCAGCCAGGAATCGAACCTGGATCTCCTGCTATCCGGGCCGGTGCACTTGCCAGTTATGCTACCAGGACGCGTTAGTTGTCTCATTCAACCAAATTAAATATTTACAAAGAAAAAATTAAATAAAGTAAATGACGAAAGTCGACAAAATGTATGACAATGTCAGCTCCTTCGAGTACAATACGAAGTTCTCGCCTTTCTCGTGGGTTAGGCTCTTGCTAGTGTAGAGGGAATGGAATGAGACATCTAACGCGTCCTGGTAGTATAACTGGCAAGTACACCGGCCCGGATAGCAGGAGATCCAGGTTCGATTCCTGGCTGGGACAGATAGATTTTTTTATTCTATTCCCTCTCATTAATTGTTTAATACTCTCACATATTCTATCGGAGAATTAAAATTTAATGCATTCTTCATTATTTTACTTCATGTATTGTACTTATGTATTTAATATCACCAATTGGTCGCCCTAAACATGTCTTCTGATTAGGAAGCACATTTGTTCTTTCTCGCTGATTACAAGTTGGTGTTTCTATTGCGAAGGGACTGTATTGACAGACGTGTCGAAAGTGTTTCTGGAGGAAATGAGTAGTATTGGAGTACGGAACATTACTCTGGAAGTTGGGAAGCCATGCCACATAAATCATGCAGTTTTTGCGAGTGGTTTTATTCTATTGGCGCGCGCAATGAAAACCACCCCGTCGTCTTCAGGACACTCTGCTCAGGACGCAGACTGGAAATATGTGCCGGGAAGAAGCGGAGGATAAATCGGGGCCCCGGAGACCGCAGTGCAGTCGGAGGAGGGTGGCACACCCCTGGCAAATGGGAAGAGAGACCCCCCTTGGTAAAAGTTAGAACAGGACTTCAGGAATTACTGCGCCACTTGTACAATTTACTGGCCATTACAATACTTCTCCAGGTGGCCGCTCACGTCCCACTTATTCCCGTGTGTTTTTTCCCTTGTAGCCTGGGATTTTTATCCTCTTATTTCCTCTGATAATGTCTAGAGTCTCTACCAAGTGTTCCACTGCTTTGAGGACAATCGTTTCTCCATGATAGCATCTCTTTGCTGTTAGCTCAATTCCCGCGAGGAACAGTTCTCTTTAGTCACACTTTTGAAATCTTTTTATTCTGATTTTTAATTCTTCTCTGATCCCACATACATGAAGAAAATTGTTCGGATAAAATTTTAATTTTTCGCGAATTAGCGTCCGCAATGTTAAAAAAAAATAAAAAAAATAAGTCAATATACTTTTTACTGAAAACAGTTGGAAGATTATCACCAGCCGTCCTCCTTAGCAGTCCTAAGGAGGATTGCTAAGGTCTGCTAAGGGACTGCTAAGGAGGATGCTAAGGGACTGCTAAGGACTGCTAAGGAGGAGGACTGCTAAGGGACTGCTAGGGGACTGCAAAGGAGGAGTGCTAAGGGACTGCTAAGGAGGAGGAGGGACTGCTAAGGACTATAAGGGACTGCTGAGGACTGCTAAGGAGGACTACTGAGGGACTGCTAAGGAGGATTGCTAAGGAGGATGCTAAGGGACTGCTAAGGTCTGCTAAGGGACTGCTAAGGTCTGCTAAGGGACTGCTAAGGAGGACTGCTAAGGAGGATTGCTAAAGAGGATGCTAAGGGACTGCTAAGGAGGATGCTAAGGGACTGCTAGGGAGATGCACTCATTATTTTAAAATTAAGATAATAAATTTGACATTTGTTCATTTCGTTAGAAATCGTACGAGAAATTTTCTCAGCGCAAAATTCAAAGATGGAGGTAGGCGTTAAAACAAAACAAAAATTAAAAAAAAGGCAATAATATTAATAAAAATTGTGATATAATAATTAATTTTTTTAAAGCATTATTTTATAAGATTAAAAAGCATGGGAAGAAAATATCAAAAGAAGGATTTAAGGAATAATTATCAGCTGCAAGTAATCCTTGAGCTTGTGTTAATACGCCTACTTTTTGCACGTAGTCTTTTCTTTTTCTATCATTGCTCTCTTTCTGGTCTCTTCTGACTCTCATTCTTTCTACTAACAGAAACCATAAATCTCCATTGGTTATGCATCTCCTGTGTAATAGACTTGTATCTAACTCATTCTCTTTCTCTTCTTATTGCTTCGTATTGTCAATCCAATTTTTTTTTTTAAATTTCATATATGAATGCATCTAACACACAATTTTTAGAATTATTTTAAAGATGGAAATAAAAATATTAAACCTTAGTGGTATGAGCCTATTCTATCACTCAGCCGAGATTTAATGTGATTTTACATTTGTTAATAGTAATAATATTCATCGAAAGTTATATGATAAATTCGAACTTTCTTACTTAAAATTACTTCGCACAAACTTAAGAGAAGAAAAACATGATATGACTTTGTATTTTCGGGGTAATTAAAAATGGCATCTTTCTGGGTGACAAACTCTTGACCTCAATCCTCAAGCCTTAAGAAACTCAGTCGCCTGAACTCCCTACTAAGAATATTTACTTTAAATTTCATTAAAGTTTTGTGTCTTACGTAAATCAAATAGCCTTTCATTTTTAATGACTGCATTATGTACTAACAAGGAGTCAATTCATTGTCAAATGGTGTCATTTTGAATGCATTAAACATGAAATTACACCATACACAGGTGTATTAAGCTTGAACGTAAAGTATTTGCATAATAGATTTACATTACTATTTTCTGCTTTCATAGATTTAATTTTCAAAAGGAATTTAATTCCAATTTCATATATATATATTAATTCTAATATAGCTGCGATATATATTTCAAAAAAACAGGTGGGATAAAAAGTGCAGTGAACACACGAAAAGAAAAAATTCCAAATAGTAAAATATCGGGGATTTTTGGCCCTTCGTCAGTGAGGAGTGAGGAGAGACTGTCCTCTTCTTGTCACTGACGAAGGGTGAGGAATCCCTGAAAAAATTTTACTCTTCGTGATTTTTTTCTTTTTGTGTGTTCACTACACTCTTTATCCCACCAGTTCTTTTGAAATATATATATATATGGTAATCAAGAACAGGTGGGATAGAGAGTGCTGTGCACTCATAAAAAGAAAGAGTTGTTATTTTTGTGTGTGCAGAGTCGAGAGTGTTTCATTATAT
>KZ806868.1:427094-441420 GCA_000696205.2 Oncopeltus fasciatus
ATATATATAATTATAATTATAATTATCTAATAATTATTAGAATTAGATAATAATAAGAACTAGAATGGTTAAGATGGCTGACGTTTTTTATTGTATGTTCACCCTAAATTTAGTCTATGGTTGGCTTGATAACCTTTAATAATAATTAAAAAAAATAATCCGTCTGTGTAAAAAGTGAATTTCTCGGCATTAATACATCTAGATATTAACTTTCCAAGCATGTACACCTTCCTAATGGCACAAAGAACGAAAGAGGAGAAGTCTGTTATGCAGTAGCAGTCTAAACTAAGCTAATAACATGACATTGAAAAACTATAATCCTAAAATGACTAATGACAAGAAAACCTATTGTAGGGGGGGGGGGGAGGTGTTAAACTACTCTAATCCGCTTTGAATCATCCTCATTGGGTGCATTTCGTGAAAATGGAGCGGATACTAATGATAGAAGATGCAAGATACTAATATCTCTTCACTCCTCACTGACGAAGGGCGAGAGATTCCCGAAAGTTTTGCTCCTTGTAAAATTTTCTTTTTGTGTGGGCACTGCGCCCACTGCGATGGGATAGAGAGTGCAGTACTCTCTATCCCACCTGTTCTTGTATGCTACATATCACAGCCGCGAGTGTTTCATTTTCTGTATATACTTTCCATATATATATATACATACATACATACATACACACATACAATTCATTATTTATTATAATTATTTTTATAAAATTCGAATGAGAACAAACCAATTTGTTACAATTCATTAAAAAGTAACGTTTTCGACTATACATGAGCCATCATCCGAAGAAATATCTCAGCTGGTAGTGAAATATCTCCGTTATATATCCCAAAAGAAGCAGGAGTTTGTGCTCTGAAAGGATGAATCATCCTTTGCTGCCAGGTTCACCCCTATGAAAGGTTACCTCATAATAAAAACAGCCCCTTCCAGTGTGTGCCGTCATATTAATATTTTATTAATATGCTCAAACCTCTGCGGTCATATCTCTCGCTTTTTCCTCTCATTATTGTTCTTTCGGTTTGAAGGATTCATTTAGGACTATTTTGCAATTAATTGCTTTTGAGAATTTCGCTTCATACAATTTCTGTTCGAAGGATTCATTTACTATTACTTTGCTATCAGTTGTTTTGTAACATTTTCATATTAAATATCTTTGGTCTTGGGTTATCTCTTCCGGTTTTTTTAACGTATTTTATTGTTTCAAATGATAACCTATTGTATTTTAGTTGGGAACGGGGGCATACTGTGTTCCAATCAGTGACCGGCATCGATCTAAAGGGTTTTTTATTTATAGAGCCCGTCCCACACGTGACATCGTCTATGTATATCTTATGTTCCTCTCCGAAAATAGATTGATGTTCCCGGGAAAATTTCTTCGGAAAACTCTTGTCTTATAATGCAAAGCATTACCGAGAGTTATCCACTGGTTTTCTTCATTTTCCACTGAGAAAATTCTGCGTGGATCTATAAAAATAATTAGCTGATTTTCTCTGATTTCGTAATTTATGAAGTAAGCGTATTTAAAATGGACTGTACATTACCAGCTATCCAATGACAGAACTTAATAATAATTTCACATTTAAGGTAGAACAAAATGATTTTGTAAGGAAGATTTGTCTGGGTAATTTAAGTAAATTTTTATGGGTTTTTATGTAGGCATTTTATAATACTTTTAGAATAAGATGGCTTTATAAGTTGTACACAGATGTTAGCCAGATATGATATAAATATTCCAAGAGTGGGTCTTATTGGTTTTCTAAATTACCTTAAAGTATTTTAAGAGGCAATAATTTTCTACAATGAATTTTATTCAATACTTTTTGTTAAATAAATAAAAATAGTGTTATTTAATTGTAGTACAAATTTAAATTATATTTCTCTTGAATATTCTGGTTTTTATAGATGGGATCACAATTAAATATTAAATAAAATACCAAATATTAATTAATTGAAAATAGTCATTTCCTAATATTGCTAATTAGTGAATTTTTTGNATGCTATCTGTCATATGGTACATTCAAATATATATATATTGATGTTTTTGTCTTTGATTAGTAAATTCATAAAAATCAATAGTGTTCTTTGTTTTACTTTTTATTACAACAATTGCTTTTTTAATACATTTTCACAAATTTACCTGATATAGAGTCTTGTAACAGGGCAATCAGTACATTTATACAAGATAATAGTGTGTACATGAAAATAAAAGTTACTAAATAAAATGGAGTGGATCCTTTACGTCAAAAAAGATTTAAAAAATATGTAATTTATTTGTGGAATAAAAATCCTTCTACATTTTATTATGAGACATTCCAACTCATAGGACGTAAATTATTTTAAGATATAATGGAATTCAAAATTTTTTCAAAGCCTAACTTATAAATATTGGGTGAAACTCAGTAATCCTTTTTCATTTTAATTTATTTTTTACTCAAACTCTGATTTTTCGGCTGAATTAAACAAGAACCTAACAATTTTGTATTTAAATGATGAGTTTGACTTATCTTCTTGAATTTAGAATTTGAATTTAAACTTGAATTTTAATCAACTCCTTTTAAAGCTTTCGAACTGGCTGATCGAAAATGAGTCCAACTATTGGATAGGCGTATTAGGTCAATTTTGTTTTATAGGTATATGCTCGGTTTAAAAGCGACTGAAGCTACTTGAAAAATATTTAGAAAAGATGCCCTCTCTGAGCGGAAGGCACAATTTAGGTTAGCCTAATTTTGTGCAGGCAACGAAAGCGTAGAAGATGATTTTCGTTCGACCGAGCCGATTTAGGGGATTTTGGAAGAATAATTGAATTGGATCCTTGCCAGAGCTGTTCAGAGATGTCATTAAAATTTAAAATTTCTCCAACCACTGCCTGGAATTATTTCCATCAACTACCAAAAGCAAAAACTGGAGAATTTGATTTATCATTAACTTGCAGAAGCCAATAAGGTAAGCAGATTACTGCATCATCTTCTTTAGCTTCTCGCTTAAAAATCGAACCCTTTTTTGGACAGGATTATCAACTGCGAAGAAAAATGGGTTTCATGCAATTTAGACAATTATGTCAGTGGTTTTCGGATGACGAAAAATCTAAAATATTTCCAAAACCTGATCTCTATCCCAAGAAAGTTTTGTATATTGTTTCCTGGAGAGCCAAGAATGTAATACATTTTGAGATTCCGAATCGAGATCAAACTATCACTGCAGAAGTATACACCAAAACATTGAACCCTATTCTCCTAAAGCTTATTGATCTCCAGTTAATTAACAGAAAATGACCTCTACTTCTCTAGGACAAAACTCGGCCACAAATTGACCAAGGTTGGCTGGTAATTTCTGCCACATCCACGCTATTTCCATGACCTTTTACCTACTTTGTTTAGATCTCTGGGCAACCATCTCAGACAGAAATGTTTTGACAACTGAGGCAGACTATTATTCTGTTTATAAGGGAGGAATTAGTGATTAACCATAACGTTGGGTAAAGGTTATTGATTGTAACGGAGAATATTTTGATTATTAAATGTCTTTATTAGTAACTATTCGTTGATTTTAAACTTTTCTAATAAAAACTGGACTATAATAATACTCCTTTCCTCTTCTTACTGTTCACGATTATTATGGATTTGTTATCTACAAAAAATAATAGCTAAGTTTTACTCTCTTACTCTAGAGAATTTATGACAGTTTACTTTATCGAAAATGTCAGAAGGAAGAGTAAATTTAAAGATGTCCTGAGGCTGCGCATTATGGCTCCTCTTGAGGGAATTTACCTTTTTTTTTGCGGCCTCCTAGATGTAAACAACAAGAAAAAAAAGAGTGAGATAAAGTATAAAGAGAGGCTTCATCGCTCTCGGAAGAAGAGGTCCTTCATAACCTGATGCTTTGTGAGTAAACTCCTACCAGCTGTTGTTTTTCACCTTTTTTTTTATTTATTTTTTTTTATATGCAGTGATTTAAAATCTTATGATAACTGCGAATTTTATAGAAGAAATTNTCGTAATTCGTATAATGGAATTTAAAAATAAATGTTAGAAAGAAAGACTGTTTTAGCTAACATTTTTTGACATGGATTTTTCTCTTCGACAAAACTCCGATAATTTGCAGATATAGGCTAACGTGTTTTAATATATTGCTGGTTATGTATAGGAATTTAAAAAAAAAACAAAAAAAAAAAAAACAAGAAACAAAAGGCTCCTCGTTAACTCGACAAACGCCTACTACCACTTTGTAGGTATCCCATTTTATCTCACATTTTCCTCTAATAAATTTATTTATGGAGGATATATGAATATTCTAGGTTAGTTGCTTTGGGACGCGCGGCTCTTTTCACAACTGTTAATGAAACATTTTTTCACAAACTTTTCTTATTTTTATTTTCCATTAAGTTTTCATATTTTTTTAGCTATATACTAACGTAAGTCTCTGTATATAAAATTTACATTTATTCTCTATATAAAATTTAATAAGCTGCTACACAAATAAATTTTAATAATTTATTTTATTCAATGGAGGCATCTTCCCAATTTGAATCACTGTAAAGCTAATGGAAATCCATTTATTTACACAATGTTTTTTATTCGTTGAGTGTTTCGGGTCACACCTCTGATAATAATGACCTCAGATACCATTTAAGTTTATTTTCAATGGGGAGTTTTTTTGACTGTAGTTATTATCATTAGGTTTTTTTTTGTGGTTCGGTCAAGGTAAAACCAAAAAAAAAAATTCCTATTTAAAAAAAAAATGTGTATTTTATAAATTATATGCCAACGTTTCGTCTTACATTATATGGTAAGCCATCTTCATGACTGTTGAAATACAATGTCATAAAAATAAAAACAAAAACTACACACACCATTAAAAATTTTTTGAAAGAATTCTTTATTTCCACTTCCCAAACTATGCCCCTCCCCCAAAATAATGACCTCATTTTCCGTTTTCTCCAAATATTTTCCAAAACTTTCTGGAAATATTAGTCTAAATATTTCCAGAAAAACTTCTCTCAGAAAAACTTTCCCTAACTTTCAGCTTGCTTTTTCCACTAAAAACATATTAAAATCCATTTACACCATCCTTAAGTACCCCTCCCCCCTTCCTCACAGAACCGATTGGTTCACAATGTTTTATAAATAACATTTTGTTTATAAAATTCTTTGTTCCATTCCTAATTGCCATGGTTCTTACACTGGGCAAACTAAAAATCCTATTTCCAGAAACAATCATAAAAAATACATCAAGAAAAAACAAATAAAATCTGCCCTTACAAACATGTCTTTCATGAAAAACACTCATTTTACTTCGATAACATTACCATTCTAACCACTGAACCCTATGAACACATTTATGCCTCATTCGATCATTAATAATTCGTTTAGCTTAGTGTTTCGTTTTAAAATATTTATCTCTAAACTATTTATTGAGAAGTGGGAGTTACTGTCTCATAGCTTATGAGTTGTTTTCAAAGTTTCAAGCATATATTTTTTCACCCTGTTAGCTTATATTTGTCATAATTGAAATTAGTGTATTTGATATTTAGCCATATCCATTTATGAAGAATGTATTGGAGAGGTATTGTTTACCTTTTATCTGATGTAATTGGCCGGGTAAAAGGGCGTGAAATTAGAAAACGGTTGTTTAGCCTGAGTGCCCTGAGGCGCTCATTGAGCGCGGCACAAATACAGGAAGCTCCGAGGCTGGATACAAATAAATATTATTTATGAGGGGTCTGTAAGCCCTCTACTGCAGGCCCCCATTTTTCTTGTCCCAGTGGCTCTTGATACGGCTCCACGCGCCTCAGGCGCATCATCATTGTTCGAGTGTTAACAAACTGACTCTATAAAATTTTTCAGGAAAAGTACAAGTTTTTGCCTAGAAGAGACGGATATGTCTATACTTCTATCAATAGGTCCATGTGCTTCATATCAAGCTCGGTTGATAACGCAAATATAACGCATTGATAACGCATTTATAGAATCTCTCATTTCTACGAACACTTAATTTCTAAGACATTGTAGGAACACCCCAAGTTTTTATATATGTTCAAATGGTGAGTTTTTCGTCCGTAGATATTATGATAAGATGTTTTTGTTGGGGTTCGGTCAATGTCGATTCAAAAAATGCAATTTAAAAAATGTGAATTTTTTAAAATTATCTGCAAACGTTTCGGCTTACATTGTAAGCCATATTCAAGGCTATCATAAAGAGAGGGACCGTCGTGTCAACTCCTGTGTCAGCTCCTGCCCATGTTCATGATTGAATTTGTAACGTTATTTGCAACATCTTCGAAAGCCTGAGAATCACATAGGATTTGTGTAGAGTAATAGTAAATAACTTTATTTATCAATGTTTTATATAGTCTTGTAAAGCTTCCGATCGTTTGGATGTCTGTGGAAGTACCGGGCGGTGCTCTGTTCACCACAAATACTGGAGGCTAGATGGTCCTCCGAGGCTGGATACAAATAAATATTATTTATGAGGGGTCTGTAAGCCCCCTA
Source organism: Oncopeltus fasciatus (assembly GCA_000696205.2). Lineage (NCBI taxonomy): Eukaryota > Metazoa > Arthropoda > Insecta > Hemiptera > Lygaeidae > Oncopeltus > Oncopeltus fasciatus. The sequence goes on from KZ806868.1 coordinate 433,593, forward strand.
CCGCAGACCTCCATTTATTCCGGTTCCAGTGGCTGCTGTGATCTCCATGCTATACTCCAGTAACGAGGTCTTCTAAAAGTCTGGTTCAGCAAAAAATTTGCGTTTTCAGCGATGTAAGCTGCTTGAGGCATACTGGAGGGAGGTGGGGCACTAACGTCTAAACAAAAATATATTTTACTAGTGTTTTAATTTATATTAAGGGAATATTCTGAGATAGGATTGAGTTTTTAAAATTTAATTAAGTGTAGATACTAACTAAGGTTCTTGCTTGAAACCTTAAAAGACCAATGTTTTAAAGCTGGATAGATTTGGGGCACTGAAGTGGCCCTGGGCAAGCTTTTATCAAGTAATCAAAACTTATACAGAGCCATAAATGCTTAGAATAGGGTGTCTAGCTCTAGATAGCCCCTCCCTCCATGACCCTTAGTGGTTGAAAATAACTTGGAAAAATATTTTTAAATATCCATTGCTGATAATTGGCATATTGAAGTCCTTATAGAAAAAGTTATGAAAAATGTTCAATTTTAGTGATATTTTGAATGAAGAAAAATGAAAAAATCCCCTGTAATCAAGTTCAAAACTAATCTAGCTGTTTATATAATTTATAAGAAAATATAACTTAAATTTTATGATGAATTCTACATTCTTGTTGGCAAAGATATTTTATAGTTAGTGTGGAAAGAAAAATATTGTCGATGGGGTTTTTATTTTACATGGTAAATTAAAAAAGGATTTATATTAAAGAAATATAAGTGTATAAATATATATATATATATATAAATTAGTGACGGTCATTTTTGGTATCTAGAAGATAGAATCGGTGAAAATATTATAAATATTTTCATGAAATCTCTTAAGAGAACAAGCTCAACAGTTACATTGTTTCGACGTTAAATCGACTGTTTACAATGCTCCTGATAGTGTAGTGACAGGTCCGAAAATGGCTGAGTAAGCTGTAAATGCTTGCCATTAAGACGTTGAATACAGACTTAGAAGGTGGTTTCCTATTGGTTTAGTAAATAGTTTTAATTATGATAGAAAATAAACTAAAAGTACATATGAAGTTTCATCATTAGATGTTGAGAAAATGTTTTTTACATTTTTCCTGAAATTCGGTTTTCTATAAAATTCTGCATTATTGAAAAAAAAATGTTCTTGAATCAAATCTTAATACATTGTTTTTATTATTTTGTTACAGGTACGTATAGGAAAAAGTGAAGTTAATGTATGCAGTGGTGAGGCTGATTTTTATTAGGTTTTTATTGTTAATCTATTAAGTAATCATCCTTCTTTTTTATTTCATAAATTGTTTTGTAATTCCAACAAAAAGTTGTTTAATGGTAAGATCTTATAGTTTCAGCCTTTTTAGCTTATATACACCCACACTTACATGTATATATGTATATATATATTCAANAGAGAGCTGCAGGAAATATTACTACGCTTATAAATGTTTTCTTATTATTATAGAAGTTATAATATATTTTTGTAATAGAAAACTCAAATATTGTTTCAAAGATATCAATTTAGTTACTCAAATTAATCAAAGGCACTGACGGGAGGTTTTCGGTTTATCATTAATTATCTTACTCTCACCAGATCATCGGTTAAGTCTTAAAATGAGAAGAAAGAAGTGCAAATAAATAAATAATTTTTATATGTTATGGCAGTGCTGAGTCAATGAAGACCGCTCTTACCCAAAATCTGACATAAATATTTACAATTACAAAAAATTGTACTTATAATTTAAGTGCTAGTCAGTTAGAAAATATATATGTATCCTCAAAAAATAGTAGCCCCTTTAAAAATGAACAATGACCTATGAATTGCAGAATTTTTAATTCAATTCAGAAGTTAGTAGTTTAGTCTAAGATGATTTTAGTTGGGGTTCGGTCGAGGTAGATCCAAAAGTTAGTAGTTTAGATTTTATCGTGATATGTTCATTGATAGACTTATAAAGCTTATTGAAAAGTTTCTAATTACTATAAAGTAAAGAGTTTTTAAGTAAAAAAAAATTATAGATAAATAAAAATTTAAGCATATATAAGGATACTTCGCTTGATGGAGAAGCTACCCAATGACAGAACCCTTAAATCTCTATTTACATTATACAGGTTGTTTTTTTTATTATATTATTATAACTATATTATTAATACAATATTATTGTAATGAAGTGTTGGCAATGAGAAGGTCACGTGGCCATTTCCTTTTTAGGCGCCGAGGTGGGTTACCAGGATGGGTAATACTGGATGGAGTTTAGACCAAAGGTTTGGGGATGCATATGAAGGTCAGAATGGAATTTATTAAAACAGGTTGTGATGACGTCTTTAACAAAAGGAATTTTAAGGTCATTGTGGAGTAAGGAGTTTGCGACGTAATAGGGTGCATCAACTATGATTCTTAGGATTTTGGATTGAAAGGATTGTATTATTTGGATGTTGGATGGTTTAGCAGTTCCCCACAGTTCTACTCCATACGTCCAGATAGATCTCAGTAACGTCTTATGAATAGTAAGTTTATTAGTCACAGTTACAGGGACAGGAATCAAAAGACAGGAACAAATCTCCTCTTTGTTCCAATTTTTTAATTTTTATATGTGTATTCCATGTTAGACGGCCCAGATGAAAGCCCAGGTACCTGACGCAGTCGGAAGTTAGAATAGAGATATCATTAAAGTAAATTCTTCCAGACTGTTCCTTCCTCAGTGTGAACGTAATATAACAGCATTTGCCTTTATTGACCTTAATGCGCCAGCGCTGTCACCAACACTGTACGTGGCATTAAATGCCGTTGAGATTTTTCCTGGCCGTAAGTGAGTCGGCACCGGAAGAAAATATTGCTTGGTCATCCGCAAAGGTTGCTAGGAGTGTGTTAGGATGTGAGGGGATATCAGCAGTGTATAGGATGTAAAGAATGAACCTGAGCACACCACCTTGTGGAATTCCCGCTTCCACCTGGTAATAGTCGGAGTAATCTAATCCTTGTCGGACCCTGAAGAATCGATCTCTTAGCAAAGGATAAGGTTCTTGAGAGAATGGATTTTAATTTGAATAATAGTCCGCCAGACCCTGCTAAATGCTTGCGACACATCGAGGAAGGCACGAACGCAGTATTGCTTGTTCTCGAAAGAGGAAGATATGCAATCTACGAAACGAAACACCTGTTGGACCGTGGAGTGTTTGGCTCGGAACCCTAACTGGTGTTTTAGAAGTATTTGGTAATCGTCCAGATATTAGCCTTTGAAGAAGAATCATCTCAAAGACCTTTGAAAAAAGGGGAAGCAAGCTTATTTGGCGATAGGAAGAAGGATTACTTGGGGGTTTACCAGGTTTTAGGAAGAGGATTACAGTGAATAACTTCCACTGGAGAGGAAAGTGTGTGATTCGGAGAATGGTTTTGTAGAGGTAGGTGAGGGAAGTTAGTGCCTTTTTAGGTAAGTCGTTTAGGATTTTGGCTGTAATAAGATCATACCCGGGAGACTTGTGTTTAAGCAAGCGGTAAAGGGTATATTTGACCTCAGAGGGGGTGGCGGCTTTAGAAGGTAGAGACATAGGAAGAAGGGAATCAAGGAATTATTCTTCCTCCGTGTTCTTTAAATGGTTTTCTGGGTCTGGGTGAGGAGGGAAGGTTTGCTTAAGGTGAAGGCTAAAGACCTCAGCTATGTCTGCATCAGACGCTGCCCAGGTGCAATCGTCCCGTTGTAGAGGAGAAGTGGGGGAGTGGAATTTGAAGAATTTTCTGATGGCAGTCCAGAGTATTTGTCTTCCGTTGTGGGTAAGGAGTGATAAAACCTGAGTTTCTGTGTTACTAAAGGCCCGTTTTTTATATAAGAGGAATGGGTATATAAATAAATAAAAAACTATCAATAACAGTCTAAATAAAGAGCTAATTTTACTCTGTAAGCTTTTTATGAAAATTGTGTTCTTAATTTCTTCTCAGTGATAATGTCAAATTCTTATCTCTGTACTATGAAGGTGCTGAGAAATTTGTTGATTCATGCCCTAAATTTCGCTGGTATACCTTTGTTGGAAGGTGCCATATTTGGCCGTTTTATGAGTAGGGATTGGGACATTAGTTGTAGCCATACGTGACGTGAACAAGTGGATTTCATACGGTCGTAAGAATTACTCAGGAAAACATTGTGCCAGTCCACTTTTGATTACTCTGAATAACTGAATTTAGCAGCAACAGAGTCCCTTCATTCTCTGACATAAAGCCACTCGGTGTAATGTGCTCTCTGACATTATCTTAATAATGCTTGAAAGCTGGCACTTAATATTTTTACCTGATATATAGTATTATATATATCTTTTTTTAAACTTGGCTATTCCAAGATAGATGGTAGTCTAAGAGTAGACCAGATTCTAATGTTTATCAGCACTGATAACGCGCATTTCATATAAAATGTAGGGGAATTATAATATTTCTTCATTTATTTAAAATTCTTGGATTGCCAATTATGAATTGTTTGCTTTTCTAGGTTTTCTGGCTGGGAGAATGCTTTTGACATAAATAATTTTACATATTTCTTCATTCAAACATCGATGGTAGACTCTTATTCATTAGTATAACAACAGACTTACTAATCGTCTGTACGAAAAATAAATTTTACAATTTGTGAAAATGTATCTAACACTATTAATAAATCTACAAACATTAAAGCTGAAAGAGTCTTGCGAGACATCCTAGAAAAGAAATCTGCTCAAATTAAAAATGCCTTGATTAAGTTTTAATTGGATTACAATGAGGACCTTTAAACAAACTTAATCAGCAATCATAAACTTTTAATGCCACAAAATAGACCTTAAAATAAATAGAAGCTTTACTGACATTACAGATAGAATGTCAATGTCATTAAATAGATAGTGATTGCTTAGTGTATAATTTCTCTACAATCACTGTTATAGCCTTTTTTATTGCCAATTTAATATCAAGGGATATTCCCATTTGTCTATTTATTATTCTGTTTTATACTGCTTTTATGAGCATGGGTCAATAAAGGAGAAACGATCCTCTTTACTACCAATTCTAAATAACTACAGAGTATATCCTATTATTTCTCTTGCAATTCCTAAATCTCCGAAACTTCCTTTGTCCCCGACCGCCTGCTTCTTCTGTAGCCAAATGACTGCTACTTGCTACTGTTTATTGTGTAGCATTTTGTAAATTTATAACCTTAACCTTTCATCAATTAATGCAAGGGAATAGAATAAAAATTGTCTGGCTCTCCCCGTAGCGTAATAGGATAACGCGCTTGCCCGGTTAGCAAGAGATCCAGGTTCGAGCCCTGGCTGGGACAGTTCGATTTTTTATTCTATTCGCTTGCATTGATCGTCCCATTCGACTCTATAACTAAGTCAGTCTTTCAATTTACGTTGTAAAGCGTTATGTCATATTTCATTAGCAATAACTACTATTTGAAGCTGCTAAGCCGTAACATTTTAAGTTTTAGGTGAAGGTAAACCCCCAATTCTAATTTTAAATTTCGCGCTGAAACTCCTAAAATATATCCTTTATCAATAAACCAACCAATGATTATTGATAAGCGAGCCACTTTTATAACTTTATAGAACATGGTGGCCGGTGGCCGCTTTCAAGTGCTAAAGGGTCTTGTCTTCGCATTACCTGTTTCCTCACAAAGCCTCCTAAATAGTGTACCATATGTTTGATATTATATGAGAAATACAGCACAAGAGTCTGATCTTTAGTCAGAAGAAGATTTACGGTTTTCGCATTTATTTGGGTCAGAAAGAGTCAAGACTTTCTCCTCTGCCTTACATTTATTGAAGTATATATGGAAACTAGTTATTGGTGTTATAATATCGCACATCAAATTTGACTGGTCATTTGCCGAAAAACAATATATGTTTTCTGTGAAAACCCTTCTCTGAACTACTGTTCCTGGTACAATTCCGTTCAGTTTTTCTCTTCGCCGGGTCTTGTATGTATTTCCAATAGCATATGCTATCTGTCATATGGTACATTCAACTGTAGTGCTTAAAATAGCTATACCCACAGACCACCCATTCTCAGACAACATTGTACAACAAGGAAAAATGTGCTCATGGGCACTACAAAGTCAAAGGCTCGAAAGAATCACGAATTATAATTTTATAATTATTGTAATTGAGAGTTTTTTGTCTGCAGGTTACCCTTCAAGTACCGTTGCAGGAGAAATATGTATGTACTTGATTGGCGTCTGCGTCTTTTATGAGTAACGTGGTTACAAGTATTAAAGACAAAATTATTATTAAAAAAATTGTTTAAATTTCGTTTCTAAATACTTCAACAGTATACACTCATATATACAGTTTATATTGGAAATTGAAAAAAAAAAATTATCTTTTTACTAACTCTGGAAAGACTGTAAAATGGAAGAAGAAGTCGCAAAAATACATATGAATCCCTCAGCCATTGATACAATTACACTCAAACAATCCGCTCACCCAATCGTTCATACATGCTGGTCATTCCATTATCTTCTTGGCGGGCCTGAATAATTTCCTCTTTTGGCCGAGGGCTGAACGATAGAATGGAAAAATTTATATTTATAACTTGCCTACATAAATGGAATATGGCGAAAAGCTTTTTCATAATATTCTTCAATGATGAAACTTAGAGGAAGACGTTACTGAAAGATATTGCACTTTGAGTGTGTTATCATTTGTCACCTTCTCTCCGCATGCGATTATCTTTTGACAGCAGGTATTGAACTGTGAAACAAACAAAATGGTGTTCTCTACTGGCTATGGAAGCCATCTATCTACCTATCTAGGCATTATGTAAGATAACATAGGCCATATTATCATTATGAATTAATTCTAATTATCAAATAAAGGTCAGGGCTAATTGCAAAAATAATTTGCCGAACTAAGCAGTGTTTCAGGAGTCTAATAAACTCCATATGTAAGCAGGACATCAGGAATATTGAATTTCGATGTAAAGCTTATCGAGAAAGGACTACGTAGGGGTGTGTAATCTAAGCTGATATATATATATATATAAAACATCGATGGTAGACTCTTATTCATTAGTATAACAACAGACTTACTAATCGTCTGTACGAAAAATAAATTTTACAATNGAATTTAACTTACAAGCCGGAGAGTACAATGAGTATAAAAGGTACGACCAGTGAAGCCGTATTCTAGACTGACCGGGAAGAGGAGTAAGAGAACCGCATACGGATTTATATTCATTAACACCACTTATTCCATAAATATTCGCACCTTTTATGTTCAATATACTTTTTAGTAACTCAAATTTTCGATTATAAATTTTGTTTTCCCTCTAAAACTTTATTATATATTAACTCTTTAACTCTTTATTAAGAAAAAAAAATATTCTGTACATTTTATACACTTAATTTTTGATGGGGTACATGATAAGAGTCCTTGCTCGTCTATCCCGGGACTTAACCCGTCCTCAGAGAGGAGCCCAGGTTAACCCGCGATAGACTATCCGGCACCCATCTTNTCTCTGTGGCAGGTGTTGCATGGGAAGTGGGTTGACAACTGGTTGTGGCCGTTGTTGCTGGAGTTGTGACGGGAAAATTTGGGAGTTGAAGCTGAGAGAGGCGGCTGGAACAGGCTGGGTAGAAGCTGATAGGTCAGCTTTGCGTTGAACGGCGAAAGAAGCATAAGATATGCCTGGAGTAACCATTCTAGCTGGTGCCTTTACTTGAGGGCGAGGTGTTTCTACCACTTCTTCAGGGTACTTCATGGCTTTGAGCTTCTGGTAATTGAGGCAGCCTTTGTAGTTTGCTGGATGAGCTTGCTGGCAGAGTGCACAAGTAGCAGGTACGTCAGGAGGTTTAGTGCATTCAGTG
>KZ806868.1:464576-484540 GCA_000696205.2 Oncopeltus fasciatus
TATATATATATGTATATATATTCATTCTTATCTAAGTAAGAGATAGTCTATATAGAATGGGAGTGTTGAGCAAAATTATCGATTTCTGCATAATTATTGATCAGTCAAAGTTTGTAGATGTGTGTGTGTGTGTATCATAATCAACCTACACGTATCTACCCTATCCACCTTATTCTTAACATTCATGTAAAATATGTTTATATGATAGAGGAATTGCTCAGGACGGGATTTGAACCAGCTAGAGATTTCCTACGAAGTGCCGTAAGAAGTTCCGTACGAATCTCCTTGACTAAGCCAATGCCCTTTGAGTTTATACATACATGTATTTAGACATGTATATCGTGATTGAAATTTTAGTCTAAAGCCTAAATTTTATTTAAATAACTAATAAAATTAGTTTTTTATATAAAATTATGTTATTTAATATTGTTTTAATATGTTTCTTTAGTATATAGCATCAATTACATGTACAAGTAATACAATTTGTATTCTACTTTATTTAGAATTTCATTCGAATTGATATATTATTCTTGTATACAATACATTGTCTATTTAATTGCTGAGCAATAAATGTGAATGACTGAGTAAAGAAGAAATTCCTTGTGCACATTAAAGAGAATCAGAATGAAGTTGAGATCGTCAAAATGAGAAGTTTTCAGCTGAGGCGACCCGTGTAAATTGTTGGTAGGGCCGATCCCTTTCCTAATTTTTCACAGCGTGGCCTCATTTTAAATTTAATATCTCCCTGGTTCCGCTCCACCAGCTTTCTATGTCGTCAGATCGAGGGGGGGTATCGACTTAAGATGATTTACGACCATGAAAAATGAGGGCATAAAATAAACGACTTTATAGTTAAGGTTTTTTTTTTCTTCTAATTTACACGCCTACGATGAGGCATAAAATAACAATGGTCCCTTCTTATTACGCAAATTTTAAACGTAAATTAACCCATGATAGATAACGTTGGCAGTAATCTTCTTGGAATTAGTTTTGGGAAAAAATTTATTTTAAATGGAGAGTTTTTGATTGTAGAGATTATTATCAAAACCCTACCTCTCAGTCATTAACATATGATCCAGGTGGCACGACGTCCCCTCTCTATTTTATGATAGCCCTGAAGATGGCTAACATTGTAAGCCTAAACCCATAAAATAAAAAATACACATTTTTTAAAAATTGTTTTTTATGGAACAACCTTGACTGAACCTCAACTAATAAACATTTACTAATTGTTTTCCTTACTTTCAACAGATTTCTCTTCAGAGCATCTAGCTATCAACGTTGGTATGACGCGACTTTACTAAAGATATAACTTTAGAGAAGCTACTAAAGTAGATAGGTGGTCCCTTTAAATTTATAAATTCCTCTGTACGCGCTCTAGCGTCCGCCATTTTAAAAAATAAGGAAACAAAGTTTGGGTTCGTTATTGGCGGACATTGATCAAGGAAGGGGGTGGGTAGATTTAAATTAAGACTAAATTCAGAATTCATCAATATCTCATTTATTTTAGAGATAGATAAACACTCTTTGAACATAATATGTTGTATAACTTTAAAATGTTATTTTCTAACTTTTTTATTCTATAGAATTAAAAAAAAATTGTGTTTGTAAAAATTATTTAAAAATAAAATTTTGAATGTTTGGTGGCCCCTTATTTTTAAATACAGAAACCATGCTTAGAGTTTAGGCTTTTCATGACCCTTGACTTGTAATAGTGTATTGATAAAATTTTGTTTTTTTAAATTCTATAAATTATTATGAAATATATTTTTAAATATAACTACTAAGGCTGAGCCCCTTACAAATTACCTCCCGAACACCAGAACGAGCTTTAATTAACTAACCTTTTACAGTCATAGCTCTCTCTCTCTCTCTCTCTCTTTCCCCCTCGCCCGATCCCTTCTCTCACACACACCCTCACTCTCTCTCGCTTATAGGATCAAATATACCATTTAGACTTATCCATGTCCATATTTGATGAAAAATGAGATGCCTGCCTAATTTCGGGCTTATCTTCCACTTTTGCGAAAGAGCAAGATTGATATAAGAAAAAAAAAATACTTTTCACACTTAACATTTTTCACCAATGGGAGTTGTTTAATTGCCTTGGCAGATGTATTTAAACGTAAAAAAACTAATTGAAAATAGTGTATTTTACGATTTTCTTTATAGCTGTAAATAATTAAAGCAGGCTTATTTTTTTTTATAGATATAACTGATAAGGAAAGTAACGAGTTTTTTTTTTTTTCAAGATAGCTTATAATTAATTACCTACCCTATATCGGAGATAAGAAGAGAAATTTCTCACGTATAACTGATTTGGAGCGTGCCCCCAAATATTAGCGAAGTAAGACTCACCTGTGACGTCGCTATCAAGCTTGTGAGCGGCTAACGTGTGTGCCAGCTGGTAGAACGCAGTGTAGCTCTCAGCCAGCCCAATCTGCAGGCACTACTGGACTATTTCTTCTGAAATGTGGGAGTATTCCCCGTGTTGTTCGTTCTTCTCCTTAGGGAAGTAATAAGCATTTCTCATGAATTGAGCCTCAAGGGTTCTCTCTTCCAATAAACTTGAATGGGACGTAATTGAACGTTGAGAGCTATGAAAGTGGATATTATTTTTATTTTATTTTTATGAGATTCTTTAAACTAAATAATTTTCACCAAACATCTTCATTAAACATCACTAAAAAAAAAAAAAAAAAAAAAATAGATATTGCTTTGCTGGATTCTCAGAATATTTATTCTTTTCTGTTATATATAGTTTAAATTATTTAATTTTTCGTGAGTATTATTCATTTATGTCTTTCTTAATTACTTTTTTCTGTCAAGTAGCGCATTTCAAATGAATGTATTAATTGTGATTACACCCATATCGTTTATTCGATATTTTATCCGATCATATTTTCACAACAAAAATTATGCGGTTCATGTAGTGTCAATAAAAGTCTTGAAGAAGATAAAATAATTATTTATACAATTTTTAGTGTAAAAGGGAACAGAATAAAATATCTAACTGTCCCAGCCAGGACAGTTAGTGCGGGGAATTTAATATCACTTGTCCTATCAAACTTGTCTCGGTAGCGTAAATGGAAAACGCACCGGCCCGGATAGCAGGAGATCCTGGTCCGAGTCCTGGCTGGGACAGTTAGATTTTTTTATTCTGTTCCCTTGCACTAAAAATTGTTATAATTTAGTGGGATTAAATACCACAAAAAAAGAATATTTATAAAATTAAAAATTTAAAAAGTAAATAATGAGAGTCATTTAAACAGCTTGATAATGTCAGCTTCTCCGAACACAAGACGATATATTCGTCTGCCTCGGAGGTTAGACTCCGACACTCGTGTGGGGAATTTAATAACTTATCAGACTTGTGTCGGTAGCGTATATGGAAAACGCACCAGCCCGGATAGTAGGAGATCCGGGTCGTGTCCTGGCTGGGACAGTTAGATTTTTTATTCTGTTTCCTAGCACTAAAAATTATTAAAATTTACGTAGGATTAAATACCACAAAAAATATGATTTATAAAATTAGTAATATTTTGATCTACTGGTCGAAAACTACAATGGTAATTTTGACACTTATTATTGGTAGAGGAAAAGTACGCTTCCACTTAATTTCCTTAAGTCTCACTCTTAAATATCCACCTTTGAAATTAAATGAAAAATATATTTCATTCCTTTGTAGGATTAAAAATTTTAGAAAACAGCGCTTTAAAACTACTAGTTTCTGTAATATTTTTTTATTAGCTAGCAAAAAGCTATAAATAATGATTTTTGCTTTTGGTGATTTTGTCATATCTACCCTTGGCCCTTTTCAATTTCAGCTGTTCAAAATGTTGAATTTAGTTTCTCTGTCATGAAAAGGTTATTCAATTTAACTCTCCTAGTCACATTCTTACATAATTTTCTAAGAATTTGATAGAACGAATCTTATGAAATAGTACAAAAATTTTTATTTAGATTTACTCCTAACTTTTCTTAAAATTTGAGTTAATTTGCTTACCTTTAATTATGAGCAATGATTTTTAATTATGTAGATTTATCCTCGTATCCCAACGTCCAATGCCGGTTTCCAGTACTTAGAATTGAATTCCAGGATTTGGCCGATAGATTTCGGTATTTATGTCAATACTAAATTTAGAGAAATTTTTCTTTCTACTTATTGAACCGTCTCTTTCAGTAGCTCTTTCAATTTTATTGGCTTCTGTGTCAAAAATCCTAATATTTTTATAATTGAATTTATGTCCATTCTTCAAAATGTGTTGTACTAATGAGATGCTCTTTTATTTCCTTAGTCCAACACACACTTCAGGGAATCGTCATAAATTAAATTATAAAAATATTAAGATTTTAGAAACAGAAGCCAATAAAATTGAAAGACTATTCAAAGTATGGTTCTTATAAGTAAAAACAAGAATAGATACGATAAACAAATAAATATATATGAACTAATCTCAATTCTTTGTATGATAAATTTACTCTTAATATAGTTCATCCCAGTTTGAATATCTTTATTTATATGGACAAATATATTTATATTAACATATTATATGCAATATTATACAATATTTTACCACTACTAATATTAATTTTTACCATTTAGTATTTTATTTGCTATGAATATCATCTGTATTTTTTAGAAGATAAAAGTACTATTATACTCGCTATGTTTACGTTGATATAGAGGATAGGTTACGTTAGTAGGGTTGCATATTGAGGTGCAGCTGTACAACTGTACAACATAACTCTAGGTAATAACTTATTATTCTTTGCAAGTTAACTTCAAAATAATAACAAACAAATTTTTTGCTTTACTTTTATATGATTAATAGTAAATGTTACCTAATAGTTTATTGATTTTATGAATTCTGTTCATATCAAAATTGAAAAAGAAAAAAAAAGTAGTGTGCATTTTTAGCCTGAAAAAGGGGAAAATGTATTCTTTAAATATTGGTTTAGACTAAATAATTTTACCTAAATACTCAAAAACCTGCAAACTCTATTTGTTAACCCGGTCGATAACTCGTGTGTGTGTATATGTATAAATGGTTTGGAGAAAGAGTGTAGTTTTTGATTGATTGATTGTAATTTTTTTCTTCTTGTATGTTCACTACACTCTTTCTCCCACCTTTTCTTATAATATATATATATCATATGTGAGACCAAAGCTTTGTTCTTTTACTTTCTTTTCTGCTTTCATTTTGCTTTTAAATTTTATCATTTACTCTCATTTAAATCCATCATCATAATAATAATATCTTATATGAAGTGAAAATTGGAAATCAGCTTAGGTTAAGGAGCATCTTTACGATGCAATTTTAATGAAGCAAGTGTGTACGCAGAAACTGTGTTACGGTCGCTTTTTATAAATATATATTAAAACTTGTTTCCACCCCCTCGGGAAGCGGGGACAGTTCTATATTATAGAAAGATGATATTATTACCGGAAGCAGAGCAGCTTATTAATGGGGTTTTTGTTCCACTCTCGGTCGGGGAAATTTCAATAGTATTCCAGATGTAAGTGAAATTTCAAATTCAATAAGGCCCATAGCCCCCCGGGTCCAGGGTCACCCGTAATATTGCCCTGCTAGGACTCTAGGAGGACATGCAGGCCCTGTCTCTGTGGGGAAACTTGCCTCATAACCAGGCCGCAGCTGGTGGCGTCCTCAGCGGGAATTTCTTCAATTAGCACTTCCCGGCAGAACTCCGCTCATCGCCAACTTGGTCGACATCCACGCCATAAAAAGCGGCTAGGCCTCTCTCTGACGCCCTCACCATAAAGTCATCAGTGACTATAATCTTGCCCGATAGGAGCTCTCTGTCCTAAACAATCCTCATGACAGTTCAGCCATTGGCAAAGCATTATTTTATGTAGCTGAATTCCTTATGGCACATATCCATCAGCAGAGTCTTCATGATGACTAAGTCGATGCTTACGATTATTTTAACAAACTCTTCGAGCTATTAGTAATTATCTGAAATTAGACACAGTGGAATGGAGTTTCTCAAGAATACTAAATTGAATTACCGTCGAATAGTAGTTACTATTATTGTTAGGAGCATTAATAGATGATAGTAGGATTCAAATTTAATTAACTGAACTTAAAAAAAAAAAAAAAAAAAAAATTTGCAGAAGGCAGAAATAAGGAAGATATTTAAGAATTTAGTTAAAAGGGATTACTTACTCCATCCATATCCTTTCCCAGTATATCTAGAGCCAGCCTTAACAATCCCTTTGTCGTCCTCTTAGATTTTTTTAGAGCCAACTAATTATTTTCTTATACTCATGATCATTCTTAGTCAAATATTGGCTATTAATTCACAATGTGACCTGTTTTCTACCTCTTGTTAGAAGGCGAAAGGACAGAAATTTATGACAATTCTAAAAACACTTATTTATGTCCAGACCAGTTTTTCGACCCCAGACGCCTCTTCAAGATCTAAATATATTAGGCAATTTTAAAGAAGAACCTTCCGCTTCGATGGCTAAGTCAGGTCTTCCGATTCAGTAGTTTCATATTTATAAATTGTTGTGTGATACATTACAACTATTTTTAGAATTTTAATTTATTTTTCGCCTTTCGCCTTCCATCACGAAATTGGCAATTTAGTATCTAAGAAATTTGTTACATTTTCCACGTATTTTTCTTTTATTTTTTGTTGCAAATGAGGAAGAATAAAGCATAGACTAAACTTATTTAGTTTAAACATAGTCTCATCAATTCAGCAGCCAAAATACATACATTCTTGTTAAGTTCTGAAAGCAGTATAATATTAATTGAAACTATATGCTGTATTTGAATTTCAGCACTTATTCAGCGAGTAAATACAAATGCGTATTAAAAAAAAAAAAACTTCGAATAAATAATTGGTTCCATGAATTCAGAGCCGAATAAAATTAAAAACTTGTCTTGCTCGCTCGTTAAAAATTCATAATTATTTCTTTGTAAATTCTACAAGGACTAATGAAACTTTTATTAACATTCGCGAATTTATTGTTTTGAGTTTCTTATGATCCTGTTGTGTCAATTGCTATTAATTTTCAATAAATAAAAATAATTAGGGGGCTGTAAAATGGCATGGTAGAGTTAATTATCTCAAAATATCCTAATTTTATGGTATGACATATTTTATTGTAATATATGTTGCTTCTCAATTATCATGTTATGAAGTTGAAAATGGCATTTAAATGACAAAGGGAGTCGCGTATTTCTAGGGGTTGGCTCTCTCTACTGGAACAATGGTCTGGGCACTGTTGGAAGAGAAGACTTGTCCAAACATAGATAAAGTCCTAGGCAAACAAAAGTACTGCTGAGCTGGAAGACTGGTCCCTGCTGAAACCTCAGATCTCTCCCTCTCTACCACCACCACTCATAGCTATCTTCCTTCCCATTAATTATGTATGGGGGGCGAACTGTGGCCTTCCTCCCCTCCGGTCAATGCCTACCTGATTGCTGAGCAACGAGCATGGGGTGTTTCGGCTAGACTTTCCACAGCTTAGGGGAAGTTAATGTGCCTCATTCTTAAAAATCAGTTTTCCTTTCAGCAGATTACCCTCAAGAAAAGCGTGCTATTCATTTTGTCACCACTGTGATTTTTTAACATTTTCTTTAGGGGCGCTTGCGGGATCCATCCGGGTCTCGCAATCCCGGCACTTTCGATAAATGAAAACTTGTCTTTTGGATGTTTATAATGAGGTGGTGACCTGCAGTTAGCCCCTACCTCCATGACCCTAAATGGTTGAATGGGAGGCTAACACACACACACAAAAAAGTCTTCAATTTTCCACTAAACCCAGAAACTCACGTTCGCAGTACAATCATAAGCGAAACATTCACAAAATAAGAAAAAAATAATTTGTTTAATAAAATATCAATTAATTTGTTAATGAGTGTTACGCAAATCTTATATGTGCTGTCAATGTAATATTTGAGTCGCTTTCTAAAAAGTCTTAAATTCTAGACTAATGAGTGAGGTAATTAGTGCAAAAAAGAAAGGACAAAAGTTCATTGATTTAATCTTATCTTTAAGAAAACTTGTTTGTTTAAAAAACAATTTTAATTCTTTAGTTCCCGAAACCGAATCCCTGCACATACAGCTCGAGGACTAACTGGTTATCTTCAAATTACTGATAATAGTTATGGTTCCCAAGTCTTAGTGGAAATAGGCTTCTCTGCTGGTCCAAAGCTACAATGTAATAGTCCTATCAGAGAGAGGGGCAGTAGCCGTAGGGGGTGGGGTCCAGACCTTGGCCCTCCCCCCCACGGGGATAAGATTCTTACCATCAATTTTGTTATCAGCTCGGGCCAATGGGATTTCTTTCTGAGGGAAATTGTCCGATCTCTTATATTAGTGGGCTTTAGCAGCTAGGGGTCGTCCTCACAATAGAGTTATTCGACTGCGACCGAGGAGATTGGCTAGTTATGTATTTATTATGCGGTTTCGCAGTAACAAGTTAAAAAGCATGAGCGAGAGAGAGAGAGAGAGAGAGAGAGAGAGAGAGAGAGAGAGAGAGAGAGAGAGAGTAGAGAAAGAGAGGGGAGGGAGGGAGTGAGGTTTGAAAGGGGGGAGGAGGGGAAGGATATGAATGGAGGGAAAGAGAGAGAGTGAAAAAGGGAGGGAGGGAGTGAGAGAGAAAGGGTGGGAGGGAAAGAGAGAGAAAGGGAGGGTGGGAAAGAGGGAGAGGGAAAATAGCTAAATATATAAATATAAATAAGAGGCAGGGTAGGGACTTAGAGAAGAAATAAATTAAATGAATGAAAATCTTTGTTGTTCATAGAGTTAGTGAAATATATATATAACTTTTATATTTGATGTAATTTTTATGAAAAATACGTCTTAAAAAGTATGTAGGAATTTAAGTACAATGTTTTTTTGGCCTTCTTTTTTAATTATTTTTTAATATGAAGACAAATTATTAGGTTTTCTATTGTAAACAGTTCAATAATCCATTATTGCCTAAAATTCACGAATAAGTTTTTAAGAAATTGATGAAGATTATTAATTGTCAATAAAATTCTACATATTTTCCTTTCAGCCCTGAAGAAGCCATCTCAGTATGAACTAAAGTTAGGCGAAAATGAACTTTTTACTTGGTCATCACACCCATGTGTTTATGTATTGTCAATATATTTTTTCATTATTAGTGTTATGACAAATGTTTGTGGAACTTAATAGTTCAGGAATTTATTTATCCAACGTTTTTGTTTTATAACATTTATTGTATAAAATAATATTAAAGATGTAACTCTACATGTTGAGCGCTGAAAGTAGTCTTCTTTCCCGATCAGTCTTGTAAAATCTCTTGTGTAATTTATGTTACTCTCACTGCCTTCTACTGTTTAGTCATTTAGACATATCACATCCGTCGTAAATGGAACATAGGAATACTTATTCAGTTTGCATAGCTCAAGCATGGTGGACTTCATCATCAATTACTCAAATTTGAGACGAAATATCCGTCTGATTCACGCGGAATCGGCCCAGAATAAGTTGTATCTGTGACTGATAGAATGGCGCTCTATCCAGGATTACAGATGGGCCCCATTAGGAACCCAGCAGGAGTTCGATCCTCGTCATCCGAATGATTGATGGCTGACAGGGAACCGGGACCTGGACTTACTTTTTCTTCTTTTACTCGATGTCATTCCTCTTCCGAGGTCCTTCGGGACACGTCTCCGTTCCTTCCTATTCCACCTTGGAGGACAGGGAGAAGCGCCAGTTATGGTAGTAGTGATTCCGAAATTCCCTCCATATTTGACTAGCATCTAGTATATAAACATGTATGATACATAGCGGAATTTTTTAAGGCTTTTGCATCCCATTATCATAATTGAAATTTCATGTTTATACCATTTCAACAACTATAAAATTTTATTATTAAAATTTACGCCATTATTCCATCTCAGAAGTGTTCCGCTTCCTGACTGAATGCAGATTTATTCGTTAAAATGTTCGGTTCTTTGGTAGTTTATTTATTCTCCTGCTCTTTTAGGTAAAAAGGGGGACTGAGTTAAAATATTCATATATATCCTGTGTGTAACAGTTTCTTAAAAGTGTTACACATGTTATTAATTAATATGTTATTTTCACATGTTATGCACCAATGTTCACCAAACGGTCCTGTCAAAATTATTGTCCATTAATTAAATAGTCTTTATCCAGGTTATGTAATTTATGCAAATTACAATAATTCCAATGAGAATTAGTAACTGGAGGATATATAATTTAATTAAGTACAAAACACTAATATACTACCTTTCAAATTCTATATATATATATTGTTCAAATAACTCAAAGCCCTAGTACATGAAATGGTCTTTTACTTCCGCATGATAAAATCCAAAAACAATGGTAGTATATATATATATATATATGTAGGGCAGAGCATACCCCGAACTTATACATTCGGTATAATGTCCAATTAATAATGGATACGGTTTCGTGCTTATGCTAATTTATTATTTCTCTTAGAATATACACACAAATGTGCGCGTGCGTGCACTCGCACTCACACATAAATATAACGAAAATGTAACACTAACGGCTGCTATGTACATATCGCACATATAGAGTCACTCTTCACTCCTCACTGATGTGTATAACTCAGTGAGGAGTGAAGAGTGACTCTAAACTGATGTTTATAAAAGTATAAATCTGTAAGATGAACATGCCATGATACAAAATTTATTTTCTAATTTTTTTTTTCATTAATTATTATTAATACCTAGTTTTTTTTTTGTTTTAGGTATTTTCGTACTTTTTTTCATAATTACTTTAAGAAGAAGGGTAAGTATTTCAAAACTAAAATTGTTTGAGCTTTTTTAATAAAATTTAATTAAATTTTAAAAATGAATTTGTGTTTCAAAATTTATATTTTCTTTTAGTTTGGATTGAAGTGTGTCATAACATTATTTCTTTATTTCTTTAACGATAATGCGTTTGTTTGAATTATCAATTTCCATTGAATATTCTAGATTTTATTTTTAAATTCTAGATTTTATATTTAAAGAAACAAATGTGGATAGTACTTTCTTTTTTTTTTTTTAATTAAAAACCTAAACAATCCGTCTTTTTAATTCTTATTTGTTCTAAGGTTGTTGAATTTATAAAACAAATTAGATTAGCCGCAAAAATAGTTGGTTTGTTTCAGTACATTTACAATGTTTTAGTCAAATCTTACAAAAATGTAGTTAGAATTTTTGGGTGTTTTTGAATTTGGCATTGTAAGGTAGAGACCCTAGAACGTATTGTGGTTGCGTTGCTTAACTATAAAATGTTTGCTTAATTATAAACCCACTAACCGTGTATAAAATGTATTCTTAATGTAATGCATACTGCATATGTATTCATATTATATAATGCAAGTTATTAAACTGCGAAAAAAGGGACTCGGAGGTCCAGTCGTACTTGGTACCTTAGCCAAATTTTCCAGGTTCAAAGTCCACCGTTTTCATTTTTTTATTTTTTGCACTTCTGATCCAGAGTGCATAACTGTTATGTTGCTAGGATACCCAGCGCTCATTGGGTACCATTCATCATTAAATGAAGAAAAAGAATCAGGCAAACAAAAATTGTGCTAACCACACACCTCCTCTACTGTAAAAGTTGGTCGCGAATAAATACTTTTATAATATTTTTTCCCCTCCCTGACCACTCTAAAGAATAGTTGAATTTTATTTTGAATTGAAGATCTTTAGAACGGAAAAAATAATCAGATGTATGCTAGCGATTTCTATCGCTATCAAAAGGCTGCTTGGACTCTCCTCACCCATGACAATGGTGGAAGAAGCCTGAAAATTTTTTTCTTTTTTTTTTTTTGGTACTATTTCCGAATAACGGCTAGTAATGTTTTTCTTGTAGACTTCTAGTGTATGACAGTAATGGATGTGCCAGTAGGAAATACACAATTTAGAGGGAGATTCCTCAAGGCACTGGTATCCTGGAATCCGAAGGAAACATGGCTGAGAGATTTAATTAACCGCCATCTGAAGACCGCCCTCTCCAATAGTTGGCGAGGAGGAATGGCGTAGATAGATCCTGGGAGATGGACTTTTTCTTCTCATGCTTCCACAACTTCCCACAGTAAATAGAAGAATAAATTCCGAAGAATTCAAAATGGTCTTTTCTCTTAGGTCTCCCCATCCCTCTTGCTCTGCGGTCATTATTTCTAGGGACCTCACTCTCTTGCCCTCTGCTACTGGCCTTTCTGAATATTTAAAGAGGACTTACTCATTCCAATGTATGCGAAATGGGTAGTATGTATTCCCTTCTTCACCTTCACCACGAGTTCTCGCCTTTGACAAACTCCTGACTCCCCTAAGACGTTTGATTTATTATTTATGATTGATTTGAGTTTGTTTTGTCTTGTTATAAGTTAGCTCAACATAAATACGTTATGATGTTAAAATTTTCTTTGTACACTTACTCTTCTCCTTTATTCACATAATGTTGGTTTGTAAGGTATTTTGTTTACTGGACTGTTGCTCTTTGCTAAGCCCTTCGAATCCCCTTTTCTCTCTTCTCTCACCCAACCCCATCTACACAAAATGAAACCAACTTATACGCATATATATATATATATATTTANTATATATATATCTGCTAGGTTTCCTTCAATCAAAATCACTAAAAACAAAATAGGAATACATGTCGCATTTTTGTTATTCTTAGATGATTTTAGTTGGGGTTCGGTCAAGGTAGATCCAAAAAATACAAATTTAAAAAATGTATTTTTTAATAAAGGGTTATCTGCCAACGTTTCGGCTTACATTATAAGCCATCTTCAGGGCTGTAGAAATACAATGTTATGAGAATACAATAATAATTGAAATTAATATAATAGAGAAATGTGATATCCAGAGTATGAATGTAGAAAGCTATTTAAGAAAATTTAAAAGATTTTGAAAAACAATTTGAAAAAGAACCAATTTGAAAAACATGCAAACAAACAGCTTATTGGCAAGAAAAAACATATTGAAATAACATTAAAGCAGTAATTTGCCACACCTACCTATCATGAAGATGAGTCCTTTCCTTAAGTTCACATTTCCATGACTAAAATAAAAATTTTACTTCTACACAATGTGAGAGGTAAAAGGGTGGGGGAAGAAGGTACAAGGCGGAAGGTACAAAGGGAAAGCGGCCTGTTGCAAGAGAGGGCAATAAAGAATTTTAGCGCATTCTTGTTAGTTTTTCAATCGAATTTTGGCTAGTAATTATTTGATTATATTAATTAAACCTTCAAATAAGGGAAAAATATCTTATTCAGTTCATTTTTGGACCGAAATGCAATAAATTATGAGATAAATTGTTTGAATATGAAATTATATATTCTCGTCAAACAATATACTGTTCATCAGGTAATTATGAATAAAATATTACGGTAAACATGAGTTATGCATTTGCTTAGTCACCAGAAGCCTCGATAAGCATAAAAACAATTTATTCCCAGGATTCCCATTGAATTTACTCAGGTTAGCGATAAGAGCGGGAGATTAGATTTTGATGATGATGTCTGATGCGACAGACCTTTATCCTTAAGTAAAAATCTCCATGTAATTTGTACAAGTAACATAACAAAGGTACTGGGTAAAGTGTTAACACTCAAAATGTGTCTATTTTTAAATGGTTGGCTGGATCTCAGCTCAAAGTATCTCCTGTTTTGTACTGAAACTGCCTCGACAAACAGAAGAGTAACAAATTTTCCTCTCGATGACGAAAACTTTCCGGCAAAGTTGAGGGAGAAAAAATAAAAAATTCTAATGGTCATTTCTTCCCACCAACTTTTTACGATTCCGCAAAGAGTGATACTCTCATTTTCCCTTTCTACTTTCTTAAAATGTTAAAGTTTCTGAGTAAATTTGTCATATCCTACTTTGAACGGTTGGTGACTTCTTAGTTGTATTTTATCATAGCAATAAAAAAAAAATAAAAAAAAACAACTTTAAAGTATTCATAAAGTTATCTTTAGTAAGTTTTGTACCTTTTTATTTTAAGGATATCAAAAGATTTTGTGCAAAAATAATGATTTTTTTTTCCCGCATAATCCCTTGCTTTTGTTTTTAATTTGAAGTATAAAATATTTTATTATATCTGTATTTATTAAAACTGTTATTGTGATAAACAAGAACATCATTGAACTTATGTATTATGAATTCATGTTTTTTCCTCTACTTCTATAAAATCACTAAATACTACATACAAAAATCCATATTTATTTTATCTTGTTATTATTTAAGATAACTTTCAAATTAATCTATAATAATAATTCGGCCATAATTGAAACAAATCAGTTAATTGTTTAGTTATTGATTTAAAAAATTTGAAAAATTTGCAGCCATAATAATGTATTTTTTTATTTGATAATTTATACCTGTGGTCAATATATTCCATTTTTTAGCTGCTTGATATTGGACAATTTAAAGTTTTATATTAGAAATTTATTTAAATAAGAAAAAAACCCCTTCTTCCTTCTAGAAATTCACAAAACAAAATCAATCCAATTAACTGTAGAATTAGCTACCACACACTTTGAAAACCTTAAAACAAGACATTTTTGAATGCTTAAGAATAATATGTTTTTTAATTTATTAAATGTTTTTTTTTTGTTGGGGTTCGGTCAAGGTATATCCAAAAAATACAACTTTAAAAAAATGTATTTTTCAAAATTATTTGCCAACGTTTCGGCTTTCATTGTAACCCTTCAGAGCTGTTGAAATACAATGTCATAAGAATACAAATAAAAGTAAAAATGAAATGAAAATGAAAATTTACAATATTATCATATAGAATTGCCATAATTAAATTTAATGTGATATCAAAAGTATGAATGTAGAAAACTATGTCACATTCATACTTATCACATTTTAATGTGATTATAGAATTGCCATTAATTTAATTATGGCAATCCTATATTATAATGTAAATTATTTATTTTCATTTTTACTTTCATTTGTATTCTTATGACATTGTATTTCAACGGCCCTGAAGATGGCTTACAATGTAAGTCGAAACTTTGGCAGATAAATACTAAATACACATTTTTTTTTAAATTCATTTTTTTTTTTGTTTTTGGATCTACCTTGACCGAACATTAACAAAACTTGACTGAACCCTCTCCATTTGACTGGTTATATTTTTTTTCTCTTTAAGAGCACTTTGTACCTTTTTCTGTGAAGAGAAGGTCTTCCGCCTGGTGTTCTTTGGCTGTGGTAAGAGAGGACGTCTCCGACGTGTCCCCAGACCCAATGTCTTCTTCCAGTGTAAGGATTGAAAGAAGTATATACATAGAGGAGTATGAAATGAAGCTGGAGGGGGCAGGCCAACCTCACGGATCATTGAGGGCTCGGCTCTGAGGGGTGAGGTTCTGATTCCAAGATCGTTGGGAATGACAAACGGGGTAAGCGGGAGGCCATACGGTCTGACGAAGTTAGTTCGGGCCGGTGCTACCAGACGGCACTGTTTGATGGATCTCCAAGTGGTACGGGCATTATCCGGCCCAATCACCAGACGCCCGTTCGCTGCGGTGTTTTGATTTATGAAGCGACAACCTCAACTCCCTTTACCCTCTGATTAAATCTAACCAGTCCGTACGTTTCTGATATTATTATTAATCTCGCTTACTCTGGATTAGTATATTATTGACGCTGTGTTTCAGCTTATCGTTTATTTAGTAATATCTTTCGAATTTGATAAGAGGTTGTCTTATGTAATTAATTTATTTCCATAGTATTCATTAGCAATTTTCATAAATGAATTCTAATTAGGTCGGATCTGAAGTTTGTTACGCTCAGTTCAAAGTGCCCCGCTCTCCTTGTTAGAGTTCTGCCATTCCTCAGCCCGATGACAGGCTCATTTTAGACATAAGGAAATTTGACAGATCTTAAAACTAGTCGCAAAGAAGATGTCCTTCGCGCGTAATTTAAACAGATTTTCTATGTCTAATTAAAGATGGATATGAATGAGAATAAATTAGGTATTTTAATTTACAAGCCAGAGATAACGACGAGCGTAAAAAAATATGATGATTATAGTTTGCTCTAGGCTACCCTGTTAGATAGAGTGGGGAAAGCGTTCACTTATCGTAATTATTTTATTTTATTTTAAATATGATTGTAAATAAACTTTAGACATTTATTTTTTTACGATTATATATTTCATAAGTTTTTTCTTAATTAAAAAATAACGAAGATATATTTGTATGATAAATTTTGGTCTCTCTCTAAATCCATCCTTTCCCTAATTTTATTAGAACGAAAGAAAATTATTTAAAGGGTTTACAATTAAAAACCTAATAATATGATTTATATGTATTAGATATAATGGAGTCCGGACGTTTTAATCTGAACACTTATAACAGCAAAGAGATTAGGATTTAAATTATGGTATAATATAGGATTATATATACATACATACATGATACATACACACATGCATGATACATACACACACTTGTATCTAAAGAACAGTCTCCCTTTTCATGACAGAGAAACTAAATTCAACATTTTGAACATGATTAAAATTTTTAATTTTATAAATATTATTTTTTGTGGTATTTAATTCCACGTAAATTTTAACAATTTTTAGTACAAGGGAACAGAATAAAAAATCTAACTGTCCCAGCCAGGACTCGAACCTGGATCTCCTGCTATCCGAGGCAGGTTATCTGGCCATTTAGTGGTTTGTGCAGTTATTAACTAGACAAATATTATGTTGGATTTTCATGAAGATACGAGACCTTGCAATATGCTTATGGTTGCTATATTGTTTAGACTTCACGTTCTTTGAAATGAATACAAATGAATAAATATTTTTCTTATAATGAATACATATATTGCCCCTAAACATATTTTGTTTATTAGTTATTTTCTTATAATCCTTCATTTTTATAGATTTAAAGTAGCGAAAGGATTTTTAAAAATTATTATTTTAAAATAATAAATATGGCCCGTGAAGAATCTATTTTATAATTATTTAGAAATTTTACCAGCTTCAAAAGGAGAAGAATGACGTGTGAACGTGAACTATGAACAAGTTAATAGATTTATTTTAATTCTACCTCACTAACTAAATTAATTTTCAGACTTTAGTTGTTTTAGAGAAAAGTCCCGTTTCATGTCATCCGTTTGATCTATTGCACAGAAAATCAAAGTCGGAAAAAAAAAAAAAAAAAAAAAAAAAAAAGGCTTGTCTAAAAAGAGAAGGGGTGGGGTAGATAGTTGAATGTGTATGAGGTGATATTGGAGTGCATATCAAGGTGGGACGTGTGTGTGTGAGTGAGTAGTGAATAAAAAGTTAACCTACATCGTCATGAGTATTTATTTATATTAGCTGGTGCTTAAAATAGCTGCAATGTGTAAAACCTACCCTACTGCTGTATTATTGACTGGGTCAAACTTTTAAATATCTTTAAAAAAAAAAAAAAAAATGTAAATATTAAAGTTTTGCTGAGGGTAAATAAATAAATTCCTATTTATATATGTGGTTTTTCTGTAGTAGTAGGAGGAGAAGGGCAGAACGGAAGCGACCAATGGGTGCGGAACCTGGCACAGCCCTGATTTACAGTTTCCGTAGTCGGGAGGTAGAGAGCGCGCTCTCACTCTCTCTCATTCCCCTGAATACACACCCGTCCTGGGACTCCACTTCAAGTACTCCAGCCAGAACCACTTTTTATTATTATTATTATTATTATTCCATTAAGGTTTCTTAATACTTACTTATGGAAAAGCCTGGAAAATGTTTTATTCATAAAATTATCACAACACTATAAAATATGCTTTTTGATTTAATTTTTATATTCACTACACCTTTAATTTCAATAGATGCGCTCCAAAACTTTATCATTAATGTATTGGGTATACTCAGCTCTGCTTACCATATATATAATATTCCTTACTTTAAAATTTAATATCATTTTCTCTTCTTCAAAATTCCCAGCTGGGTTGATCTGCAGATGTCAAAAGATTTTGAACTATTGTTCTCTCTTTTATATGTTTCTCTAATTTAGAAAAAATGGGTGATTAGACAGTTACCTCATTTCCCAATATTAATTGTAATAAGTGAATAAGATTCTTTACTTTCGGGTTTATTGAACACTTGACTACCTACTACCATTATTTTAGCAGATTTTACCGAAAATAAAACTATTCACAACATTATAGAAGAAATATTTCAACATATCTTGTAAAAGCTAAACATTTGGTTTGCTAAAATCTATATTAACCATATAATATATATGTTTATATCGTTTACGGTTTTTAAAAATAATGAACAAACTTCTTTGAAAAAAAATGGGGTTAAGAGGAGTATCAAAATTTTAATTAAATCGTTAATATCTTCGTTATTATTACCGATGTAATGTAAAGTACAAAATATATTAAACATATAAATTTATAACACTATTAAAAAATATACGAAATATTAAGAAAGATATTTAAGATTGTAATTATGAGTGTTTACCGGGCCCTTTTATTTTCATGATTAAGAAAAAAAATTTGGTATTATCAATTATTAAATCAAGCCAAAGATAAAATTCATTTTTGGTTTAAATTGGATAAGGAAAGAGGGGGTTTGGAGGGTGAACAAAATTTATAATCGTATTTATTCGTTTTTATTTAAGTTATAAAAAACTTTATAAAACAAAATAGGTGTAAAATATATTTTTCTAAATATGTTCTGAACTATTTAACGAGAAATTTACGAATGTAACTACGATGGGTAGGCATTTCCCCCACTTTTTCTTCCCCGCCAGTCTAAGGTAAAGCATTCGAAATTTAATCCTATTTATATGTTATATATTGCACATCTCCTGCCTGACGGACTTTTTTACGTTCATCAGGAAAAACATTTCACAGTGTCTGTACTTTTGCCCAATATTCACTCCAGAAGTTTATATTATCACCTGTTTAAATGTCACGCATTCACAAAATAATAAGTTGAAAGTAATCATTTCATGTCAACAGAAGGCAACAAACAGCTTCGAGAAATTTAAATATCCTCTGTACAGTTAACTGCCTTCCCATGCTATTTACATTAAATTATTGATTACATTAAATTATTTTAGTATTTATGATATCATTAATATTATTCTTACATTTTATAGAAATAATTTAATATTTAAGTTAAGAATATAAATTAATCATTACTCATTACTCTTACTATTGTAGATGGTCAGACTTAAATTATGATAGATAAGAAAATGTACAGTAGTTTGATTACTTGGGTAGGAAGGTGAGCTGGAATTGTTAGGGATGGTAGTATCTCCCTTGACATGGGGGTTGGGAGTTTTTCCCTGGCTCCACTGACGTGGACGAACAGCGACTGCGGAAGGAGCTGAAGCAACCTGATTTACTGTTTCCGAACAGGAGATAGATAAAGCACTAGTCTGTCGAGCTATTTATTCGGCCTGTGTAGGTCGCCGGTTCTCTCTCTCTCTCGGCTCCTCTCATTTCCCTCAACACACACTTGTCCCGGGAACCAGCCATCACTGCTCTAAATAGATTGTCCCTAATTCTAGTAATTCGCCTGTTTGTATTTGACTCTCCTCTGCGAATACATTCAATTCTCTTTGTAGTCATTTCTGTATGGAATTCCCTATCAGGTAATAAATGATTTGACACACAAAACCATTCATATTTTTTTTTTAAATCAAGTTTTACAGAAATACTTGATTTACCAGCTATTGTCCTTACATACTTGAGTTTATAAAATAATTTTCACTTATATTCTATTAGTGAAGCCCCTTATAAATGTTATTTTTTAATAAATATTTAGCTATGAATAGAGTAATCATCTACTTGGTGTTATGTCTGGATGCATACAAACAATAGTTAATTGGGTGCATAACGCTTTATTTGATATCCTTCTTTCTTGAATGAAGGGAATATATTTGACTACTTAAACCGTATGAATCTCTTAACTGAAAAAAAAATTAATAAAATATTAAAATAAAATATATAATA
>KZ806868.1:484857-499569 GCA_000696205.2 Oncopeltus fasciatus
TTGTTGTACGAAGGAGAGAGAGAAGGAATAAATAATAGGTCTGACCTGATTGTGAGCCCACGGAACACAAGAATGTTGAAATCACACACTGCGTCGAATCCGGGTGAGGAAGAAAAAGTAGTCTGGTTGAACCGATGAGGCCGGCCGGCAGTCAAAGACAGGTGTGCAGGCAGCGTCGGCCTAAGTACGGCTTCGGTGAGATGTTGACAGTACGATAATCGTTGGATTACTAGCGTAATACTGGTTAGTAATCTAATGTAATGTAATGCTGATTCAAAAAATTAAACAAATTAAATGTCGCTACTTCAGGAGAATAAAATGTTCAATCAGCTTGAAGTGTCAGTGTCTCCAATAGGGAAAATAGCGAGAATCAATTACAGTAAGGTGCTATCACGTAGAGGGCCAAAACTTAACTCACTGGGCTATCAGGTCGAGGGACAAAGCTTAACCCTCTGCGCTATCAGGTCGAGGGACAAAGCTTAACCCTCTGCGCTATCAGGTAGAGGGACAAAGCTTAACTGATAGCTTAAGAGTGTTAATAGGCTTAACTAATTCTTTCCTTCTCTCTCCCGGGTGACCTACCTCTCTCTCTCTCCTTGTTTATGTTCGTAAAATTATAGTTCAATGAGAAATCAAAATAAAACTGAAACTTATATACATATATTTACAAATCTTATTAGTTAGAATATTCTTCTGGAAATTCATGAATTCTTGATCTATTTGACGCGTATATCCTCGAAACTTTATATATATAGTTGTAAGTATATGAAGCTTTAGTTCTTTATATATTTATTATTATTATGCCAAATAGCTTTTGAAATTTATGTTGTTATAAACAAAATACTCCCCTTTTCAATGATCATGTTTTACCTTCCTTTTACATCAGGGTCGGTAGTCCTCATCGATACTTCAAGGTTACTTTGATATCAGATTCTCAAAACGGCTGTTTCATTATGAGCCAATAAGTGTACTTTGTGGGTTTTGTGTAATTTTATATACAGGAAAGTTGGTAATAAATTACATTTTAGGTATTTAATTTTATGCATATCATATAATTATGATCATTAAATTATCATTATTATAATAATGAAAATAAAAATGAAAATGCATCGCTTTTACTGGGTTCTTCTGAATCATCCCAATTTACGTTATATAAAATATTAATTTACATTTTTCGTAAAAATTAAAATTAGAAAATTACATTTGTCCTCATGATATTATATTATTTTCCTTAATCCGCAATCAATTTTGTTATTTATTTTACTTGTCCATGTTAAAAGTACTCAATAATATGCAAAGTAAACCTGTAAAACTGCTTAATTCATGTATTAATGTTTTTAAATGATGTACTAATATTCAGCTTGAAGAAGAATTCAGAATACTCCAACTTATTTACTCTTATCCATGATAGTTTCCTCGCTTGTCGATGCTTTCCATTCAAGACCATTCCATTTTGAGAACAATGATTGTTTACTGTGCGACTGCACTTGGTTGCATTTTTTTCCCCGGCACTAAGTAATTGTCCCTCGACTCACCCAGTGCCATCCCCCTCTAATCCTATCAGACCCGGAGCCCTCTCCTCCCTCTTAGGATATTAGTTTTTCCGCTGATAGCGTTCTGACAGCTGTCTACCGCGCCCTATCTCTCACTCCCAGAACCGGAGTACAATAAAAGTTAAATTCCCTCTATCCCGCGACGAAAGGGAAAATCTAATTTGTTCTCTTCCCCCTCCGTTCCGGGACACGACTGCCAAGATATTGTCGGATAGCGTGCGAAAACTAAGTCTTTAGTGGCGAGTAAGTTCTCCACGGAGACAATCTTTATGGAAAATATAAAGTATAAATGCCCTCAGGCTACCACCTACTTACTTCTTGGAAAATGTTAGAGTTAGACCTCCCCATAGAAATTCTATCAAATGAACATTTATTTTCAAACACACACATTCACACTAGTCTCTTATACTTTTATTTTTAAATAAGACTTTAATTGTTTTGTATTTTTCTTTTCACAAGCCCTTGTTGAATTCGTTAATTGCTGAAATCGGTCGAGGTAGTGATGGGGAAGTTCTATAAGAATCTCCGATATTATTATTATCACAAAAATTTTATAGGAAGCAATATTTGTAAAATACCGTTCTCCAATACGTTTTTGCATATAAATACATATGTTTTTTTTGTGAAAGGCATATAGTGAGGGAAATATTTAAAATTACTTGTAATATATCAACCTGTAAAATGGTGTATAGTAATTTTTTTAAAAACTGTATTGTATTCTACCATCTTTACCAAATTTTCATTTCACCAAAAAATAAAAGATAAAACAATATATAATTCCCACATCTAGTAGGGCATATTATAGTAGTACAAACTTAATTTGGCCTGTACTTTACTGTGGTTAAAAACAAACTCATTTTCGAATCTGAAGATAGATTTTTTTGCATTTGTAGAATAAAAATCGAAGTTATTTGCTGCTTTAAAACGTGGAAGCCAGAGGATCAATGTCACGTTAAGAACGGACTAGAAATACTTACTGAGGAAATTGGGACGATGCCTTATAGTTGTATCAAATATTTCCTGTTATCCTATTAAACTCCAATCTTATGCTTGAAAACAAACTGATGCTCTACAAAACCTTATTACGACCAATCTGGACTTACGGAGTAGAAATCTGGGGTGCCGCCAAGCCTTCCAACATCCAACGAATCCAGTCCTTTCAATCCAAAACCCTCCGAATAATCGCAAATGCTCCCTATTATGTATCTAATTCTTCCCTTCACCACGATCTTAATATATCTTTTGTTCAAGACCTCATTTCTTTCCGCTTCAGCCTTTTCCATAGTAAACTGTCATTCCATCATAATCCACTAGCGCAGACCTTGTCTTCCAACCCCAACCCCTACAACCCTCTCCGTTGGCTCAAACGAAGAATAATTGTAGTCCGTTGCCCCTCAATAATTTGAGAGTGGTGTCACTGGTCACCTTCTTTCCTTATGTGACTTTCATTTTTGTCATTTTTTTTTTTTACTATTAATTGTAATCAAATTGTAAAATGTTTTTATTTTTTTTTACAGACTGAATATGTAAATAAAGGTTATAAAAAAATTATCCTATTATAAGGAATAAGGATTTAAAATTAAATATTTATCGAGGAGTGACCTCGTTCTGGTATACTATTGATACATTCGAGAATATGCTTGTTAAGGTACGTCCTACATGTGACATACTTGAAAGAATAATATCTTCCAATCCATTTTTTTGTAAGACCTCTAATAAGTTTCCTTAACATACTGTAGTACTTCTTACTAAATTAGCCTTCCATTCTATTGTGCATCACTAAATTTTTGAATAGATATAATGTTATTTAGTTTATATATGTGTGTATGTGTTAATGGATGTATGCCTGTCAGCACTATGCTGGCCATAGTTTTTAGTTAATCATAATGAAACAGAAATGGAGGTTTATCATAGTGAACTTAAAATAGTTTCTTCGATGTAGTGGGCGTAATATTTAGTTTGGAGTAATGAAACAAAAAACAGTTGCTGATAAAATAAATATTTTAGGACTTACTCTGTGAAATCGATCAATAGAGAGTGAGGATTTGCCATAACCGAAAACTTTAATTTTATGATCTATAATAAGCATTTATTTATTTAATTTAAATAGAAAACCATTTATGTTTCTTTTAAATATATAAAGAAAGGCTGAGTTCTCTCTCAGGTGAAGAAGGAGTTTACCTGAAATGACAATGGTGAGTAGAGAATTTTTTTGCTTGAAGCAGGCGTAATATTTTTTTACGGTCAATATGTGTAAAAAGAGAAATAGTTATTGGCGTGTCAAATATTTTGTGATTTTACGAGATTGCATGACATAAAAAGTTTAAGCAGTTCCAGCGTGAAAACTTTTCTGCCAGGTAAACTGCAAATTTTATCCGTACCTTTAAAAGTACAAGGGAAAAACCATTTTAAACCAAAAACATGATTTTATGAGAGGTAAATTCTAAATTTTAAACACAATATGTATGTTCTCAAATTATAAACCTTTCCAGAGGTTTGAAAAAAGCTTTCATGCTTTGTTTAGTTACTTTTCGTGGTTTAATACGTAAATGTATACTCTTATAGGCCTAAATGTACCTCTTTGGTTAAGTTCCTTCTTGGCAATCAACTATTCCTTCAATTCATGAAGTCTTTTGGTCCCCATTTGATGTGATTGTTAGCAATGACACATACTTATCAAGTATAAAACGTTTGGAGGCGGTAGGTAATTCCTGTAATTAGCATTTTTATAAGCATTGGGGAAGGGGTAATTGCCAGAACAAAGTGAGTGGTCATCTAGGGGGAGGGAGGTCGTTTAGATCCTTCAGCCGATATGTAATCTCTAGAGGAAGGTGGGCCTACGTCTAGCGAATTTATTGTTACGCAACACGAGAAAATTTAAACGACATACTGCCTTGTTATCTCTAGTTATCAGATAGAAAAACTGAATCGATTACCTGGTGACGGTTCAATTAGAAGCCAAAGAAATGTGCTTGCCTGGAAACTCAGCCTTGCTGCATGGGGAAGAATTATTCTTTCTTTATGAGTCAATTTTGTAAGTTTTATATTGTATAACCACACAGAATCATATATTTACATTAGGCTCATTTTGCACCAAAATATAAAATTATTTAGTAATTTAGAATATAATGCGTGATGACAATATATTTATTTTTCTTATTTGAGTAGATACTATCACATTATATGTATATAATGTTAGAGTCATTGACCTCGTTATAATGGATTTCGGTAAAATAATTTTGTACAAATGCTTTAGTCTTGGCCAATATTTTAACAAAATATTTTCTCTTCTTCAGGACTTAAATACGCTCAACCAAAAAAAAAAAAAAAAGGGTGGCAACCTGTAGATAGCCCCTCCCTCCAATGACCCTTAGTGGTTGCAAGGGAGGCTAACCCAGCAAAAAAAAAAAAAAAAATGAATGGATTAGTAGTTATAAAATCAATAAAAATGTTAAGTTAAATTTAATCTTAATTTTGAAATCTCAATTAACATATCAAGACTGAAAAGTTAGTTTTTACAATTGAGCCTTATATATCTGTACAACGATGTATAACCTACCCTCTATATCAATGTGGTCCTGGCTAGTATAATAATTATTTTGTCTTCTAACAAATACAGCTAATATTCCTTGTTTATAAACTAATTATAAGGCAGAAATAAATCTACTCCTTGAAATATAAACAAATACTTAATAATAATAAAAATAATAATAATTGAAATGGTAACTTATTGTATAATATAGCACATATATGCCAATAATAAATATATTTGTCTACATGGATGAAGATATTAAAAGTAGGATGAACTATATTAAGTTATTAACTTAATAACTACATTACTACGAAGAGTTGGGCTTAGTTTATCTATATCTGTTTGTTTATTGTATCTATTTTTTTTACTTAAATGAACCACCATAATACGACCAATCTGGACCTAAAGTGCAGAACAGTGGGGTGCCGCTAAGCATTCCTAAGAATAATTGCTAACGCTCCATATTGCGTGTCCAACTCTACTCTCCACCACGACATTAATATTCCTTTCGTCCCAGACCTCTTCAAGCTCTTCCACAGTTAATTCTAATTTCATCGTAATCCATATGTTCAATCCCTGTCGTCGGACTCCAATCCTTCTCGGCTACTTAAACGGAGATGGCCTCGCCACCTCCTGGGCCTTAATGCCCAAACTTATTAGGAGTGGTGTCGATGGGCCCTGCTTCCTGCTCAGCTATTTTCACTTAATTATTTTATTGTTATTTTAATTTTTTTTAAATATTTATTTATTTTACTGTATATATTTCTCATCAAATTACAAGATGTTAACTAACAGACTATAATAAATAATATTNACATTGTAAGACATCTTCAGGGCTGTTGTTACAATGTCATAAGAATAAAAATTAAAAAAAAAAAAAGATTTACAATATTATTATATAGAATTTCCATAACTAAATGTAATGTGATATTAAAAGTATGAATGTAGTAGAAAGAAAAAAAAAGAAAATTTCAAAATGCAAAGAAACAAACTACCAAAAAAAATGTAATTAACTACACTTCCAATCATGAAGGCGAAAGGGGACGTTGTCACCAAGATCCCATTTTCATGAACCTAATAAAAAAACATCTAACAATAATATCTGCGGTAAAATATAAGAAACTCTCCATTTGCAATAAATAAATATTTATTAAAAAAAGGTTACCTTAATTAGCTCTCTGAATAATCTTTTAATTATATTAGATTCTAAGTCTAAATACTTAATATTTCCGTAAAATAATTAATGTCCTTTCTCTAATGCATCTCTATGTCTCTGATAGACTGATGCAATGCTGTTTTTATTTATATTAATATCAGACTTGTGGCCATTTATTCTATTACTAATTTATCTTACACATATGGTCTCACATATATATTCTGCATCACTGTATGACAAGAACAAAAAAAAAGGAACGATACACAAGTTTGAAATGTACGATATCTACTGAGAAACTAAGCAATTTCATTGAATAACATTCCACACTAGGAATGCGATGCAGAATATGTAGATGAGTTATTGAACTGGTCATGAAATAGAGTATCAAAGTTATTGAGGGGTCTACCATCAAATAGTTTTGTAGAATCACTTTAGTCTACGCCAATATTTTTGTCAACATCAGATATGTGGCCTCATATTCTAGTACTGTAAAATGTATTAGTAATAGAATATGAGGCCACATGTCTGATGTTGATATAAATAAAAATGTATTCTCGAAATATTGGCGTAGACTAAAGTGATTGTACAAAATTATTTGATCTAGATTCCTCAATAACTTTGAAACTCTATTTCATGACCAGTTCAATATGGTGAGTAGAGAATTTTTTTGCTTGAAGCAGGCGTAATATTTTTTTACGGTCAATATGTGTAAAAAGAGAAATAGTTATTGGCGTGTCAAATATTTTGTGATTTTACGAGATTGCATGACATAAAAAGTTTAAGCAGTTCCAGCGTGAAAACTTTTCTGCCAGGTAAACTGCAAATTTTATCCGTACCTTTAAAAGTACAAGGGAAAAACCATTTTAAACCAAAAACATGATTTTATGAGAGGTAAATTCTAAATTTTAAACACAATATGTATGTTCTCAAATTATAAACCTTTCCAGAGGTTTGAAAAAAGCTTTCATGCTTTGTTTAGTTACTTTTCGTGGTTTAATACGTAAATGTATACTCTTATAGGCCTAAATGTACCTCTTTGGTTAAGTTCCTTCTTGGCAATCAACTATTCCTTCAATTCATGAAGTCTTTTGGTCCCCATTTGNTATATATATGTCGCAATGTGCTTTATGTGCTTGTCGGTTGGCAATGTTATCATTTTTTCAACTTACTATATAACAACAAATGGCCATGGAGCGACGGCTATCTTCTGATTGCCACTCAACTCCTAAACTCATAGCAAGCCTTTACCAATCGAGTAAGTCTAGGGCAGGACTAGAAGACCCGAACGGATTTTCGTTCAGTCAGCTCCCATTGGTTGTATATTTAATTTTCCTAAAAAACACTGAACTAAAGAGCTGATACGTCATAATAAAGTAATGCTGGTGGTATATAATTCCGAATAAATATGGTAAGACATTAAGACGTAAGGTTTCAACAGATAATTTAATGTAACATTAAATTTTAAATGGAATACAGAAATTACATCATCCTCATACACAAATGTGTATGATGCTCTTGAAATGTCGCTCATCAAAAAGTATGTATGCGTAGAACTTATGATGTCATTAGTGTTACAATTAGGCAGGAAGGTGTTTGAGGTAGAAGGTCTATTGTGGAAGCTATTTAAGTTTTCCTATTACCTTAAGCTAAGACAACACAAAGGGTGTACGAACACGTGTACATCATTAAGCATATTGATCTTTGGCGTTTATTACAGGGGTTGAAACTTATGGGGGAGCCCTGCTCATAGACAGTTGTAATTCATTGAGATATTCACTAAATATGATTGAGATTACTGTGAATGAATGCTGTAACTGGTATTTTTCGAAGGAGATCGTGAAAAAAAAAAGCCAGGAGATTAGAGTTGAAAAATAATGAATGCTAAAGTTATATAGCATGCAACACATAAAGAAATTAGCAATTGATCCAGGTGACAGGAAGTACCCTCTCTCCTTCATGATCGCCCTGAAAATGGCTTACATTGTGAGCCGAAAATTTAGTAGATAAAAAAAAAGTAAAATAATATTTTTTATATCAAACTTGAGTGAACCCCAGCATAAAAACATTTACCAACAAAGAAATTATTTGTTCACGTAGGCTTCAACGGTCGTCAGATGTATTTACCGTTTCTTCTTCCAAGTTAGACCGTGCCAAGTTGTTTGCCGAGCTTTCGCACATCATGTGTTGGCTTCTTCAGGGCTGAGTAGAGAATGAGAGCTGTTATTTAAATACAGGTGTTATATGTCTATATAATTGTATGTAAATATAACCTAGAGAAAATTTCACCTATAACACCACAAATTATCATACTAATTTAAACTATCTAAGTTATTATAATTTAACTAACCCTTATTTCTAGTAGAAAAAAAAGGAAAAGGGTTATATTAGTAAATCACATTTAAGGAAAAATAAATTTAAGGGGATTAAATGTAGAATTAAAATATAGTATTCTCGAATATTGTTATAAAACTTCTGGTTGATTCAGATCCTTCTTATGAGCTCTTTTCAGTTTAATGCCTCTATCCTAGGAGTATATAAGCTGAGTGAGAACCGTTTCTACATAGCCCTTCCGCTAAAGAAGGTAAACATTTATTCCCTCGAAGGGAATAATAAGAACCAGGACGTATCTCAAGGGCAGGGGGATACATTAGGGAGCTAATATATAACATAGCTAATATATAACACCTGGATTTAAATAACAGCTCTCATTCTCTACTCAGCCCTGAAGAAGTCATCACATGATGTGCGAAAGCTCGGCAAACAACTTGACATGGTCCAACCCGGAAGAAGAAACGGTAAATACAAAAAAATTATTTTTAAAAAAATTGAAAATTCTGAAGTAGTGTAAGAATTATTTACTTTTCTTTCTTGCATTTCACTAGCACTCAATTTGAAGTATTGGAAAACGAATGGGAAATAAAGTTGAATGCCGAATTCAGAAAATATCACACTTGTCCGAATTGTCATTAGGGGCGTGAAGAATTTACGTTGAATGAGAGGACGGGCGAAGTCTGCTCACGTACTGCTCCAACTGATTCGGGCACTAAGCTTTTAAATATATTTTTTTATTACGCAAGGGTGAAGGTTTTAACAAAAGCCCTTAATTATATATTCAGATCACACTGCTGAAATCCTCTCGAACAGATGGATCTATAACAACTGTGAATTGGTCCTACTCAAGCTTACTTTTAATGTGGGTGACGTGGGGAGTATAGTTTGTATTTTTCTGTTGAAAATATATGCACGATTCTTACTAAGAAAAGCATATGTAATTTCTCCTTTAATTAACTTTCATAAAGTAGTAGTTTAATTTAAATATAACGGGAAGTTATAATTACAAAATTTTAACTTACACTTAGCTAATGATCAACGGGTAAAGTAATTAATTCTTTTTAAAGTTTCCTCTGAGGTATACTTTTTTATACTTTAGTTTTTTCGAAATTCTTAAGGTAATATGATGTTATTTTTGAAGTTTTAATAATAAAAATAAAAACTTTCACGTGGTTGGAGGTTCGTTGGCCGTCGAGTCTTATACTGAAGAAATTAGTTAGGGTTTTAAAACTATTGGTAATTGTTTTATTATTGCCAAAGTTTGGAATTAAATTGTAAGACATCATCAGGGCAATAGTGATGTCTGGTGAGATCTCCAAAGGAAATTTCTGGTCACATCTTGTAAACTGACTGAACAAGATCTCTCCAGACATCCCTATCGCCCTGATGATGACTTTCAAGTTAAATCGAAACGTCGGCAATAATAAAAGAGTTACCCAACAATTATGGAATATTTTATTTTTCTGATCCTGGCCGAAACCTTGACTAATTTCCCCAGCTTAAAAACTTTAAAAAATTAATCAAATTCATAGTGGAATGTTTAATGTTACGGTTTGAACCGTCTACTAAAGCACTGCAGTTCACCACAGCTTTCTTTTCCTAAATGTAACTTATCTTACATATCTTTTGTATGTTTCAATTCTAAATATAAGCTTAAAATAAATTGCTGATAATAAAATCGATATTTTATTTTTTCTCCCCCCATCTGAAGTTCCCATCCGATTTAGCCGATGATGTTGTGAGGAGGATTCTAAAGATATCCAACGAGGATTGTAAATCATTTTAATTTTTTTGAGATCCATCAAATAGCTTTATGGAATCGGTATGGACGCAGTCTTCGTGAACCGGAGTATGCAGTTAGATACTCGAGTGAACAATCTTTTCCTTCGAATAAGCCCTAAGTTATAGAATTGGCTATTCTTATTTTCAAATGGAAATAGAACTCTTGGTAGCTGTGTTTAATTTTTTTGTTTTACAAGAGCTGCATCATTCTCGTTCTTGTTTATCTTATAAGTATTAATATTTAACGCATTGCCCCTTACTATTTTCAAAATTGTGTTATACCCTCTGTTTTATAAATGTTCAAATTATGTGAAATTTATATTCTGCGTAAATGTACTTTACGTACAGTAATGTTAACGATACAAAACACACACACACACACACACACACACCCAGATATATATATATATATATGTAGTAAATAAGAACAGGTGGGATAAAGAGTGAAGTGAGCATACAAAAAGAAAAACACACAAGGAGTAAAATTGTCAGGGATTTCTTGCCCTTCGTAAGTGAAGAGTGAAGAGAGACTGCGAGAAATCCCCATAAATTTTACTCTTATTAATTTTTTCTTTTTGTGTGTTCACTGCACTCATTATTCCGCTTGTTTTGTTTACTATATATATCGCAGCCACGAGTGTTACATTTTCTATGTATTACATATATAATTACTAGTCTCAACTATTTGAAAATTTGACTATGGACAATAACCTCTGTTGGGAATAGTAAAGGGAGGATAAGTAATCGTGGTATGAAATATAAAAAAAAAAATTAACGCTAGTATTTTAATTATAACTTTTAATTGAAAATTAAAATTTTGTTCTACTACTTTTGCACCTAAATTTGGAAAATGCAGTATTTATTTTACTATTAAAAATATTTCAGATGAAAATTTGAACCGTTGGTCTTTTTTTTAAGCCTTTTATTTTTACTCCTTATGCAACCACTTAAGGTTGTGGAGGAAAGGGCTATATACTGTAATAATGGGGCTATATACTTAAACATTAAAGAAGTTAACCTACTCTTAACGCCCACTTATTTTGCAGGCTTTAATTTTTCGATTAAGGCCTGCCCTTGAAGGGATTCGAACCCTTAGTTTTGTTTGGGAGACAGGCAAGGATTCACTCGGCAAGTCTGTGAATGCTTCTCTTTCATATTTGTCATCAAACTTCCAAAATCTGTCACTATTTAAAAAAAAAAAAAAAAAAAAAAGCTTAAAGAGTATAAGTTTCCTTAATTCTGAGAAAACCCTACAACTTAAGTCTTTCGCCTATCACATTATTTTAACGAAGATGTATAGACTTCATTGTGAGCGGTTATTCTGTTTCTTTATTATCTCCACCAAGCTTATATTATCCTCTGACGTTGTAAAAAAAAAAAAGAAGATATTATGTATTGAAAAAGAAGATATTATGAACTTCTTATTAAATATGTGAAGCTAAATTCACTCAGCTTCACATATTTAATGAGAAGTACCCATGAACAGGACGTCCTCTCTCGTCTTCATGAAAGACAGCCCTGAAGATGGCTTACAATGTAAGCCGAAACGTTGGCAGATAATCTCTAAAAAAGTACACTTTTTTAAATTTGTATTTTTTTTGGATCTACCTTGACCGAACCCCAACTAAAATCATCTAATAATAATATCTACGGTCAAAAAACTCTCCTTTTAAAATGCAATGAGCTTTTTATGTTTAGCTATAATTTATTTATTTAAACATTTATGCTTTAATTTAATCGATTAAGCTACGTTAATTTATTGGGCTCATTTGTGTTTTAGTCGATGCGACGATTAATGGTGGTTGAGGCTGGAGAATTCTAGGCTAGCGGCAAGTGAAAG
The DNA here is from genome assembly GCA_000696205.2 of Oncopeltus fasciatus. Lineage (NCBI taxonomy): Eukaryota > Metazoa > Arthropoda > Insecta > Hemiptera > Lygaeidae > Oncopeltus > Oncopeltus fasciatus. The sequence goes on from KZ806868.1 coordinate 497,052, forward strand.
ATCACCTGTTATCGGAAGGTGGTTATTAATATGCTTGGCGGACCACAATGGCTCTCGTCAACTGATAATGGTCTCGAACTGTAGCGTGCTGATAATAACCGTGATAAGACGGAGAATCTATATTGTATTGTTATGCGTGTTGGGGGCGACAGAGTATTTCACTGTGGTGAATGTGTATTGTGGACGTTCGCTCGGAGCCGTCAACTCGGAATCCGAGAGTGAGTGGATGCATGTACTCTCTGCCCTGATTAATATTCGTATGGGCAATAGGAACTAACAATCTGGTAAGTAGCATTCACACTGCACAAGAGTACAAGAGTATGGTATCTTTGAGTTATTTCCTAAGAGCACTTTTACGTATCGCAATCGGTAAAAATTTTTTTTTTTTTAATTTTTGATAATTTATATATTTTGAAGTTAGCTGAATCCAAAGAAAAGTACATTTGGAAATTTATCAGTTGGCTTGTGACCGAAGAAAATTAAAAGTTGGAGGGAAATTTTTATGTTCGTGGATTACCAATCCGCAGTGCTCTTAGAGAAAATGTTTTACTTAAGAAATCAGCGAAGAATTTTTACATTGTAGATTGTAGAGCGAAATTGCTCTGATAATTTAGATATTTATGTAGTTTTTTCTTTTGTCTCTTTATGTACATGGGGCTTTAGTGAAATTTAGCCATCTATCGCACGGACACCGATCTGACATCAGTCTTGGAGCTCCTCCTTGTGATTCTTGGCCTTCCGCTTCCACTCTACCCCTTATGGATCCATTGTAGGGCTTCGTTATCAATACTGTCCTTCCTTCTTAGGCTGTAACTAATCCCTTCCTTTCGCGTTTTCTTATTTCAATGGCTACATTTACCTGTCATGTTCTTCAGTTTCTGATATACACAGCTTTTTGTAAATCCAGCAGCCTTTTTGCTACAAGCCTTAATGGAGAGCCTATAAGTCTTATTTTTGTTAGGAGGCTTTGCTCCTTTGTTATTCATAATTGATCGTAACTAATCTAAGACACTTCTTGCTTCATTTATCCTGGCACAATCATCAGTGGATACAGTGCTTCCTAAATAAGTAAACTCTTTTAACTTCCTCGTGATCACGACCAATATTGGTTGTAAAGATGGTGGTAGAGTTCACCTTTACTACTTTAGCCTTTTCAACACTGATGGTTAGACCGAACATCTTTGCAGCTCTGTCTAGGTCGGATAAATCTTATCCGAGATGTTCCTGTATCTTTGGGCTAGGATACATACGTCCTTGGCTCCCATGTCTATAAGCCTCTCATTTGGGCCACACTGGATAACTCTTCTCCTACGTACTTTGGCCTTCGTCATAACCTAGGATTAACAAAACAGATGAAAAGGACACCTTCTACAGAGTCCCGAAGTACATAGGATATTTGCCCTTGTGAGGAGCAGCACATGAAAAATGACCATACATGTCATTGATCAGCCTCGAGGTCTCATTGGGTAGTCCTCATTTTTTTGAGCACGTAGACTTGTAATCGTGTCTTTCGAAAAAATCTAATGAATCTAATGAAGTTATTCGTAAGTGAACAGTTTCATTCTCTACATTTGAACTGATAATAAGGCCTAATGACTCAGCCGAAGTCAAAATTGAATGTGATACATTGATATGGATAATGGTCTGAATATAGTCTGCCATTGTTCACTAAAATGAGTGAATGATTCCAACTGTCAAACTGCATTTATCTTTGGACTGTACTTTGGATTTTCCTCAGTCATGAGAAAATCTTTTCCTAAATTTTTTTATATTTCTTTTGTTTACACATACATAAGGAATATAAAAAGAAAATAACCTATTATAAGAAAAATTAAAAAAGTTAAATAAAATAAACTTAAAAATAACTGGGTTGATTTTGATGAAACTCTGTTTCAAATGTAGAGTTTTTTTACCGTAAATATTATTATATCTGCAAGAAGCAGATAATTTAAAAAAATACACTTTTGTTCACGTAGGCTTCGTAATGGTAAATACACTTTTTTTAAATTTGTATTTTTTTTTTAACGTACTTAGACCAGACCCCCACAAAAAAGAATCTAATAATAAGATGTTTCAAGAAAGTGAGAGGAAACATTTACAGCATATTTATCCTTCTTTCATATATTGCAAAATAAATACGATGCCATTTAAAATCTGTAAAACATAACAGCTCGTTTAGGAAAAGATCAGTGTTGACCAAAGCTGGAACACAATTTTGGTCCAATTACAATTTAATGAAGAGCTAGAATACGACCTTGGTAACGGCTGGAAGCAGAAGGGACACTAGGGCTTGAAAGCGAATCTTAATGACGGAAAATTGCTATGTCCTACTTACTGACTGTTGAAGTTGGAGTTGTTCACCTCTTCGAGGTATTAGCAGATTTTCCTCGAGAAAATTAAATTATTCATTTTGTTTCATAATGTTTTGTTAAAAATTTTTTACAGATCATCTTATATAGAAAAAGTTAAAATATGTTCTGTTAAAAAATTAAGAAAAATAAATGTGTATATATATATA
>KZ806868.1:513653-528215 GCA_000696205.2 Oncopeltus fasciatus
ACGTAAAGTGGTATTATATATATATATGATTTACTAGTGCTTAAAATGCCACACTAATAATAAACATTATCTTTGAAAAAAGCTGGACACGCTACGTTATTTAGAGTGGGTGTTTGGCTTGGTAAATGTCTGTTGATCTGTTTGGATCCCTCCTCCATTTTTCTAAACAAATTGTTTCTAAATCTTACATAGGGATGTGATGGAGTCGCGACGTCAGCATTCGTACGGTAGGCTTTTGTACTATTTTCAAGAAGTTTCTATTGTTTTCCTCTTAGCTAAAACAAAGATGTTAGTTGAGATCTGTCAGTCTACTAGGGATGAATTATAACTGAAAGTTTTTGGTCTTAATTGGGATTGGCTTAGACGGGGCCCCTCTTGAAGCATGTTTGCGTGAATTTTTGTGAGTCAGATAAGGCATTCTAAAGTCTAACCAAGTTAAAAATTTTTTTAAACGTAAGATGAATGACGATTCGCGGGTTTTAAAACAAAACTACGAAAAAGAAGAATAATAAAATCTTTCGAAACAGCATAGCTGTAGACTGCAAGTTTTCAATTTATATCAGATTATTTATTTTTATTTTCCATTATTTATTTATATTTTTCTTATGGAGCGAGAGTTGGTTTTTGATTTCATACTTTCACGTCATAGCTGTGTTCATGGAATTCGGTTAATTAATCGAACCTAAATATCTATTTGTAATACATAAGTAAATATTCGGTTTTTCGAAAACAAAACGAAGACGATTTCTCTAGACCAATGTAAACTTTGTCTTATATAAAATCGTAATTGAGAGCGAGTATATCAATAATTTCTTCGAAGTATTGATCTACTCAACTATTGATTTACTCATGAATACGATTGCCAATTATATCCTTCCAGATATTCTGAACGATATTGCTCAAGTTAAATGTATCATTCAAGAGGTTGTTTTCTCAAATTATATTCCATCCATAACCTCTGCGAAGAGCGGCTGGTGTATTACGTGCCAAACCAAGAGTATCCCTAGATGACTTCTTGTGCCATCCTGACTCTAGGTAATGAACTCCAATTTCCTTTCTTGTGTCATTTAAGAAAATTAACCTCCAACGTGTCTTCCCTTAGCAGCATCCCTTAAGTACCTTCTGGTTATGAATATTCAAACTTGTATCCTTTAAATCAGCTTTTGTTTTGTTTGCCTTATCGTTCTGACGTGACTGTTCCAATATGAAATTCTAACTATAGGTTAGTTAGTGGCGCTCGCTGGCTCCTTTGAGGAAAAAGAATATAACGCATTTATTGAATAGACTGAATGCTTTAATCCTAGATGAAATGGTAGCTCATGGGGTCCGTTCGGGTCTCACAATATTGGCGCTACGGGTTCGAATCCCGCCCAGTGCAATCTTTCAGTAAAAGCTTGCCCTGAGCCATGGCTATTTAGAGTAGGGTGGCTAACTGTGGATAGCCCCTCCTTCCATGACCCTAAGTGGCCAAATAGGAGGTTAACGCTTATATTTAAAAAAAAAATATAGCCTAGATGGAATTTTGAATCAATCTGGGAAATTGCTATTAAATAGATAGCAATATAGATGCAATATACAAATCTTTGTAAATTGCCATTAAAATTCATTTTGTAACAATAATACATTTAAACAGCAAAGAAAACATTGTAATGTTGCTATCGTCAGGTTATCTTCGTATTAAATTAATAATAAATATATAGATAAAATCGTTTGTGTATTTAGAAGAAATTACATCGTATAACAAATCAAATAATCGTATTTCACTCCTAAATCATAAATAAGTAAGTAATTCTATAGAACCACTATTTGAATATGTTTAAGCTCTATTCTTTGAGGATGTGAAAAAGAGCAGCATGTGGAAGTAGTGATAAGAAAGCAGATTTCTTATCATATATGTATCGAGTTTGAGTACAGTTTCGATATCTCCTTTATCTTTAAACAAACTTTTATTGAACTTTGTTTATTACCTATATGTAAGGAAAAAAAACTCTCACACTTAACATACCAGGAAATTTACCAATCTAAATTCGCTCTATCCTTTTATATTTCGAAAAAATGCCGAATTTCATTATAAAAAACTGAAATTTGTAGGATTTAAGATTAAAATTTACGGTATAGGTACACCCATACTTCTAAATATTCCAATAATAAATCAAACTATTAATAAAAATGCCCTTGTTGTGTTTAACTTTTACTCTAAACTAAATATACTTTAAACAATTATTGAGAGGGAATAGAAAATAAAAAACTATCTGTCCCAGCCAGGAATCGAACCTGGATCTCCTGCTATCCGGGCCGGTGTACATTCCAGTTATACTACCAGGNTTTTTTTTTTTTTTTTTTTTTTTTTTTTTTTTTTTTTTTTTTTTTCGAAACTCCTCCAGGATGGAGATATATTGATACTTAAAAAGTTATAAATTTATATCATACCTTTTGTTCATCAAATAAGAAGAAGTCTCTCATTCAGGAGCAACATATGCCAAGGATATTTACCATGTTTCACTGGTTTTATTAAGGTTACTAAGGAATGAGAGTAATTAGTTTCTTTGATCTTTAGAGCCTAATAGGACCTTCGTTAGAAAATGAGGACAAGAAGGATTGAAGATAGGGAGGGAGACTTCTAATTTTTCTACATTTATTATGAAATATATTTATTTACTACATGCTTTTTTTGAAAATTTGATTTAAATATGAACTTTAAAAATAACTTAATTATGAAAATTTGAATTTGTTGTACAGTAACTATATATGATAACATCACTCTCTTTTTTTCTTTTTTTTTTTCAATATTACATATTTGTAATATTGGAAAAAAAAAGAACTTAGTACTTCTAAAATGTGTTAATCAATAATAGCGATAAATTTTATTTAAAATACATTTCCCACAAGCGTCACTTTTTTTTTAAATTGATAATTATTATGATAAATTCACTCTCTTTTTTTCTTTTTTTTTTTTTTTTAATTTACTTTACTTTATTTAATCTACATTTATTCGGCTTAGGCTTATGGACAAGAGGGTTATCTACAGATTGTCACAGGTTGTGGGCAAGTTTTCATTTCTTGATGATAGTTTACTTGGCTACCCCGGTGCCCCCGCATAGACAGCCACCACTATTCTTGTGTTAGACACGAAAAAGTACCACTATTCGTGTGTTGGACACGAAAAAGTACCACTATTCGTGTGTTAGACACGAAAAAGTACCACTATTCGTGCGTTAGACACGAAAAAGTATTTTATAATCAACAGCTGCGATTATCTTTTGAACCAGGGAACGAAAAACCTTTTGAACAGTTCATCTAAAATGTAAATTTCATGTATTAACGTCACCAAAATTTCTCATATTATTTTTCTTGCAGTTAATTTATCTACGTAAAGTGGTATCACAATCATTGCTTTGTAATGACATATTCATTTAGACAAATACATATAAGCAATATAATTATACATGAAATATTAATTTTGTAGTAATTTCCCTAATACAAGTAGATTTTAATTAAATTAGTCTTTTGAAAGCGTGTTTAATGAAATATCAAACCTAAGTAAACAGAGCACATTAATTACCAAGTTTCAGTTAATTTTTTCATGTAGACATTTAAGTAAGTGATAATGAATTATAGAGATAATTAATTTAACAACGCTGATGTTTTCTACTGAAATAGCTCGGAGGCACTTTGTTAAATATTACGTTCGAGATTAGTATGTTCTCTCTGAAAATGGTATTTCTTCTTTAAAGGTTTTTTTTTTTCGTTTATATTTCATGTTAGTTAGTATAAAGGAATAAAAAAAACACAAATAGTTTCAGTCATTGCTATTTAAGTGAAAGAATATAAAGTGAAGAGAATATAAGTGATAAAAAGAAAGTTTCAGTAGTCTCTATGACTCTCGGAAAAATACCACTTCTATAAATAAAAATGTCATTTAAATATATTTTTATATTTTTTTAGCAATTTTTACTTTAACAGATTTCATTTGAGCTAGATCACGAAATAACGAGTTTGGTAGAGACCGTTTTGCATAATGGAAGGAGCTTTTCTACATATTTTTGTTCTCTTCTAGATAAAATTGTTTTCACACTTTTCATCATTCTTTTAATCTTTTATTATTTGTGTCAATAACTTCTATAATTTGACGAACATTTGTCAAAGACATTTTTCCTAACTGTGCTAAAATTAATTGGACAAGAAATTTTAAGTTGCACGCTCTAGGGAATATTTTTGAAAATGTTTTAGAATGCTAGAATAAGTATATTTTTTTATTTTACTACTAAAAGTGATTATTCACCAAAAATAAAATTTTTCTATAATAAAACAACATTCCTGTTGTGTAGGAAGGTCTTCATTAATTCTATGCTTGAAAAGATAATCGTAGCTGTAAATCATATGATTTTCTCCATTCAGCCTTGAAGAAGCCATCACAAGATGTGCGAAAGCTTGGCACCTACAAACTCCAAGACACGGTCCAACCCGGAAGAAGTATTGGTAAATATGTCTGAGCACCGTGGAAGCTTACGTGAACATCTGATTTTTTTTTAATGTCATAAGAATAATAATGGCTCTCCATGTAGTGGTCGAGGGATCTATTCGGAATTCTAACTTCAATTCCTGCAGGTTCAAGCTCTTTTATGAATATATAAAGGTTTGCCCAGAGGCATAGATGTTTAGAATAGTGTGGCTAACTGTAGAAACCCCTATCTCCATGATAGCCACTTAGGGTAAAAGGGAGGTTAAATATTATATATATAGAGCACTCATCTAACGTTCTGCAAAACGATAATACAGGTAAATAATTGTGTTTTGGTGAAGATTTGTGAAAATTGAAAAGTTAAAATTTCTCAAATGTTGTCTCCTGATACCATCATAAATAGCTTGATTTATTGAACATAAATGTGCTAATAGTTTGAAACATTACAAGAATTCAAATTATTTTCTGTTAAGATTAAAAAGCGATCATGTTAAATTCTGGTAGTACAATCATAAAATTATTTCACTGTTTCTTTTTATATTATGTGAACTTCGAATCTCAAGATGCACCTATAAATGTCATCTTGGGTTCAGGAATTAAATGCTAAATAATGCCCTTTCCCCTACTATAGACAACTAAATTATAATAGAAAATCGTTATATTTATTTCAGGTATGTGAAACTCAAAAGTCTTTGGATAAGAGAAGTATGTTCAAAAGGCGTGGTGAGTAAGATTTTTTTTGTCCATTAAATTTGATAAATTGCCGTAGAAAGGTTAATTAAACATATGATAAGCCTTGATTAGATTAATTTATACGGTCACATGGGAGCATGCATCAAGTAACAATATTCCACACTTTAAAATTCTGATGGTATATCTAATAATGTCTCAAAAATGTACAGTAAAAAATGTAAAGTCTTGTGGCTAGATTGGACGTCTTCATAAAAAAATCGGCCAAATAAGATCTGTAAGGGCTCAGCGAATTCTCCAGAATCATAGTTAATAAATATATTATTTGGTTGTGGTTTTTTTATCCCACCTAAATTTTAAACAATTAATGAGAGGGAATAGAATAAAAAATCTAACTGTCCCAGCCAGGAAACGAACCTGGATCTCCCGCTATCCGGGCCGGTGCACTTACCAATTGTGCTACCAGGACGCGCCAGGTATCTCATTCAATTCCTTTTACATTGGCGAGTGCCTAACCCACGAGAAAGACAAGAACTTCGTCTTAAACTCGAAGGAGCTGACATTGTCTTACATTTTGTCGACTCACGTCATTTACTTTATTTAATTTTTTCTTTATAAATATTTTATTTGGTTGTGGTTTTTTATCCCACGTAAATTTTTTTAAAATTTAGTGCAAGGGAACAGAATAAAAAATCTAACTGTCCCAGCCAGAACTCGATCCTGGATCTCCTGCTAACTTATTTTTAACATATGTGAGTTCGTTCTCTATTTCATTGGATGATAAAATGTACAGGGAGAAATGAAAAAAAAAATATAATTATACTTTAAGAAATAAACGTTAAAGTAAATAAATTATTTTCTGGCATTTAGAACTTATTCTAAATGTATTTTCCTGGCTTCCTTTACTTTCTCAATATGTATTAACCACTCAGCAATTTAGAAGCAATTCTTTTTTATCACCCTTAGAGATTATATTTTGACGAAGTGCGAGGAATGAAATTTAGATCCAATAATAGAGTGAAAGCCCCTGACAAAGAGGGTAGGGGATGAATGGGGGTGGGTTATTCAGTAGCTGTTGGCTCATACTTTGCTCGAATATGCTCCATTACTCAGCTTCACAGAGGATGGGAAGCTAGAGAAGAATATCCGCCCTGTAGATAGAACTCTCTTATCTGCAGGAATTCAATATAATACTAAATAACCGATTCCTTTTTTTTTTTTTTNTTTTCTAGATAAAACGACTAGAAATTAAATTAAATTAAATATTTAAATGTGTGCTAATTTTTATAGGCTTTAGTTGATTTTGGTTGAGTTTTAGTCCTCTGGCGGTTGAACTTAACACAAAGTCTAAATTTTAATTAAGAGTCAGGTTTCAGTTGAAACCCAATCTTAAGTGTGCGATCACGGGGTTCAATTATTTTAATGGCATCTATCGATATTCATTATTGTGTTTTAATTAAGTTTCATATAAAAAATAATCTAAACTTGCTAATCAGCTAATAAAAAAATTTATCGATCCGTTGGGGTCATTCAATCTTGATGCTTCGGGTTCAATTTCACCCTGGGCAAGTTTTTATCGAGAAATAAAAGCATGCCTAGAGCCATGAATGTTATAGAATACCCAATTTGTATACACAAATAATACCCAATAGCCACCCCGGCTACCTGTAAATAGCCCCTCCTTCCATGATCTTTTATAATTTAAATGGAAATTTAAATTTAAAAATGAATTGTAAAGCGCGCTATAAATATTTTGCCGGTATTGCGCAATAGCTGTTTTGATTAATAAACTTTACAAGTTACTTTTATAAATTTTAATTTAGTTGTGGTGTATTATCCCACGTAAATTTTAAACAGTTAATCTATCTGTCTCAGCCAGGACTCGAACCTGGATCTCCTGCTTTCCGGGCCGGTATGTTTCCATTAAACCACCGGGACGAGCTAGATAACTTATTAAATTCCCAAAGTTACTTTTTTTCCAACTACTCTTACAAGTAAAGCTCTGCGTCAATTTTTTCAACCAAAATTTAAAAAATTGTACCTCTGAGGGCAATTACTTCAAATTCTGGGATTCAGGTACTACTTAAATTCAATTTGGTTAAATAAATCATTGATCGTTTCGTTTATCATTACCTTCAGATAAATGCACACTAAATATAATTTTATTTTATTTTTTTTTTGTGTCGAGAAAGAAACAGTCAAAAAGGAATCAGGTTAAACAAATGAGACCAAATTGAAAGTCGTCATTATCATCAAAATGTAAGAATATTTTTTTTAAATCGTGGAATGTAATAGGTGTAGAATTTAATTTTAAACTTTTATGTACTTGAACGAATTTATGAAAAACGCAAATTATGAGCCTATTTGCGTTTAATATACACACAAAATTGAATATTTGAGCTTCTTGTTGAAGTGGTAGGCGGGGGGGGGGGGGATTTGAAAGAAAACAACTCTTATTAATACTAGTAGTAAGTGAAATAGATGGGCGGTGTAATTTGATGATAACCTACAAAAAATAAAATAGTATGATCGGAACATATTTAGAATTATCGCTGTAAATTCCACAGAAACTTACTTTTATATTTAAAAAAACAGATATTTTTCTCAGACAAAAATAACTGTCAGAATAATAATAAAAAAAAAATATGTACAAAGTTATGATTAGTAGTCACATTTCTCTTGGCTAATGAAGAAATTGTATAAATTTCTTATGAATAAACTACTGAATCTACTGGGTCATTACAAGCAGATGCACAGAAAGAATGAAAACTAATCCTCTTTAATTTCGGGACTGAGGGTAGGGGAACCATAATCATTGTGTAGGACTGGCAAGTAATGTCCCATTTCTTCTTACAGGAAGTACTGCTCAGCTCCTCCCACACTAATGCACGACATTTGATAGCCCGGATTCGTCCTGATCTCGGAAGTACGTATTTGGCCGAACTCTACTACCCCGACTACCCCTCATTCTGAGAGTGACAGCTGAGTATGAAGTACCCCTTCATGGAATATAAAACGTGTTCTTCCCGCTCCTCTGGAATGGGGCAAGGTCTCAGGTGTCCCGCGAGCTCTATGAGAAATGTTAATTCGGTGGGCTAAGTGTATTAACATGCAGATCCTTCTGTCGGCCCCCCTTAGTTCTCTTCACTGGCTCAGCTTACCTTCTACTTCAATTACATACATATTTTTATGTCATGTATTTGATAATTAAACTACTTCTGAGAATACAAAGAAAATACCATATATCATCATAATCAACGATCCTTCTTTTTTTTAAATTTACATTATCTTTTTGCAAAAAAAAAAAAATTTTTTGCGTTCTATAAAAATATTAGACTCCGTACACTTCCAAGCAAAAAATAATATTTGAAATTATTTCTAGCGACCACTTTTCCCTCGTTTATCATCTTCAGGTTTTACCAATTACTGTAATAAACATGGCCAAGCAGTTTTATCTACCAGATTATCAATTTATATTATTTTCATTATATAAACAAATTTTTTTCTTGAACGTAGATCTATCCAGCCACCCTCTCTAATTTCACTTGCAGTTTACTGTACTTTTGGTATTATAATAACGATAATGTGATCTCATTTTGTTGGTATATTAAAGTTTTACTAATGGGATTACTCCACTCACAATCACTTTTAACCTTAATATACTCACTTTAAAAAGTTTATAAAATATATTTTAAGTTTTATAGGTTTTTATCTTAGTCATGTGCAGCTTTCTTAATTTTATGTTGAGTCTTGTTTTGATTATTTTAAAACCTAATGGTGTACCGCAACAAAGTCGAAACGCGGATATATTAAATAAATAACCTTTCTTATTCCATATTGGTTGATTTTCTCGAATAATTAAGTCCAACCAAAACTATTTGATAATGAGTTAATATTCTAGCTGTGATAATGTTATGTCAGCAATTTATAATAAATAAGTAATTACTAAAAGTATTTTTTTTAAATACATTTTTTAAATTTGTATTTTTTTTTGGATCTACTTTGACCGAACCCCAACTAAATTCATCTAATAATAAGTTATTACTATTCATTAATTTTTTGTGTACTATGAAAGAAACTATGATTTTTTTTTTCAAATAAGGAGTTTTTTTTAATGTGGATATTATTATTAGATGTTTTCTTGTCGGGGTTTGGTCAAGGTAGATCCGAAAATACAATTTTAAAAATGTGAATTTATTTAATTATCTGCCAACGTTTTGGCATTCATTACAAGCTATCTTCAGGGCTATTGTTTCCTCTCGCCTTTAGGATAGCCCTGAAGATGGCTGACAATGTAAGCCAACGTTGACAGATAATTTAAAAAAGACACATTTTTTGAAATTTGTATTTTTCGCATCTACCTTGACCGAACCTCAACAAAAAAACATCAAATTTGAATTTTTTTGATAAATCAGGCAGATAGAGGTATCTGTATTCAGGGAGTACATAATCTCTCCCCTGACCTGATGCAAGTTGTGCATTTATTCATTTCCAGTGGATGAATTATCTCTGCCCTTTTAAATGTTCACAAACAGTCTTTATTGTCAATAAACAGTGGGAAATGCTAGAATTGCTCAATTTTACCGAGTCAAACACTTAATTAAGTAGAGTTAATGGCTAACTGAACTACTCCTAAGAGAAAACAAACAGTATTTAAAAGGGCACTTTTGAGAGAGAGAGAGAGAGAGCGAGACGGGAGCTTCAGGAGTTTAATTATCTCCTCTAGGAGTTAGGATCTAGCAGTATTTGCCGGACCTTCCCTTCTGTCAGTTCAGGGATTCCTAACTTTACTGACTTTTCTACACTTTTCCCCACTTATATTTTCCCTTTTTCCGAGGCAGCTGAACTACTGTGTATTATGTGCGGTAATATGCTGACTAATTTCTTATTTAGGTTTTCTTGTGCTGCCGCCACCGCCCATTTAGGTATTTAGAAAGCTCTCACCATATCATTAAAAAAAAAAAAAAGAAATAAAGATAATCATCCCTCAATAAGGGTAATAAGTAACGAGTTATGTTTATGAATATTCTCGAATATATATTATTTATTAAGAAATAAAAATAATCACGCATAAGCTTCGTAAACTAAGAAGATTTGTAATGTTACATTAAGATGGAAATGGGAGTGACTGAGTAGTTATACGTGTATATAACAAGCCAGGGAGGGCGAGGGCGCAAAAGTTAAGAAAACTAAGACTGGCGTTCAGTCACGCGTTCAGTTGCATGTAGTGTATTCGTAAATAACTTTCGTAATAAAAGTTTATTATAGAAATTTTACAAAAGAAAAACATTAGAAATTTACAAACAATTAATGAGAGGGAATAGAATAAAAAAATCTATCTGTCCCAGCCAGGAATCGAACCTGAATCTCCTGCTATCCGGGCCGGAGTGTTAAGACATTACACCACAAGGACTAGCTAGATATCTCATTAAATTAGAAATTTACATTTTACACGTATTATGTTCCATAAACTTTTTCACAATTGAAATGGAAAAGACTATTCCACGATTATACATTTTGATTTTCCTGTAAATAACCCCCTCCTTGTACTCGTCCCATTTCAACTAGAAAATAACTTATTAAGCGATTAGTAATATAAAACTTAAATAACGAATTTAGTTTCTATATTCTAAGAGGGCACGACACTCGAAATTTATTTCGTAATACTTATTTTTGTAAAAATATAGATTAATAAAAGTCAGAGCATAATTGCCGAGTCATATTTATTTCTTTTTAAAACTTCATACGCCAGTAAACATAGTACAGACAGAATGTGTGGGTGTGTAGTACTGAACTATGACCACATTCCGTAGGATTGTTGAAGGTCTGAAAGAAGTTCTTAATAGCCTGGTCATAGTGAATAGCTTGATTACCTTTTGGGGAATTTGCTTTAATGATTATAGTTAAAATTGCAACTTTTTAAGTTTGTTTGCTACTTTTAAAGCGATTCCAAAAGTAAATAATCACTATTTATTCCCTAAAGATATGCACAAAATACTTTTGTGTAGTGTTTTTTAAATGAAGATATTCGGTGTTTAAGCTTTACATTTCTGCCAACCACTTAATGAGTACGCTAACTGTTGAATTTTATCGTTTTGCAGGGAGATTTGCAGAAAGAATACAATTTAAAATCGTTATGCTCAATTTTATACTCGCTCGCTTTTCGCCCTCTAGTGGCGAAAAAATTTTTTGAAATTGGAATTTGTACTCACTTTTGAAAAACGTTATGTGAGCTCAATGGGGAAGGCAGGCTTAGAGAAACACTAAAATTAAAATCTTAATATCTTTGTTATTATAATAGTTAAATCATAATGTATTAGGCAAAAATGGTGTAAAATAAGTTTATATTTTTTTATTATTTTATGATACAAAATAACTCGATGTTACAGAAGAGAGAGGATATCTAAAGGCAAGCACATCGTTTTAAACAGTTGTGGTATTTAATGGACTTATATTGCGTGTTAGAAGTCCGCCTTACCTCCCACTCAAGCCCTTACTAAAGCCTCTGACCCTTACTAAAGGGGGCTTGCTATCTGTAAAGACAACTCGTCTGTTGGCCGGGATCCTCTGACGTCGGAAAGACACATGNTTTAAAACTGTAATTTGAGTGTAGGGCTCTTATTTTATCTAACAGAAACTAAATCATTTTCATTATTTATCTTTGTAAAATTTATTTTTGGTTGAAATCAAATAAGGAAGATAGGAAGTGATAGCGGGGAGCAAGAAGACGTGTGGCACGTCCTGTTCAAATGCTCGACCATGCGAGATTCCGCCTGTGCAGGACTACATACGACTGGAGTCCTGAGCCAAGGCACTTTACAGAGTACGAAGAGAACTGGGAAAATCTTTTGAAAAAATTCGTGACGGAGTGGAAAATGGTCTACTCTCTGTCCCCACTAGTGTGGTGAGGACAGAGAGTACACAAAAACAATTTGTGAACAGGACAACCAAGAGATATACTTATTGAAGAGACACATAGAGAAACCTCGACAGGCAATGCGCCCTCAGGGGAGAAAGAGAGTTAGAAGGAATTTATAATCATTACACATTTCTGGTTATGTATAATAGAAAGATATAAAGGAACATAACAAATTTAATATGAATTTTATTTTTATGATTGCATTCCATAATATTTTTCCGAAACTCGCTTTTTAAGTATTAAATTTTCGAACGTAATTACAATGGATGAATACTTTCCAAATCTTACTTTCCAGTTAGTCTAAAGTAATGTTCAGATCTCATTCATGATAAGGTTAATATTTTCTTCAGCTTGTAAATTAAATTTTCTCATTTGGGGCACTAGGGTACGTCAAGAGATCCCTTTGGGTTTCCCAATCCTGACGCTGCGGGTTCAAATCCTGCCCAGAGCAAACTTTTATTATAAATAAAAGCTCGTCCTGTGCCATAGATGGGTGGCAATTTGTAGACAGCCTCTCCATGCATGACCGTAGATGTTGAAAGAGACGCTAACACGCTAAAAAAAAAATGGTATTTTTATACTCCTTGAAAAATATATGATTAGTATATATTTATAAAATGCAGATAAGCTTGGAATAAATTTCGATACCTGTTCGCGATAGGAGTGGAAGAGAGACTTCAGCAGAGGCTGGAAGGGAAGTTGAGGAAATCCTGTTAAGTCGGCGTTCCCTTTGAGAGTGCACGTGCCACACTGCAGTGGGTGGGATTCACAGTCATTCTGCACAAACATGTTGGCGCGGTCACGTGCACATGCACAGTCTCCTCAAGCTCCACCACGCTCCTCAAATCTCAGTCTTCTCGCTCACTTTCGTCCCAGCAAATATAAACAGCCAGTCTTCAACGCTCAAGGGCCAGTATTTATCAAATTCTGCAAGAAAACAGGGGACTAATAGCATTTAATTTAGATAGGATTTGACCAATATCGACAACAGGAATGGCGGCTGCATTTTTTTGTATTTTTGGGGTTTTTTTTAAAGCTTTAATGAGCATATAGCTTTACTTCCATAACCAATCTCTCAGGAACCAATCTCTTTTCTCACCTGTGGAAAAAACAGATGATAAAAATTAATAATCAAATTTTTCGATGTAATGAGAGCTAGAGTAGCCAAAATTTCAATTTTTTGAATGAAACACAATAGTATTGTTAAAGACTAGGGAAGTTTGTAACGTGAGGGCCAGACCGGAACGGGAAAGAGCCAATTGAAGAATACCACATGTTTTCTTTCATCAGAAGAGGAAATTAGGGTTATTTATAAATCGCTATTAGATTCTTCTAGGCCTGTCTCGCTCACATCCATGAAGTAAGCAGCTCGCCATTGGCTCCCGCGTCAGTGTTAAGTTAGTGTTGGTCAGTGTCAGATTCCGTGACAGATCGCTTGTCTCAGAGAGTTGGGCTGGTCGTAGCTTTTTTAGTGCCGGTAACATTGGAATGTTAAGTGACAGTAATTAGCAAGTTCTTTTGATGCTTCTGTGTAAATAAGCACATTTAATTCATTTGTATATACTTGTTAATTAGCTGTAATTAATTTATATTTTCTATTTATTTATTAGTTAGTATGTGAAGTAGATGGATTATTATTAGTAGGAATATTTATTTGTTATAATAACATAACTTAAATTTATCTTTGTTTTAATTGTGATTGAAATATTTTCATATGATGTATGATTAATTCAAATTGTTACTTGCCGAGATTGAACAATAAGAAATAGAAGATTACTTCATTGTAACAGATGGCACTCTCGGACGTAATTTTTATGTTGATCAAATTTGTGTGTGTGTGTGTTTGATTGTGTACAAAGGTATTAGTGAAAACAGAAATGAATATGAAATCATTTTACGCTCTTCACTCTTGACCTATTTGTTTGACCTTTAGAAAAGTTTTCTGAAGCTTGGACCGAGATACCTTGCCGTTATCACAACTTTATTGGCTCTTCCAGCCCAGAGGACCCGGAAGAATATGCAGTAGGTTAGCTCAAACGCCTCTAACGTACGCAAAAAGCTCGGATATCCTTTTTTCTCCCTTATTCATTTCTCTTGAATAACTAATATTCTACAGTGTTCTTCTCACATTTCCCTAACTCACTCAGCATTCCATAGTAATTAACATTATTCATTAACCTTAATTTATTTAAATTGCGTACTTAAATAAATGATGTTTTTTTAAGATAAAAAACACAATAAATAGATACAAGAACATCAAAAATAACTTCTATATTTAAATTAGATAAGATATTGATTTCCTTTTTTTTAAAAAAACGCAAACTGGTTCTACGATTTTAAGGAATAAATCTAGGTGGTAGCTCATGGTATCCGTTTGAGTCTCGTACTTTCCATACAAAGCAAGCCACGATATATAAATAAGCTTTATAGCCCCTCAGTGCTTATTCTCAATACTTATTTCCAAAAATCTCTCCAGATATATATATATATA
>KZ806868.1:538093-561322 GCA_000696205.2 Oncopeltus fasciatus
TAAAATTCACTTATTCACCAGATATATATATACTTTTACTTAGCGTAAATTTACTATAATATTATATATTGTATTAAGGAGGATATAAATGAGATTAGACCACTTGAATCTTTAGAAGTGCAGAATAGCAACGAAATTTTACTTTCGTAATCTTTTACGATCCATGAGGATGGCATTAGGCTAAACTGGAGGGGAGAGATCAGGAAGGCGCTCAACCACCCCTGTATATTCGTAAATGTCATCATGTTATTTTACGCTCTTTATAAAAAAAATAATACATATTTAATAATAAAAATTGTATTTTACATTTATTATGTTTTATGCTTTATATTACTTATCATTAATTTATACTGTCATTATTAACCAGCACATTACTAGATACAAAACATGTTGAAAGTAATTAATAATAAAGTTTAAAAAAATATTACTTATTGTAGCATAAACATATTATTATTTTAATAACTAATTATATANTATTAGAAAAATATTCGGTGGACTACCAGAATGTTATATTAGTTGGCGATCTGAATATAAACCTTACATTGACAAATTTTAATTCTACACAGCTTAAAACTTTTCTTACTTTATTTAACCTGTATATACTGCCTTTTAATAGTACTAATCACACTCATACTTGTACAATAGATATGGAAACTTGGATTGAACATATATTAGTGTCAGATGTTAGTAAAGTCTTATTATTTATTATTTTATTTATTAATTAGTTGTATTCAACTTAAGGAGTATAAATATTGTCTGTAAGAGAGGACTCATCGACCTTAGGCAATAAAATCTCTCTCTCTCTCTCTCTCTCTCTCTCTCTATATATATATATATATATATATATATATATAGAGAGAGAGAGAGAGAGAGGCATAATGTTCTATTGGATTTGGTTCTGGTATCCTGTAGTCATATTTTTATACCATATTGCCTTAAGAAGCCATTGCATGGCTCTTTCCTGGGCTAATGCCGTCTATTTCCTAATTTTAGGTGTAATTAATTACTCCTACCTCCTGCGACTACATCGAGCAATCCTACTTTTCGGCACCACTTTTCAAGGCCCTTTTGATAGATGTGGTTATCTAATCACAAGCCGTAAGTATGTTGACTATTGGTTCCTCTACTTCCCCTGGAATTGACACTCGAACTGCCACTCGTTCCCAATGTCAAGAGTTTTATAATATTATTGTGGGGCTCCGAAAGGATACGTTAGGATTCTCTTAGGTACAGTGTTGCCTGTTCGAGTCCCACCTTGGACAGATTTTAGTAGAAAAATAGAAGCTTATCCTTAGCCATGGGTATTTATAATATGGTGACTAACCCCTCACATCGTGATTCAAAACTGGTGAACGAAAGGTTCATGGAGAAAAAAAAAATTCCTATTAGACTTACCCATCACAATTAAGAAAGAATTCGAGATTTTTTTAAAGATTAATTTATGATTCTGTGTTACTATGATACGATATTAAGAAAATTCTCTCAATAAATTTTGTGTTGAAGTATCTAAAATAATATCAAACTGAATTTTTGTATATTTGTTAGATTGCAAGACAGCTCCCGTAATATATAATTCAAGAAAATCTACACTATGTTTAGATTTTTTCTGTAGAGAATAAAAATTAAATCAAATCACCAGGGAAAGGCGAGTTTAAGGGTGGAAGGATTTTTATATAAGAGGAAAAAACCAAATTTCATTAATGTATGCTTATAAATTTTATTATTCGTCTTCATTGCTTAGAGGTTACGATGTGATTATGATGAAATTCTTCACGTCTCATAACAATTCTAAAATTAATAAGAGAGAGAGAGAGAGAGAGGCATAACGTTAAGAAGGCAATTCGGCGGATTTGGAGCCTTTAAAGTATATTTCAACAGTAACTAACACAATGCCACAGTAATCTTCCAATACATTCTTTTATAAGTTATTTAATTTATATTATAGATGTATTTATTTCAACTTTTAGTTATTTTTATTAGTTTTAATATTTATGGGGAAAATTTTTCTTTTTTCTTTTTTTTCATCTTTTAGTTTTCCTGAAGACTTTCGATTGGGATAAAACTCGTGGGGTTTGATATATCAGCTGTTATGGGAGTAATGGTGGACAAGGCTTCCAGATGGAGTCACCGCTTTGACCCAAACAGCCTGAGGAGCCCCCCCCCCCCTCCACTATACAATAATCCCGATTGATCTGGGGCTCCAGATGAATGAGCACACTTCCCAGGATTGTTACCTCCTACGCAGCGATATTTCTTTCCCGGTGTCGTTCCCTGGATGTGACCGCTCCGCTTTAAGCTCGCTCACACACAACTCTCTCTGCCCACAGAAAAGTTAGTGTCTCTGGAACGCCGCTCTGTTCTTCCAATGGCGGTTCCGTACAACAGGCCTTTAAAAATATCCTATGTCTACATAGTTTAAGTTCCTAAATAATACTAAATTTTGACTAAACAGTCCAAAAATGTTTTTTGCTAATTGTTGTTCAAGTTTATGGTGGTGTGATTTCTTGTGAAAACGTAATTATCTAATATGAAACATAGCTGATAAAAAAAGAAAAAGAAGATAAATAAAATACAATTAGGCAGTCTTTTTTGTGTTGTATATTCTATTTCTAAAACATAAATATTCCTATACGGTTATTTTGATATAAAAATAATTACTTATTTATTTACTGTTTCTTCTTCCGGGTTGGACCGTGTCAAATTGTTGATAGTTACCGAGCTTTCGCAAATCATGTGATGGC
The DNA here is from genome assembly GCA_000696205.2 of Oncopeltus fasciatus. Classification (NCBI taxonomy): domain Eukaryota; kingdom Metazoa; phylum Arthropoda; class Insecta; order Hemiptera; family Lygaeidae; genus Oncopeltus; species Oncopeltus fasciatus. Next base: position 540,835 of record KZ806868.1, read on the forward strand.
TTCTTCAGGGCTGAGTAGAGAATCTAATCACATACAGCTTGTATTCATTCTCTACTCAGCCCTGAAGAAGCCATCACATGATGTGCGAAAGCTCGGTAACTATCAACAATTTGACACCGTCCAACCCGGAAGAAGAAACGGTAAATACATCTGACGACCGTCGAAGCCTACGTGAACAATAATTCCTTTTTGAAGATTTAAATGAATAAATGATAAACTAATGGTTGCAGGCTTGATTAAAAAAAAAGCTATTTTTTTTATGACCGATTAAAAAAGAAAAAAGTATTTTTTTAAAACAGAAAATTCAAAATAGACTTGGAATTTAATGTAAATGGATTAAATTTTGTTTATATTATTAACGTCATTTTAAAAAATCTGTGCCAAAAATACGGGGAAAGTACATGTATTGGTATATATAATGTATTGTTGAAACTACTTTCACAATTATTGTTCTACATAAAACGTTATAAAAAAAAATTCAGAAGGTAACTCGAGTATTTCTAAAGCTTGTAAGATCACTTGATAATAATTCCAGAAAAAAATAAAATTCACTTATTCACCAGATTTGGCATATTTGACAGATCTCAAAACTGTAAAGTATAGGACAAAACTTCTCTTCCTGTACCGGGAGAAATGTTTCCTTTGGCCATAACCATTTGTGAGGTACACCTTTCTACATTGTATACATGTTCCACTCAGGAATATGTATATATATGTATGTATGTATGTGTAAATATATATATAATTAGTATCTTTCTTATCTGTAGAACAAATCTATAGTTTATTATGTCTCATATTATTTTCAGGGCCATTTAAATTTAAAAAAAAATGGGATTTTATATATATANATACCTTCTGTAATCCGTCTTCATTGGTTTCTTTGCAAGGCAGTTGAATACAGATAGTGACAGTGAACACATGTATTCGTCCACGAGGATGGATAATTTCCGAAAGCGCTCGCCAACAGAAGATGATTTGCAGAAACTTATGAAGACGAATTACAGAAGGTATAATAGTTATATATTCATTTTATATATATATAAATATTATTGATAACTAATCAAAATATTTATTTATACATATACGTATACATATATATCCATTAAATACATATAAGCGATCGCACGCAGTTGTGTGTATTTTTCCTTTGTATAATGACAACATTAGAAGAAGGAAATCTGCTCTGTGTACTTAGAACTTGAGTGTTCATTCCATATAGAAGATATCCCAATTTTTCCTCTGCCATTCGATCAGTGAATCCCCTAGTTTTTACTCGAGCCGTTAAGTTGTTTGGACACAAACGGGATCGCTCTGAGAAATGCCTCTACGCGTTGGCTTACGCAGATAAAATGTCTGAAGTGATGGGAGTGTAAGCCAGCCACGGCTGCCGGCATTGAAGGGCTGCCCTCGGCGAAATTAAACTGACTCCGGCCGGCAATAAGGCGGTTCGGTGTCGGCCGGGATCGTTCGAGGGGCGGATAAAACCCCCGTAAGATATTAAAGATATGGGAAGGTATTAGGGGAGGTTTTCCAGATTTAAGGGGACTCTAGAGGTCTACCTGTCTTTTTTAGCTCTGCCATGCCTTTATCCTACTCACTTTCAATGTTTGCCTATTTCTCCCTTCATGGGACTGAAAGAAATTGTTTATATTTATTATATAACATATATTTTGTACACACCATAAGAAAAATATATAATTAATAATGTATGCCGTCCCCTTCCCTCCATTACGGTGTAAGAATTGCCATTTCTTACCGGCATTAAGGCAATAATGACCCTAGTGGTTGATTTGCCAAAAAGATGAAAAATTAAAAAATAAAATAATGTATTAAAAATTTTATTGTTTAATGCGTTTCTTTACTCTACTAAATACATTTTACTTGAAAAGCATATGTATTTTTAGTAGTACGAAGATAATTATAATATTATTTATTATGTAAGAATAGTAATATTTATTATTGAAAAATCAAACATAATTGTTTTATTTATTGGAGGATGGTATTTTTTTTTTCCAATTTTTTCATTGAACAATTAGGGTTGGGTTTTCCCTGAACCATAAATTTAAATTTAGTGGAGTACAGTCTATTTTTTATTTTATTTGCAAAATAATGTAAATTGAAAAAAGAGTTCACTGTTCACAGAATCAGACCAATATGAGTGTGGGTTTTCTTGACGTGGAAAATTCATAGAGAAATGTTCGTTAAATGATTGTTTCGCTTTGCCTACTTATTTGCCTGCATGACGAACTTCTCTGTTCTTCTGTGAGGTAATTCTTTTGAAATTTCTTCAAAAATTCAACTCCTCTGCCCCCTACCGATTTTCTCATTCAAATTTCTTCCACTTCCAATCAAATAAATTACATTTGTTATTTCATATATTCGGGATGCTTCAAGTGCTGGAAGTTTAAAAGTGATTTGAGTAGGGTCATATCATCCCCCGGAGATGGAGGTTTGGGATAATGCATGTTTCAAGAGCGCGTTTCCTGGCAAACTTCAGATTTCCCTTCAGCAGATATGGCTCGCATCTCGTGGGGGTTGGCAAAGTAAGGGAGGTAAGTTATTTCGGGGGTTGGAGAACGAAGGCTCCCCTGAGTTTATGTAAATGGCCTTCACATCAGTTCTGGATCCAAGCTTTGGTCTATCTCTTTCCAAATTCATGAAGTTCTGTGCGCTTCACTGCTATTCTTGTCCGCATACGAGCCGAGCCAGTGTTAGTTTTTCTTGGCAGTGGTCCAGACGAGAGACCTTACCGAATGTTCCTTGGAAGCTTTCAAAGAATAAATTAAGTAAGACAAAGAATACTTCACAATTCCCGCCGTCTCTAAGCAATACAAGACAGGGATGGCTTTTTACATGTTATTCCTGATATATATTTTACTGTTTAATTTTTTCTGTTAATATAATTTAGTCTTTCTCAAATGAGTATATGTCAATCAATTAACGATTGGACTTGTGCTGTTGAAAGAGATAATACTTGTCTATTATTCCCCTTTGGCCTATAGCTATTCGACGGATTCTCTGAGTGGAAATTCCGTCGCAGACTAACTGTGTAATTACAGTCCCACGTTTGCTGTATACAAGTAAGTCTATTTATTAACAAAGTGTGATACTTATCTTCTTAATAATAGTAAAATAATAATTTTATAAATACATTTTTTGTGGTATTTAATCCCACGTAAATTTTAACAATTTTTAGTGCAAGGGAACAGAATAAAAATCTAATTGTCCCAGCCAGGACACGAACCTGGATCTCCTGCTATCCTGGCCGATGCGTTTTCCATTTACGCTACCGAGACCAGTCTGATAAGTTATTAAATTCCCCGCACTAGTTTAAGTTTTTATCAACGGGATTCCTCGTGTAGGTGCAAAATGAAAGGCTAAGTTTGTTATTGAGCAGAATTGGACTGATAGTAGTAGGGTGCGAGTAAGAAATGTTTTTTTTCTCGATGTAATGAGCGCTATTAGTAGTTATGTCTGATGATCGGAGAACAGTTTGGTTTATGGATTAAGTACTTGTTTTACAGGGGAATTGAATGTATATAAGTGGGTGTTTACTTGAACCTTAATTGTTAAACTATACGAAGACATAACCAATTCTAGAAGCCTAAATTAGTTGGTTTTCCTAATAATATTTGACATACTGTTTTTTATTGCGATTTGAAAGACAAAATTCGTGTGCATAGGAGAGGAGTGATAAACATATTTATTATCTGATTTATTAGTGTGAGCATAATTTGTTTTTCCAATACACAATTCATTCATAAAGTTATTATTTCAGGAGTTTCACAGCGAAATTTAACAATTAGGAGTGGGTGGTTTATCGTTACCTGTAAATCAAAAAATCTACAATTAGTTGTTTTTCTACTGAAATTTTAATTTAAATGAAAAGCCGAGTTAATTATTTAGCTAAAACAGACGAATAGTAGTGATAAACCTTTAAATGTCAAGAGGCAGTACGAAATGTTTTTTATCAAGTGTAATACGAGGTACGTCCAAAATTAAATTGTGTATAGATACAGATAAATTATTTATTGCACAAAATTCTACAGTTCTTAAACTAATTTTCCGCATAACTGCGGAAATTTTGCGGGCATTTGTAATAGCGAGGCACAAGTTTTTGTATACCTTCTTCATAGAAGTTTTTGCCGCTTGTTTCTTCAACCAGTTGGAAACATTTTCCGTTAGCTCTTCTTTAAGTGTTTAACGTCAAGGAAAGACTTGAGGTGTAATAACAGATGAAAGTCGCCAGGTCAGGGCTGTATGGAGGATGGTAAAACAGCCAAATTCCTGTAAAAGGTTTTTCGTCACATTTGCAGTGTCTGGTCGCGCGTTGTCGGGAATAAAAACAACACCCTTTGACAACAATTCTCGCAATAAACATCTGCTTTGATTTTTTGACCACGCGATAAGAAATCAATAAGAGTAAGACGCCTTTCCAGTCCCAGAACTGTTGATGAAGTGTGCCTTCATTTCATTGGTTGCTGCTTACTTTCAGGGGTCTCGTGAGAAACCCAAGTTTCACATCCTGTGACCATCTGTGTCAGAAATTCTTTGCCGCCTTTTACTTTTGCTCAGTAAGAATCTTAGGTACCCAACGTGGGCAAAATTTACGTTATTTCAATTTCGTTTTTTTTTTTAACTTACCAACAAATTATTGTTCTAATTAGATGAATTAATTTGAATAAAGTTTTTATCTGTAATAAGTATTCATAGTGTTCTATCCTACTGATATTTAAAAAAAATTCTGAATTATCGATAAAAGAGAGGTGATTTTAGGTATATATGTATAGAACTGTTATATTGATTTCCCGTCATCTTGCTTACTTTCTTATTTTTCTCATCTGAAGGATTTCAAGAACAGTTCAAAACAAGAACTGCAACAACAACAAGAGACAAGCGAATAAAGAAACAGAGATGTGTTTATCTGTGTGTGTGAACTGTTTCCTGGAGGAAGAATGTGTTGGATGAAGCGCCCATTGCCTAAGTGCCTCTTGCAGACCGAATCGATGGTAATATTCCGTCGTCATTTCTATGTATTCCCTATCACTTCTCATATTACATATTTCCTACTCTCCGGGAATTGCTATTATTTTAATGCACTCAATTCTATCTATTTGGACAAATCTGGAATGTCCACCATTCAATTTTAATAATAGGTTAAGACTGAAAATACATTTATTCTTTAGTGCGTATGAATTAATTATTACCATTATAATGATTGGGTCTTATAACTGCTTGCTAAAGTATGCAAAATTATTACCAATACTACAAAATAGAAGAATGGATCAGCAAATAAATGCAAGAGTAAGGATACAATATAATACAATTTTCCACAACCCGTTCTAATATATTTCAAGATAGACCCACGAAAATGTTAACAACCTCATGGTTCTGTCTGGCCTTAGATCATGCTGACCTGTGGCCCTTTCAGGTTCCCATGGAAGTATATAACTGTCTTAATCCCCCCACTCACCTCTTGTTCGTCCCTTCTCCTCGATCTGTTGGCAAACTCACAGATCTCCCTCAATTTTCTCCTTCAGTTTTTCAATTTTAGCTGTTCTGCATCCGACAACTTATCTCTCACGACTTTTTCCCGTTCATCACTGTGCTATAGGTGCTTTTATCGAATTACAGTTAGGTATTTACACGTATTACTTATATTTACATAGTTTCATTTCGTAGTCTGATGGTCCAGATATCAGGCCGATACGTCAGCATGAGGACAAAAATAATAGCCAACTGTTTTTCGGGTCAATTTATTTTACTTACGACCAGGGTTTTAAGTAAATATTTTTTAATTACTATTATTTGTTCATAACATAAATTAAAAATCGAGCTTATCAAGGCATGCTCACATCTTACGTGCCAGGACCTTAATGGATGCATAAGAACTTGATATTGGATTCGATCGCCCTGGATTTGATTGAGATTCATGGCATGGCTTTTGTTAGAATGATAGCTTTAAAAATAATACTGTAGCTAATTAATAAATACATTATTTAGATCTTATGATAAAAAGTTATTAAAATGACTTCTATGGTAATTATTTTTGATTATTGTTGGATTGTATATTATATGGATTAATCATCTAAGAGATTTGCATATCATCTCATTTGACAACTATTTTCACTGTTTATGTATTGCATATTAAATGTTATCTTCCTATATTTAATATTAATTAACTATTTAAACAGTATTTTTAAAAGTTTTTTAAAAAAATTATTATTTTCCTGGTTTGGACTCATGTGGGCTAAAATGCTTTATTATGATACTATGATTATAAATTGAGATGAATTTTTTCCTTTTTATCAGTATTTTTTTTTTTACTTACAGAATTCTGACTATTTTCTCTACTAAAAGTTTTGAAGCTTTAACGCAGAAGGTGCTGTGTTATCTATATAAAAATTATAAATTCAATTCAAATGAAATTATAAAATTCATAACAAAATAATTAAAGAACCCTTAATTAGAAAGAGAGTGATTGTTTATACAGATACAGTAATGTACTTGGATCGGGAGAATGAGTAAGTATTGTTACGTGAGCGATTCACTTTCAAGTGGATGATACGATGGAATGGCATTAGGAAGCTCTGTAAGATAAGCTTTTTGGGGAATAAAGAAGGAAGCTGACGGACAGTATAGGTAGTGACAATTTTATTGGGAAAAGCACTTAAAGAGATGGGAAATCCACCATCTCTCTCTTTCTCCTCCGATCAAGTTTTCTTTTCTCCTTTAGTTCTGGGGCAAGCCGCCAGGGCTCCAGGCCAACAAATCCCCGCCTCAAAATGAGATTAACTTCCTCTCACTTATTGACGTGCAGAATAGCAATGATCTTAATAAGTTCAGCCCTGGAGTATTATTGAACACTTGAATATCATAACTATTGGTTATTTTCCAGTGGGGTGTCGGTGCACCCGAGAGGACTAGTTTAGACCTTGTGCTGTGGGTACCAGGCCCATCCTAGGCAGGCTTTAGGGAAATGAAAGAAAACCCTATAGTGTTTTAAAAGGATGGTCAGCTTTAAATGCTTCTACTGCTGTGTCCTTAAGTAGCCCAGAACCAGATGCTCCTCCTATATATAAATCATGCACTTCCCTTGAAATATATTTTAAGTTAGACATACTCCATTGTGTACTATATTTTATACAAGCTATATATTAGAATTATCCAAACATGTTTTTATACATGTATATCTTATAAATATCCGAGAATCGTCAAAGATAATTAAAATGAATACGGCATAAGAAAGAGAAGATGTTATTTATTAAAATAGTGCAAGTTTTGGCTTCCTTTAAACTGATGATTCTAGTCTCTGCTAATGGACGGGATTCATAACCTCTATGACGTTGTTAATCAAGGATCAGTCGTTGTTATTTGAGGTAATTAAAAATATTTAGCTTTTTTAAAAATTAAATTTGGAGATAAAATAATTCATTAATAAAAGTATGTACGTATATAATAGCAGAAAAAGCGAAGTGATCATGACCATGATGAATATCATGGTAGGATAAATGGAATAAATTGATCTCATGACAGTGTAACACTAACTTAGTATATTCAAAAGGAGAGTTTGTTAACCGCAGATGTTATTATAAGATGATTTTAGTTGGGGTTCGGTCAATGTAGATCCAAAAAACACAAATTTAAAAAATGTATTTTTTAATAAAGGATTATCTGCCAACGTTTCGGCTTACATTGTAAGCCATCTTCAGGGCTACCATGAAGATGAGAGAGGACGTCCTGTCCCTAAGTTCACATTTCCATGACTGAATGGAATAAAAAATACATTTTTTAAATTTGTGTATTTTGGATCTACCTTGGCCGAACCCTAACTAAAATCATCTTAGGACTAACTTAGTATATTTCTTATTAATCCAATCAAAAGTGACTAGTTTCTCCAAAATGTATTATTCATTTCAAGGTCGTTCTTTATTTTCTCTGTATTCTCTTTTCCTACCTGGTTGTACGCTTGCAATCATCAGTACTGCGATTGCAAGACAATTGACTTGATTCTCTGGGGAACGGTGGACGTCCTGATGAAGCCCACAGTTCTGCAATAACCCTGAAATTCTGTGTGGGGGGAAGGGGGGATTATAAGAGCGTTGCACTCGAGGAACGGTTTCTAAATCGTCCGGAAACACGGTCTCCAGGTCTACCCTTCTTGGCTTTATGCTCTAGACGAGATGGAGGGGCAATTACTGTGGTGGCCTCACCCAGAGGCATTTGCATAAGATATTGTGGGGGGCCCTGTGTTCCTTGGCCCGAGGGGAGACACCGTCTTCAACATGGATCTTCCCCTTCCCTGAAACTTGTATGGCTCTACTTAAATGTTTATCATGCTGAAGGAACTGGAAAAAGTCTTGGTAAATTAATAAATTTCTGTATGTTCACTATTAGTAGGTTTCTAATATGTAAATCAAGCTATTCAAGCTGCGTCAACATAACTATAAAAAACATTTAATAAATCCGTTTTATATATATATATAATGAAACACTCTCGGTTGCGATATATAGTAATCAAGAACAGGTGAGATAGAGAGTACAGTGCACACGCAAAAAGAAATCATCACAAGGAGCACCTTCAGTTTTTCNCATATATATATATATGTATGTATGTGTGTGTGTGTGTATACTTATTTGCCAACAGTTTTATGATTTTTTTTTTGTTTTTTTGTTGTTTTTTTGCTGTGTTAGCCTCCCTTGCAACCACTTAGGGTCATGGAGGAAAGGGGCCATCTACACGTTGCCACCCAATTTTAATCACCCATGGCTCAGGACAATCTTCTATTTATAAATAAAAGATTGACCTGGGCGGGATTTGAACCCGCAGCGTCAGGATTGCGAGGCCCGTACGGATCCCCTGAGCTAACCTGGCGCCCCTGATTTCTTTTCTTTAATGAATGATTTTGGACGAGGAGGAAGGGTTTAAAGAGAGAGATTGATTTAAAAGTATTTTCTTTACTTTGAGAGTTATATGTGGAAATAAAGTTAAATATGCGAAAGCTCGGCCAAGAATATTTAAGATGGTTATATTAAGGGGTCTTAGTTATTTATTAAGTAAGGAAAATTAATTTGTAATTACCATGTCTATCACAAAGTGTTCCCTTTTGGCAGAATTGATGACGGATATAAAACCCATTTGAAGACAGCTTTCTTGGGAATTTCATATCCTAGAAATTTCCTATAGATTCGAATTGAAACCATAAAAACCACTAAACCACGTAAAACATTGGTAGTTATTTTAAATTATTCAAATTTTATATTTTTTGTTTGTTTGTGTTTCTTTATACTTGGATACTTGTTATAACTTATAAGGTTTATTTTTTGTTACTATTTATCGCAGTCCTTTAATCATTTTATTACTATTTATTGCAGTCCTTTTATCATTTTATGGTGTGTGTGTGTTGTTGTTGAGAGAGAGGCAGTGGCAGAGAGAAGCTTAAATTTGGTTTTTGTTTGTTTAATGTGTAGCAGAGAATATGTTCTAATTACTTCTGTAAACTTTTATTTCCAGATTCATATTTAATGTGTTTTTTAATGTGTGCCCTTAAGAAGATAAATAAAAGAGCCAGGGAGAAGAAAAAGACCTATTAAACTCAGGTTACACCTCCATGGAAATGTATTCTGGCTAAAGAAGCTGTGTGTAAGATGGATAAGGTAGATCATGAAAGGGACACTTTTTGTACGAAAGTCGAGGCCACTTTTCTTTTTACGCCGAGGGAATGGGCCGGGAAGAGGTTTTTGCCTGCAGGGGCTCAGTCTGGCCAACTTCTAATGACCGCTATTGTACAGTTGGCAATCCTGCCGCTGAGTGTGGGTGGGAGGTTAGCCGTGGGTGGGGGAGGCGACAGTGCCGCTTTTAGAAGGATATCTTTTTTTCTTGACGAATTCATAAATGCAGACAGGTTAAATGGTCATTAAATTTTATTTTTATGTTTCTCCATAATGAACCTTTAAATAACATAAATTACGTTAATTAAAACTTTATTAAAACATTATATATATAATATTTTAATTTTAATTATAACAAATTTAAAACAATTTTTGATTTTCGCCTTGAGACAGGACTCTGACTTTAACATACCCGATTAAAAAGTTAAATATTTTTAAAAATTTGATTGCAGGGATTTTGATGTTGAAAAAAAATTAAAAAACATTATAAGTAAACTTTACGAATCATAATATATACCCCATTTTTGAGTCATAAAATTAAATTAGTCTAACAATTAGTGTAACAACTTTGTTAAGAAATTGTGAGGCTATTTACAGATTTGTAAAAATAAAAACTTTTTCTCGGTATTTTATCCAATTCTCCTTACTAGACACCAAATAATGCCCCAAAATTGTTGTTTGTTTGTTTTTTAAAACTAATTTAGCTTATTTGTTTAGTTTGCAACTAAATTGAGAGTTCTTTGCACACCGAAATCGGAGCAATAGGAGTTTGATAGTAGATTTTTAGTATATATTTTTTTTTTTAGGGGTTCGGTCAAGGTTGATCCAAAAAATACATTTTCAAGAATGTGTATTTTTTAATTTTCTTCGTTTCGGCTTAAATTATAAGGCAGCAGTTCATGACTCTTGGCGGAACCCGGTGGTCGTCATGAATATGTGATCCAGGTGGCACGACGTTTCCTCTCGCCTTCATGATAGCTCTGAAGATGGCTTACAGTGTAAGCCGAGACTTAGATTATTAAGTTAATTTTTTTTTTTTTTGTGGAATTTAATCCTACGTAAATTGTAACAACTTTTAGTGCAAGGGAACAGAATAAAAATTGTTCCTTTGCACTAAAAATTGTGATTATAAAGAAATACACATTTTTTTTAATTGTATTTTTTGGATCAACCTTGACCGAACCTCAAAAAACATCTACTAATAATCTCTACGGTAAAAAAAAACTCTCCATTTCAAATAGTTTGAGTTTGCCTTGAATGTCTTGTACGAGTAAATAATGGGGTGTTTTTTTTTTTTTTTTTGCTTTTTTTTACATTGGGTGTAATATTTAGTGCGGAATAATAAAATTTATCACAGATTTTTTAATTAATGAAATAAATATTTTAAGGATTACACAGGAAAAATAAAGAATTAAATTTAAGGGTTAAACATTCCGTAAAATTTTATTTTACATTTTATAAGTCAAAATTAGTTATATTACTTAATTAAAGTTGACATATCATATACATTAATTATATATAGAAAGCTAATTTCGTTATTTTGCGAAATCGGATTATTAACAGTGGGGATTTACAAGAAATCTTCCTACTTGTTTTAGTACTTTCAGCTACTAGCTAGAGAACCAGCCTCGGAATACAGAACACCCATGATATCGTAGGATAAAGTCGAGAACGAATGGCAAGAGCTTGTCGAAAATAAAAATTGTAGGAGACATCAATTCAATTAAATAAATTAAGATAATTAAGGTGATTAATTAAAGGATGATAGTATTGAATAGTTGATAGAGTAAAATATTGCTCACCTATCTTTTTATTAAAATTAATATTTAGGAAGATTAAAATTGTTTGAATCATTATGGCTTTTTGCGAAACATACAAAATATATTCTGAAGGTGTACTATAATAGAGAATAGATGATATGAATGGTTGATATCCAACAGTTTGGAAGGGGGGGAGAAGTTGGTCCTGTGCTCCCTTAGCGACCAGCTGTGGCAAGTCCCCCCCTCCCCAAAGTTTTCTTCAGTAACCCCCTTCCCCCTCCCCCCACCCGTAATTCAGAAATAAAAAGCAATGCACCCTCAACCCCCACACCACCACTAATGCCAGCAAGCAGCAACACTGTTTTTTGTCCCCGAACAACCTCTCTCTTTAGATAGCGCTTTGCTCTACGGTTCCTACTATCTACCCTTTCTCTTCCTTTTCTTTTTCATTCTTTTTGTTTTTGTTTCATTAAGTGTATTTCATGAAAAACAAAAAAACATAGCCTGACTATATTTTCACAAGTTTAGCCCATGATTTGTGTAATGAACTTCATTTTCTTTCATATCCTTTGTTTCACAGTTATATATTCTAACTTGATTGTGAATACTGATAATACTTCTCTCACTGAAGAAAGTACATCTTTTGAAATATTGTAAAACTTTCTTTAGCATCTTGCAAAGCCGTGCTCCTTAATTTCTGATAAAACATTTTGACGTACACTCTTGGAACTGAAATGCAAAAGTGTAGCTGGCAAGTAGATCACCATTGAAATATACTCTTGTCGCTGATTGAAAACCAAATATTATGTTATAATCGGCAATACAAGTAAGATGGAGGTATACCTTTTGATGTGGATCCTCCCCACACCTAAATTTACGCGAGCAGCCGAGGAAACTGAAAATTACGACCGGGACGAGCGGAAGGAAGAAATTAATTAACAGAAGATGGACAGCGTCCACCAAGGGAAGTATCAGACGGCAGTTCTTCCTCACAATACAAAAAGGTCTGAAAGCCAAATGGCATTGGATGGCCCAAATACTTTTTGGACATGGATACGTCAATAGCAAACTTAATTACTTCAAAAGAAGACACTCGTCCATGCGTGAATGTGACGAGGCCACAGAGAATGTTCTCAACATAATATTGGAATGCAACAAATATGCAATGCAGAGAGTCAAGCTCTTAAGGAAGACTGGCGAGTTCTCACCAGCATTTGACGCCTTCGTCAATGATGAAATTATGAGGCTTTCAAAACTTTGTAGTGAGTTGGAGAAAAATCAGAGGTAGCTTCTGAACACTTTAAAATAAGGAAACTAAAATAAAGTATTCACAGAGCTTTGAAATAAATAATTTGACTCACCCTAGGGAATGGAATGGCATGGAGCTAAGTCCGGCTCCCCCAGGTGGGATTAAACACGGAAATATATACAAATTACACTTCTCCTAAAATATGGCGATGGCCCAAAAAGGACTAGCCAAATTAAAAATAAAAATAAAAATAATAATTGCATTGGGTCATGCACTGTTTTGCAACCATTAAGCAAACATCCAAGAAGGGATTTAGAAAAAAAATGTACAATCATCATTGTTTCGGCAACATTTAATTTTTAATTTTTATTAGGGCAAATTAATAAATTCAGACATTTTTTAGTCCATTTTTTTCTTCTCCACTTTTTTTCTACTTAGTCGCTATAATGTTTTTGTCCCTAATTACTATTCTGCAGGAGCTAAAAAGAATTGCATAGTTGAATAATTAAAAGTATTAAAATTATTCCTTTTTAATTAGTATTATATAAGTAAAACACAGTCTTCTAGAATGAAATAGTAAATTAATATTAGTTAAACAGATAAAATATTAAGAGTGTACTATTAAATATAATTTCATTCTCTATAATTATATTCGGAAAACAAATATTAAGGAAGATATATCTCAAGGAGAGATCACCATCCATGTTTTTATGAATTATTAACCAGGGTCCCTTTCATTTTTACCTTGTTTGTTCGTAATAGCTTGTGAGATCAAATTAGTCATTTTTTTTTTTTGCTGTTAAAAATTAATACATAAATTCTAAGATGGTTTTAGTTGGGGTTCGGTAAGGTAGACCCAAAAAACACAAATTAAAAAAAATGTATTTTTTAATAAAGGATTATCTGCCAACGTTTCGGCTTACATTGTAAGCCATCTTCAGGGCTACCATGAAGATGAGAGAGGACGTCCTGTCCCTAAGTTCACATTTCCATGACTGAATGGAATAAAAAATACATTTTTTTAAATTTGTGTTTTTTGGATCTACCTTGACCGAACCCCAACTAAAATCATCTTAGAATAATATCTACGGTCTACAAACTCTCCTTTTGTTAATACATAAATATTGTTATGAAATGATTTGTTCTTGTTATGATAATAGTTGGTTTCTGTTGATAGCGTTGAGTATGAGGAATTTTAAAATTACCAATATATCAGCGGAGGAGGTTATTTTGTGTGACTGAGTATCTGTGACGGACGGTCACTCTTCTCCGTGGTGAAGTGACTTCCCTGGCTTACAGCATTAACATACATATTAGCTCTCTTCTCTTTACCCCTCCTTCAATGGCCATTGTCCCATCAGACGCTCCACTAGCCCCGTCAGAGAATTACACGCTCCTCAAGTCTCTCTTACATCCCTCTCTCTATCCGAATTGTTAATCGTTATATTTGTATTCAGGGTGGCACAAGGTCTTTAGGGGAGCGAATCTGATGCTAACCATGGCCTCTAATTCTTTACACTACGTGTGACACATGGAAATTACTATGGGTTACCTACATTCGGAACGAGCAGCGTACAGCTGGTCCCTAGAAACTGCCTTATACGTTATTCCCCCCTCCCCCCCCCCACACGACTTCGCAAATCTATCTGTTTACAAATGTCCCTATTACTGAGCAGCCCATAGAGATAAGATGGCAGCCACCAATGAACTACAATCCTCAACCAGTCGCAGCCTATCTATTTAATGTAGTTGAAGCTGTCCAGTAGATTTCTTCTTATGCTATCCGCATGCTACCCATGGATATTCTTCTGTAAATGTTCCTATAATCAGCGAGGGCGAGGGCCCAATATTTTGAGTATTGAATATATTGATATATAACTGGAATTAGAAATATATTTTCCTTTTTATCAGTATTTTTTTTTTTACTTACAGAATTCTGACTATTTTCTCTACTAAAAGTTTTGAAGCTTTAACGCAGAAGGTGCTGTGTTATCTATATAAAAATTATAAATTCAATTCAAATGAAATTATAAAATTCATAACAAAATAATTAAAGAACCCTTAATTAGAAAGAGAGTGATTGTTTATACAGATACAGTAATGTACTTGGATCGGGAGAATGAGTAAGTATTGTTACGTGAGCGATTCACTTTCAAGTGGATGATACGATGGAATGGCATTAGGAAGCTCTGTAAGATAAGCTTTTTGGGGAATAAAGAAGGAAGCTGACGGACAGTATAGGTAGTGACAATTTTATTGGGAAAAGCACTTAAAGAGATGGGAAATCCACCATCTCTCTCNAATATATATAAAAAGAACGGAGAAGAGAAAAAGTGATTGGTTCTAGAGATTTAGATACTTTAACAACCCCTCGAGTACCAAGTTAGTCGGAGGGATTCGTTCAAATTCATTCGTATCATGAAGTGACGTTTCGTACATTACCATATGAAACAGTGCCGATACCATGTGATGTTAAATTAGTTATTGAGCGAAATCTGAAGAATAGGAGTGTGGGATTAATTTCATGTGCGAGTATAACCATATGCGGTGTTATATTTAGTTAGAGTAATGGTACTTGGTTCTGATTCTTTTGGTTAGAAAATGAATGTTTCCTAAGTGTGAGGGATTAAGTTTCAAGGGATTTTTCACGAGGAATATTCTTCGACTAAGAGTTCGCTTATCTCAAGCAACTCCTGCGTAGCTCGTCGTTTTCTTCTTCATTCCTTTATTTCTTTGGTGTAAGATCTAAATTAATTAGCCATCTAATCCTTTATTTATCTATTCTGAACGAAATGAAAAATATCCTCAGTTTATTTAGTTCACGCGTGTCGGGGTTTTTTTTCATTCTTTATTTCATTTAGGACGCAATAATTTTTTAGAGTAGTTTGGAATATAATTGTTTGGAATTTATAAGGAACTCTGAAAATCATTACTAGAATATAAGGCAAATCTGGAAGTTCGATGGATGAGATAATTTTGCCATTTTGAAAACAATAAAAAGCACTCAAGTGAAATTCTAAATTCTATCATTCGTAATCTTCAAAGAAAGATAATTCACTCACTTCATTTGTAATGTATGCTTTTCAACACTGTGGTGAGAGGGTTGAAGTAGGGGTTTAATTGGTACACCCTTACCAAAGCTACCCCTGAATGAGAACAGATTTCGGTGGGAAGCGAGGACCGGCCTCTGCAATTGATTCGATTAGGTGATAATACATATCAGCTTAGTGTCTTTCAACCTGAACGGTCACATGATTAGCAAATATCCCAGGCTCAGTACTCCATACCATTGTCTGAGACTGCTTCGTTATTGCCTGAGACCGAAGGATTAGTGGAACGGGGAAGTGTTCAGCATGGGGATGGTTTGCAGAAGCATTTCCAACCAGGAGTGTGTGATTTAGATTACGTTTAATTACGAAATATTATTATTATGAATTACTATTTACAAAAAAAATAATCAGAACTAAAAAACGTTATATTAATGGACAAACACTGATGTGTCATACATTTCGTTGAAGT
Organism: Oncopeltus fasciatus; assembly: GCA_000696205.2. Lineage (NCBI taxonomy): Eukaryota > Metazoa > Arthropoda > Insecta > Hemiptera > Lygaeidae > Oncopeltus > Oncopeltus fasciatus. The sequence continues at coordinate 557,035 of KZ806868.1, forward strand.
CCAAGGTTTATTTTAAAGTAGAAAAATATTGACAGGAAACAAAAATGAAATAGGTTACAGGTGGGATTTTCGCTTTTTCCATATATTTAATTATCGCCGAAAAGAATTGTCTCTTAGGAAAGTTTGAAAAGCATTTTGAGTTTTGCAATTTAAAAAAAAATTTCATTCGAACTACACTCATCTATGCAAAACTTGATCATATAAGTCTAATTTTGTAATTCATTGACTATCATACATAAAAAAATTATTTTATTTATTTTGATGTATTTTGTCTTTATGTCATCAATAATTATTCTGTTAACTTTGCCTTGTTATATAAACATAAATTATTCTTTCTTAGTTGAAAACGAAATGTTTGTGTAAGATACATGAGAAGAATGGTTTGACAAGTCTTCATCACTGATGTATCTTTACATGGGGCAAGTAGATGACACCTCTAAGATATCATACCCAATATTAATACTCTTATTCGACCCTTCCGTCGTTTTTCTTATATTTACTCGTTTATTTGATGATTTAAAAAAAAAAAAAAAAAAAAAAAAAAAAAAAAACCTTTTTAATGTGAAAAGCAAAGAAAAGAGCTGGCTCATCAAGAAGGGGAGAGAAGTGGGGTCGTTAACAGAATAAGAAGCGGCAGAGAGGTTCGTTCGGTAATGGCAAACTGTCCTTCGTTCATTAGGGGAATTTTATTAAGTGACGTCACAAAAACCGGCCCGCCTGCTATCAGCCTTCGGGTGTTCATGCACTAAATTTATTTCCTCTCCAAGCTCCAGAGATCCCCTAATAATTTTATATTCAATTGTTTTCTCTTTATGACGTTCCTTTTCAATTTTCATTAATCATAGTGAAAATAATAATGCTTAAGTTTATTAAGCAAAGTTATTTCATAGGAAATTAATAACGCTTTTTATTCCTCATTATGCTCTTCTTAAGTTGGTCTTTAATTAGTTCTTCTTAAGGAGTAATTTTGCAATTAGAGGAATTCCTTTTTACTTAAAATAAAATAACAAACATAAATATTCTAATAGGATAAGTAGACAATAAACATTAACAAATCAGGAATTTATGAATAAATTTAATAATTTGGCAAAGTAATTTTGTTCATTAAAATTTAAAAACTTGTACCTTAAACAACATTAAGAATCCTTGAAATGGAAGTATAATTAAGGATATATACTTTACATAAGGACTCATTATTTGGCCTAAGCATTGCCCCATGGGGGATGTTGACGCCAATGTTCAATTTTGATTTTTGATTTTTTTTTTTCTTACAAGTTGATTTACGTTTTACTTTATAATGAATTTCAAATGTCTATTTTAGTTGAACACGATTAAGGAAAATAAATTTAGTTGGAAACAAAACTTAACAATCTGTTATAAATTTTAATTTTAAATAAAAGAGACAATTTGGGAAATTGAGTAGTTGATTGAGTATTATTACGAAATAGTAAATTTAATTATAAGGTATTATCAATTCAAAAGAGAGTTTTATTAATGTAAAGGAAAGAGGCAATATCATTTTTTGAGCAGGTTTCAGTTAATTTGATGGATTTGCGTCTTAGATTAAGTAATTGTATTCGAATCTTTGTTTACGTCGTACGGAATAACGTTCGAAGTCGGGCACCTCAGTACCACAATTCAGACAGTGCTTCTGAGCCTTCGTACGGGGAACATCTACCCTCACAAATATCGTTAATGGACACTCTTGGAAAACGATTTTATTGAATTGGCGGCTTAACGATCCATCAAGCAACCACATCGACTGGACACCATCGATCATCAACCCACCTGGATCCTGATGAGGAATGGATATCATTTTTTTTCTTCGAAGAAACCACTCCACATTGAAGCAATTGACCGTCATATTATTGATAAGATAACCTTCTTCTTCTTCAACCCAAACATCGTTTGTTGTTCGACGTTACCTTTACTTCAAACCAATTGACGATTGCGCATCGGTTGGCATCAACTTTAAACATAAAATTTCGTCCCTCGAATACTTAATGGGATCTCACTTTTCAATTTTGCGATCGTCAATTATGATTTTTTTGTTGTTTTTTTCGATTGCATTTATTGGTACCACGGACGGATTCGGGCGTAAACAAACTCAGCTGGGATAAAAATAATTTAACTTTGAATTTTATTTTTATTGTTAAATTACAAATTTGCATTTTTTTTGTACATTTATTATTGTATTGTAAATTAATTTTCATTAACTATCATTGGTTTCTTATACAAAATAAAAGATTTTTGAATTGACGAAATTAAATTAAAAGGAGAACTTTGATTTATAATAATTGGTTCATAATACATAATTATTTATCTTTTAATCTACAATGTCACTAGTCGTACTACAGTAAATTTTAATTATGTTTATTAATAATTGTTAATTGGTTTTTTTCGATTTTAGGCTAAGTTAGTCTTAAGTTACAAAAGCGTACCCATACGGTAAACTGATCCAAATTTAAGAGTTACGCTATCCTGATCGTCTTATATTTCAACCAAACACTCAGATCAATATATATTTAACTTTCGTTTGGTTTAATGATTAATTGCACTTTGAATTGGCATAATTTTCATACTGTTTTCAGCTGGACTTCCAATATTGTTCTTGAGTTCTTCATTTTTCTCATAAACAAGATTATTCGTTAATTTGCATTAAATATTGTAACGAACTTTACTTGTTTTTGTTTATTTGGCGTTAGCAACTTAGAATAAACGGCATTGTTATTTTAACTACAAAAATGGTTTAATTTATTAATTCCCTTATACTTTGGTATTATCTGATATTGGGTTTTATTTTAATCCTCTAACCAGCTCGACACGGGATCAAATTCTTTTTATATTTTAAAAAGAATAATAATATATATGTTCAAATGGATTTTTTTTTTGGTTGCCTAACAATTTGACTGATAATTTAAAAAATGCACATATTTTAAAATTTGTATTTTTTTTTGGATCTACCTTGACCGAACCCCAACAAAAAAAATATAATAATAAGAAGACGACATTTATGAAAANTAGAGGGGGAGTTAATATATATATATATGTGTGTGTTTTATAAGTGAATTATTATCGTAGTGCTAGAGGTGGAGTCTGCTATGAATTTGGAGTTAGGAGCTTCAATGCGACAGGATTCACGGATTTTTTATTTTCATAATACAATATTGTGAAAAATAAAAATTATAATAACAAAAAGAAGAAGAGTGGCCATGGAACTAAACTCTGTTATTTCTAAATATATAAAAAAATCCATTCACTCCCTCCCTCTCCTTGCTCTCCCTCTTTCTTCTCTTCTCTTGCCTCTCTCCGTCGTCCAACCTCCGCCAAAATAAAGCCCTGCAAACAAAGAACATTTAGTAAGAACTTGCGAGGGCCTGAGCCGATTACTGGGCTCTCTCTCTGTCTGCCCTCAGAGATTCAAGCGAAGTCCTTGGAGGTCGTTTCCTGCGGGACCGAGCCTTCCGTCCTGAAACCCTTAATTACCATTCGGAAATTTTTCTACCCACCTTTTGTGTACCTTATTTAATGAGAGGGCGCTAATATCCCCCATGGGGCAATGCTCTAAGTAACCATCTTAAATGTTTCTTAAGAATTGTCTCCAGGAGTAATAAATGTCTCCCTAGAGTTCTTCAAGGTGTATGCAAATTTGATTTTACATTATAAGAAGTTTTTTTTATTTATTATTATTAACTTTATGTTTAAATTATTAAACTATCATTGTTGGGATTCATATTTCTAACAGTGTTAGTAAATTTTATTTCATTCAGAACTAAAGTCATTTTTCCAAAAACATGTTTATTATTTATTTACATTTTCTTTTGGAACTTTAAACATTTACTTATTTTAAATTCATTGAGACATTAATTATTTACTAATCTCCTAAAAAGTATTTAAGGGAATATACAATCCCCGTTCAGCATAAATGTCTGTAGATATTTCGATTTATGGGCTTATTAAGAATGAAAAATGGAAATATAAACTTTTATATAAAAACATAATAAGTTGAAAATTAATAAAAAGATAATTCATTAATGTAGAATTTTGGTTAGTATAGATATATTTGAGTTGTTTTATTTTGTGTATTGATGTTTTTTCCAGAACAAAATATTTTGCAGTCATGTAAGAAAAAAATATTATTTGATATACTAATTTTAGCAAATAAAAAATTGTGCGACGAAACATTTTGCTGTTGGATCAGTTTTAGAACTAAAGATATAAGTTAATCGGTCCTTAATATTATAAATTTACTGTTGTCAATAAAATAATTATTTTATTTTTATTATTT
>KZ806868.1:568932-582447 GCA_000696205.2 Oncopeltus fasciatus
TAACTCTTTACAAGACACTGTTGAGACCTATTTGGACTTATGGAGTCGAACTGTGGGGAACTGCTAAACCATCCAACATCCAAAGAATACAGTCCTTCTAATCCAAAACCCTAAGAATCATAGTTGATGCACCCTATTATGTTGCCAACTCCTTACTCCACAATGACCTCAAAATCCCTTTTGTAAAAGACGTTATCAAAATCCGTTTTAATAAATTCCACTCTGACCTTTCCATGCGTCCTAATCACTGCCAACAGTTCATAATAACAAAAAAAAATGTAAATTTTGTAAATAGTGATTTAGAAGTAATGCCGTTGGACAGCTTCTCCACCAAGCATACACGCTAATTTATTTATTATTTTTTAAAAGTTATGTATACATATTTTTTATATTCATTTATATTGCACATTATTCATTTAATTTGTACATATTTATTATATATTTTGAATGCACATTGCAAGATGCACACTGTACAGGATGTAATTTCTAAATAAATAAAAAAATAAATAAAATAAGTTTTTTTATACCACCCTGGTCGTCCGGTATGAAGGTATACGTTTATAAAGTCCATTCCCGTTAAAAATATAGGTTTCGAGCCACCTCGCTGTTTACCAAAAGAAAAACAAACTTTGAAGCTGAAAATTCTCTGAAATTTAATCATTCAAAAACCCTGGATCGAAAATGTGACATGATTGCAATATATTGCTTCCAAGGAATCACTCCGGTAATGGTAGGAAATTAAAAATCAGCCGATTTTCATTATAATTATTTGTAAATGATATTTATTGAGCTTTTAAGTTTTATTAACCTTAGAAGGAATGGATTGTGACATATACGAATTCTGTCTAGACATTATTTACTTTATTTGAAATTTTTTATTACCAAAAGCCACTATTTGGTGAATATATTTATTGTATGGGTTGTCTTTGTTCAATCCGATTTGTCCTTTTCATATTTAATTTTTATAAGAATTTTTTTTCCTTGTTAAAAACTGTAAACAAAAACTGTGTCTTAAATCATGTAATATAGACACAGATACTAAATCATCATCAGCAAAGAAAAGCGGAAGGAACATGGTGAATCCTCGGGAAGACCTAAGTTTTGCGTGTCGGTTCAGGGATAACTTCATATCTCTGAAGTCAGGCACTTGAGAACTTAGGACTCAAACATAACTGAAGTTCTAAAGGCTCTGAGGGTATGTCAGAGGTGTCTATTTACCTGCCGGGAACTGGCTTCTTGTAAGTAGCAGTTCCCTGAACAAAGATACCCCGTCACGTGTAGCATATTAATAGTGGTTTTCTCCAAACAATCTTTACGTGTATAAAATTTAACTCCGTAAAGATGATATTTGGTACAACATTTAGTCCAGGTGGGAAAATTTCAGATATCCAGTGTATTAAATATAAAGGTTTATGCTGGAGAAATTAGTCAGGGTTTCGGCCAGGATCAGAAAATTAAAATACTCCAATTTATTACTGCCGACGTTTCGACTTAACTTGTAAGTTATCATCAGGGCGATAGTGAGAGATCTGTCTCCATCAATAACACTGGAGTTCTCCAGACATCACTTACGCCCTGGTGGTGATTTTCAAGTTAAGTCGAAACGTCGGCAATTTTATACACAACAATTTTATAGTATTTTATTTTTCAGATCGTGGCTGAAACCCTGACTAATTTTTCCAGAATCTCTGAAATGCTCAACGGTTAACGAACCTCTAACCATATAAAGATGTATACCGTAGTATGGTTTTCTTTTTTAAAATGATCTTTCTACCTAAAATTAAAATGCCTAATTTTAATTAAAATTATTACCTAAGTGGAATAGTTTTATCATTTCCGTGTAATTTATAGGAAGAGAAGACCTAGTTCATGATTTATGAGTTAGTTCTGTTTTGAAGAAGATAAATAACACATTACAAATAATAATGTTAGTAGAAATAATAATGTATTAAAAAAAACTGACAGGAAAGAAATTGGTAAGTTTAAGTAACAAAAATCATTAATAACAAGGATTAAATTAATGACAAGAAAAATTTATAATAATATTGGAAAGTTTCAATATGCATTAATATAATGATATTGTAACTAAAATATATAATTTTCTGTAGGAAAGCATTGTATTATCTGTTAATATGCTATGTATACACTTTATGTTATTTATATAATATATTTATAAATAAATAATATTAATTTATATAAGGGAAATAAATATGAGAAACATCCACATTGATGTTTATTGATCGAGATAGAATCCCTTCATTATTATGAAATTATTCTTGTAGAGTCCATATGAATTATTTTTAAATGAGAGCTATATTTTATTATTATTGCTTCATATATAAGATAGATCCAGATTTATTTAATCTTTTGACTAAATATTATAAATATTTATTAGTGTTTCGATGGTCATACATAGTAATCGTACATCGTTTACTTAGTGGAAATCGATTTAAGTTCGTAATAATTTGTAGCCTAGTTTAGTCAGTGATAATCTACTTCAACACTACCTATGAGAGGTATAGGTAGAAATGAGGATTGAGAAAGATAATCTTCATTTTTTTTAGATTAAGTTTTAAGTTTTAATGGACTAAAACCAAATGTAATATAGATCTTTGTGCTTTTTAGTTTCAGCAAATAACCTGAAGATAAATATTGGATCACACTGGTTACAGTATTTTTATTGTCTCTTATTTTCATCAAATATTTGTTTGTCAAGCGGAGTGTCCATCTTAGTTAATTATTATTCAAATTAGCTTTAAAAAAAATTTGACCTATCAATAATCAATCAGGTCTCTTTGACACTGGTTCCTGTAAGTTGACTGGGAGGTTCTTGTCGTACGAAATCCATGGTTAGGGCTATTCCAGTCTCGCGCTGATGAGGAGAAGACGAAGTGCTTCCGAAGTTAGAGGTGGGCAGGCAGTGTTCCTGGGGGGTTGTACCGGCCAGCCGCCTCCCAACCTTACCAACCCTTGATTAAAAGAAGGAAAGTTTTAATTATTTCAAAGCCCTCCTGTAATTGTACGCTTGTTCCCCCTCCAAGGTATCTCTTACTCCCGAACCCGAGCTCTCTGAAACCCTCTTTCAACCTTCTAGCATTAAATTTATAAATTTCTCATTAACAACGGCTTCAAAAGCTATTTGTATGTACTAAAAGAAGCCTGTTGTGGATTTAGAGCTATGAATTATGATGCACAGTAGTGATCTATATTCATGCAGCTGTGTAAATGAGAAATTCCAATTACTCTGACTAGAACCGCACTGTGATTTACTTATAGGCAAAGCTTCTGTTTTAGTTTATTAAGCTTGGCTTTGTGATGTGACTTTTATAAAAATTTCAACAGGCCCTCACCGATCTTGTCATGGGAAAATATGTTGGAGGGTGGTTTATAGGAATAATAAATTGAAAAATATCTTAGTCACTTCTAGAGATACGAAAACATTTTGTGGAATATAACTGTGAAATATAAATAAACTAATATTTTAATTGATTATTGTTTTGACGAATTATCCGTGTTAAGGAAATTATTTAAGGTTTAAATTCGAGTCTTGGGTGTGCCCCATTATTTGAAATACAGAATAAAATATCTGTGCTGAGGCCTTTCAAAGCTAAACGTTGGATTTTTTTTTATACGCTATATATGAGTTCCAAAGCGTAATTTTATGTTGTTTATATTCTACATCATTATATATATATATATATATATATATATATATATATATAAACCCTAGTAATGGGAGATGTATAGATGTATCTTAGATGTTAGGTTTCCCCACTCCTTCTTCTTGGGCTGTCCTGAGCAAAGTATGGTCATTTTACCTTTTTCCTGTGTTCTTTCTGGATCCTTAGAAAAACATCATCATCTCTTATTTATGTCTGTCCCTCTTCTTAAAAAGTTGGAAATATATACTTGCGTAACAGCCCTTGTTTTAAGCGAATTAGGAAAAAAAGAAAAAAAGAATGGCAATCCTAAACATTTAGAGTCGTCTCAAACACAGATCTTATTCAATGTTTCCACAGTTACTAACTACTTCTCATGAAGGGTAGTGTTAAGTAGACATACGTACATAGAAGGACTGACAACCCTTGACCTCTTCAAAGAGCCTTTGCCAATGTATTCTCTCTCCCGCACCAGTTATACAGCTTCAAGTATTCAGGGAACCCCCCCCCCCCCCCGGTCCTAACCACCTCACCTCAGCTTCCCCATTCCTCTCATCCCTTAATCTCTTCAACCCTTCATGTCACAATCTTCCGAATGTGAAACATCTCCCCTCCATTAGAATATACATTTGAGTCTTCCACTTTTGATTAAGTTTAATCCAACCCTATAATAAATAAAATCGAAACACAATTACTTATTCATTAAATATACTAAGTTACACATATTATATAGTAATCAAATCTAATTATTTATATGTATTAATAGTTATAGAAGTTTTTATAAACTGTGACAATAATTCATAATTCACTTTGATAATGTAACGATTGTGCTTCTCTAAGGCGAACTTTTCCCATTGGTTTATTTTAATATTTTAGTTTTAAGTCGAGAATTATAATATTATACATTCTATTCTTAATAAAAACCAATTTAAGTTGAGAAATGAATAAATGTTAATATTTTACATAAATGTAATATTTTTATTATTATATGTAATATNGATGTTTATTGATCGAGATAGAATCCCTTCATTATTATGAAATTATTCTTGTAGAGTCCATATGAATTATTTTTAAATGAGAGCTATATTTTATTATTATTGCTTCATATATAAGATAGATCCAGATTTATTTAATCTTTTGACTAAATATTATAAATATTTATTAGTGTTTCGATGGTCATACATAGTAATCGTACATCGTTTACTTAGTGGAAATCGATTTAAGTTCGTAATAATTTGTAGCCTAGTTTAGTCAGTGATAATCTACTTCAACACTACCTATGAGAGGTATAGGTAGAAATGAGGATTGAGAAAGATAATCTTCATTTTTTTTAGATTAAGTTTTAAGTTTTAATGGACTAAAACCAAATGTAATATAGATCTTTGTGCTTTTTAGTTTCAGCAAATAACCTGAAGATAAATATTGGATCACACTGGTTACAGTATTTTTATTGTCTCTTATTTTCATCAAATATTTGTTTGTCAAGCGGAGTGTCCATCTTAGTTAATTATTATTCAAATTAGCTTTAAAAAAAATTTGACCTATCAATAATCAATCAGGTCTCTTTGACACTGGTTCCTGTAAGTTGACTGGGAGGTTCTTGTCGTACGAAATCCATGGTTAGGGCTATTCCAGTCTCGCGCTGATGAGGAGAAGACGAAGTGCTTCCGAAGTTAGAGGTGGGCAGGCAGTGTTCCTGGGGGGTTGTACCGGCCAGCCGCCTCCCAACCTTACCAACCCTTGATTAAAAGAAGGAAAGTTTTAATTATTTCAAAGCCCTCCTGTAATTGTACGCTTGTTCCCCCTCCAAGGTATCTCTTACTCCCGAACCCGAGCTCTCTGAAACCCTCTTTCAACCTTCTAGCATTAAATTTATAAATTTCTCATTAACAACGGCTTCAAAAGCTATTTGTATGTACTAAAAGAAGCCTGTTGTGGATTTAGAGCTATGAATTATGATGCACAGTAGTGATCTATATTCATGCAGCTGTGTAAATGAGAAATTCCAATTACTCTGACTAGAACCGCACTGTGATTTACTTATAGGCAAAGCTTCTGTTTTAGTTTATTAAGCTTGGCTTTGTGATGTGACTTTTATAAAAATTTCAACAGGCCCTCACCGATCTTGTCATGGGAAAATATGTTGGAGGGTGGTTTATAGGAATAATAAATTGAAAAATATCTTAGTCACTTCTAGAGATACGAAAACATTTTGTGGAATATAACTGTGAAATATAAATAAACTAATATTTTAATTGATTATTGTTTTGACGAATTATCCGTGTTAAGGAAATTATTTAAGGTTTAAATTCGAGTCTTGGGTGTGCCCCATTATTTGAAATACAGAATAAAATATCTGTGCTGAGGCCTTTCAAAGCTAAACGTTGGATTTTTTTTTATACGCTATATATGAGTTCCAAAGCGTAATTTTATGTTGTTTATATTCTACATCATTATATATATATATATATATATATATATATGAGTGTCCCTGCATCTAAGCTAAAATTTCTCAAGTAGTCGCCGCTTATGGTAAGAGATGACCCTCCCTCTCCCTCGAATTGATAGCATCCCTTAATCTGCTGGTGTAAAATCATCTAAGGGAGTAAATCTTCTCAGAAAATCGCAAGTCCTGCGGGGTTAACAGGGGTCGGGAGCAAGAACGAGTTCACTGCGTGTGGATATGAGTTGCGTTGTACAGACGTAGATATATCTGAGGCCTTGCCTCATGTCCATAAGCATAAGGGTATATTGATACATAATAATCAACATATGAGTTAGAAACAGCTCTTGATTCAAACGTACTTTGTGTAGAGCAAATGCTCTCATCGCGGTGGTAAAACCACCAGTGAAACCTGTTGAGTGTTTATTTTCCGTTATTGCTTTGGTTTGATATTCCTTATTAACTCTCTCTTTTCAAGAATTAATTTTGGGAGTTGAGCATGGAGGTCAAAGTATTCCTGGAACGTTCCATTTAATAAAACTCAAATTGGACGGTATTTATTTCTTTTAATTTACCTAATGGCATCTCTTACGCAATCTTTTGCGTAATATGAGTTTTTCATGGGTCTTAGATGTTTTTTGCTCTAATTAAAACCCCAAAATAGTTAACTTTTTGACTAAAATTCGCCTAATTTTTTAAAAATTAGCTGAAAAAGGTCCTAGAGCTTATAACGAATAATCAATAAACGTCGAAATCGTCATGACAGGAGCATTTAAGGGGAGTGTGTTTATTTTATAGGGAGGTTATTGCCCCTTTAATTCCTTTTGTGATTAGTGGATTGTGAAAGTTTTATAACTTCTTGATTTTGACATTGGAAAAAAAACAAACTGATAAAGTGTTATGTCGGAGAGGGGGGAGAAGTAGTAGAAACGTGTCAATTTAGGGCTAAATAAAGTTTTCTGTTTTGTTTCATTTCCGAGATTGGGGAAAAGAGCTCAACTTGCCTGAAATACTTTTCTTGTTACGTAACTCGTGGAGACGGCCTTTCAAGCTTCAAGAAGTTTATTTTGTCGACAACAAATATTCCCCAGCAAAATAGACTTACAGAAAATCTTGTGGAGGTAGCTACGAAAAAGATTATTAGACAATCACAAGCTAATTATTTCTGACATTGTTATCACAACAAAATCTTAAATGCCATGCAATAAAGTATGTCTTGTCTGTTACTAGCATCATGTGACTAAAATACGTTTGTATTATATGTGTTAAATTATATAGAAATCTGATAGAATGGTTGACACTTCTTTGCTAATGGATCTTAGGATGAGGAATGAAATGTGTCCGGCTAGAAATGTCTATATTGATAATGCTCCAATAACGGAAAAATGTTTATGTCACTAAAATGACTAAATAGAAATGATACTTTTGCGATGTATTGCTCCTAAATTAAAAAAAAAATTAAACACAACTTACTAGTTAAAATGGAAAGTTTTTGACCGTAAATATTATTATTAGATTCTTTTTTTAGGGGGGGGGGGGCAAGGTAGATCCAAAAAATACAAATTTAAAAAAAATGTATTTTTTTAAATTATCTGCCAACGTTTTTGCTTACATTTTAAGCCACCTTCAGGACTATCATGAAGACGAACGGGGACGTCCTGTCCCTAAGTTCACATTTTTATGACTGAGCCGAACATTTTTTAAAAATTTGTATTTTTTGGATCTACCTTGACCGAACTCCAAAAAAAAAAAACATTTAAAAATGACTAATTAGTAAATGAATATATATTTTTGGGGATATATAAGACTCCAGGATATAGGAATATCCACGATATCTATTCCTTTCTCTCACTCAGTCATACGCATTATCTGTACTATATGGAAAAGAGAGCGAAGTGTTCTGTTCCCATATACTTTGGGGGATCTGTGAATTTTTGTGGATGGTTACTCTTGTGGATGAACTGCCATCTATAGACTAACGGATTTTATGAATGCGAGAGGTCTTCGTTAGTTTCCGTAAGAGAGTTTTCTTACTCTCTTTCTTAATCTTTAAATTCTAACTTTTCACTTTAACTGGAGTTTTGATCAGAATTTCAGATAAACTTTATGTTATAAGAATTATTGGCTGCTCTATTTGATTTGCATATGTTTAAGGTTCATCCGCCTTCTCATATTTTATAGTCCAGGGTTTTTTGTGCAGTTTCTCCCAGTATTGGTGATTGTTGTTTTATGAGACTAATGAATACTTAAAGCCCTAATAAGGGGATCTATAATTTGTTTTGTAAAGTATATGATTTTCTAAAATCTTAGTGATAGCACTTATCATTTGTTATCTTCAAAAATTCTTCAACTCTTCTGCTTTAACATAAAGTTTTATGCTCTGAATTTTACCATGTAAAATGTTTTGTGCGATTCAATTTAATGCTGATTAAAGACACATCTCCGGGAGCCTTATTCCTCATACCCTGGAATATCTCTAGCCCCTAACTTCTTTTCCGCAGTTAATTGACGTCAGAATTACTTCATCTGAAAACTTGCTCCGAACTTCGCACATAGTTCTCGCGCTCATCGGAAGACAGTCCCCGGAACTGTTAATAAGGTAGAAGAGGCATTTCCATATGCATCCACTCTCTTCTGGAAATTTCGGCTCATCCCCCTCCACCCCTACCACAACCCCCTACGCTCCATTCATTTGCCGGATTCCACTGGACTCCCTCTGGCATGTGTCACCCGTCCACTGGGAAATTTATAATTCTCTAGCTATGTCGTGCCATTAGTCAAGCTTGATTAAATATTCAACCAGAAAAGTAGAGAAAAAAAATTTAAAATTTTTCCCAGAAGCGTCAATTGATTTTCAAAATTAAAATTTTTCTGTGATTATACAATTTTTTAAATACTGTTTTAGTTTGTTTTCTTAAAATGAAAAATGTATTTATATATGTATATAACTGTAGCGAAATAAGTTTAAGGGTTTTCCCGATATGATACGAATAAAAATTAGGTGATTTATTAAAAGTCTTCAGTAATAAAGAAATTTTTTCAGTACTTCATTCTAAGGCTTTTTAAAATAATAAAATTCAACGTAAAAAGTAACAGAAGAAAAATTAGTTATTTATAACAGGATTTTTCCTTGTTCAGTATGTATACTGAACAAAACCACTATTAAAAATTATGACGAAGAATCGATCTGCCAATATTTTGTAAAATATTGGAAGATCGATTCTCCGTGAGATCATAATTTTCAATAGTGGTTTTTTTGAAGTGAGTTTCCTTTTTGAAGCATACAGAAAAATGGTATAAGGATCTTTCCGACCCAAGACTCATGTCCTTCATCAGTGGTTAGAGGAAGGGGAACTTTCAGACAATTCACACTTCAGCGTAATATGCATTTCATTGGAGTTTAGCGAAAAATGAGTCGAAAGTAAATATTTTATTTGACTGTGGTTTTTTATCCCACATAAATTTTTAAAAAATAATGAGAGGGAATAGAATAAAAAATCTATCTATCCTAGCCAGGAATCGAACCTGGATCTACTGCTATTCGGGCCGGTGCACTTACCAGTTATGCTACCAGGACACGCTAGATATCTTATTCAATTCGCTCTACACTAGCGAGAACCTAACCCACGAGAAAGACGAGAACTTCGTCTTAAACTCGAAGGAAGTTGACATTGTCAAACTATTTGTCGACTCTCGTCATTTACTTTATTTAATTTTTCTTTATTAATACTTTATTTGGTTGTGGTTTTTTATCCCACGTAAATAGTTTGACAATGTCAGCTCCTTCGAATTTAAGACGAAGTTCTCGTCTTTCTTGTGGGTTAGGTTCTCGCTAGTGTAAAGGGAATTTAATGAGATATCTAGCGCGTCCTGGTAGCATAACTGGTAAGTGCACCGGCCTGGATAGCAGGAGATCCAGGTTCGATTTCTGGCTGGGACAGATAGATTTTTTTATTCTATTCCCACTCAATAATTTTTTAATGAGTCGAAAGGCTCTGTACGATGAATAGCTATGAACTCGCCAACGTTTAATTTGGATATAACTTTCTTTCGTGCGCTTTGTCAAAAGATACGCTTTCAGAAAGGGTCTGGGCCCCCATTTTGGAGGATCGCTTTGGAAAACTTCCATCCAAATTGTTATTGTATTACGGTCTGTAGTAAAGGATGTCTCTCTTCAATCGTTCAGCCACCATCGAACTTGCGCTCTCTGTTCTGGCGTACAAGCGAGTCATACCAAGGCCTTAAAGGGGAAAAATTCACAATTATATCGTGGTGATCACATTGACATGACACAATTCAAACCCATAAAAAAATACACTTATAACCAAAAGTAGATAATATACACAACATTTTGAGTGTCTTAGAGTAATAAAAAATTGTTCAAGTTCAAATAGAGAGTTTTTGACCGACGAGATTATTAGTGGAGAATTTTTGTCAATGTGGATCCAAAAAATACAAATTTAGCACTATTCTGTTCAAATTTCCAGTCATGAACATTTGATCCAGGTGGCAACGCGTTCCCTCTTGCCGTCATGATAGCCCTGAAAATAGCTTTCAATATAAACTGAAATGTCGGCATATAATAAATAATGCACATTTTTAAAAATTGTATTTTTGACCAAATCTAAATAAAAATTCTCTATTGAAAAAACTATTTAGATTTGAATATTAGATGTTTTTTGTTGTGGTTTGGTCAAGGTAGATCCAAAAAATACAATTTTAAAAATGTGTATTTTTTATTTATCTCCGTTTCGGCTTACATAAGCCATATTCAAGCTATCATGAAGGCGAAATGGGACTTTGTGTCACCAGGTGACTGCTTCATAGCCCTGAATATGGCTAAAATGTAAGCCGAAACGTTGGTAGATAATTAAAAATACAAATTTTTTTTTAATTTTAATTTTTGGTTCTTCCTTGACCGAATCCCAACAAATAAAATCCAATAATAATACTTCGATCAAAAAAACTTTTCATTCGAAATTATTTCGATTTGATTTTTCTCTTCTAAATTAATTTTAAGAATTTTGTTTAGACTGATTGAAATACGATGTGTAATTCAAAGGTTAAAAAAAAAATAACAAATTAATTTGTACCCTAAACTTTTATCTTTATATTTTTGGTGTGTCTCTTTGTGTGTTTTAGGCGTTAGCATGTGCGTATAAGTTTTCGGCGTTGGTTTGTGAATGTGTTGTCAGTGTGTGTGTGCTCTTAAGAGTGAGAGCAGTGGCTCATGTGTGTGTTTTTTAGATTGTAATATTTAAAAATCATTTTGAAAAAACCAAAGCGAATAATTAAATAAATTATATAATTTATGAAAAAGTATGAATAATAATCTTTGTAAGTGATGATACAGAGGTGACTACATTCGTTTTTACGAGAATGTATACTTGAATGGCCTTAAAATTTAGTAATTGCCAAAGTTCTGTAATATCTTGAGTGACACGGTGGTGTACACACAGATGGAGTCACTGTCTAACGATTTATGATAAGAAGTGATAAGAAGAACCTGACTCTTGAAGTATTTGACAGAAAAGCCGAGCGCCTCGAAGGTTGTGACCTTGAAGGGGTGTGAAGTGTGCACGACTTCAAAGCAGTTGGGAGCCCGCACCCCGGGAGCGCTGTGTAGCTACCCCTTCAGGGCCGCCTCTCCCCCACCCCCGATATTGATCCCGGTCTCAGGCGGGACAGAGAGAGCCCGTCCACGGACTACACTTTCTCTGGACTCCGAGTACTGCCGAGAGGAAGGTGCTCGCAGGGACTCGTGGTGGTCTCCCTCGGACCTGGGGGACATTTCACCAAGCTAGTTTGGGAAGAAATTCGCCGACCGAGCCAATGGCGCCACTACTCACCTACCACCCGATGAAGGCGTTTAATCAAAAGAGTTTATTTATTCCAAATATGACCTTCAGTTTATACTTCTTGATGGATGGCGGAAGGTCATAAAATAAATTTATAGGTCGTAAGTAAGAAGCGCCTAAGAACGTGATTCATTGGTCCTTAAGGAATAGAATAATAAAATGGCCGATATCAGGTACTTTCAATAGTGCTCTGTAGTATATTTGATTTAATTTGCATTATATTTCTTCTATCTGGGTTATCTGGGCTTTCATATTGACTTTCGACTAACATAGAACACGCACCAAAATCAAAAGACAGGAACTAAAAAGGAGATTTGGACAACTTTGCTAGCTGTTAAACCACAAGTCAACTTTAACTGTGACTAACAAACTATCTCTTTATAAGACGCTGCTGAGACCTATTTGGACTTATCGAGTTAACTGCTAAACCATCCAACATCCAAAGAATACAGTCCTTCTAATCCAAAACCCTAAGAATCATAGTTGATGCACCCTATTATGTTGCCAACTCCTTACTCCACAATGACCTCAAAATCCCTTTTGTAAAAGACGTTATCAAAATCCGTTTTAATAAATTCCACTCTGACCTTTCCATGCGTCCTAATCCTTTAGCCCAAACTCTATCTAGTATTACCCATCCTAATAATCCTCCACGCCGCCTGAATAGGAAATGGCCGTGTGACCTTCTCATTGCCAACACTTCCTAAAACCAATTTTTAAAAAAAATTGTAAATATTGTAAATAGTGATTTAGAAGTACTGCCATTGGACAGCTCTCCACCAAGCAAAATACACACTAATTTAATTTTTTTTTAATCTAAATTTTTTAAATATTAATTTATATTGTACAATAATGTAACACTGCATTTATTTGTACATATTTATTATACATTTTGAGAGCACATTGCAATATGCACACTGTGCAGAATGTAATTTCTGAATAAAGTTATTATCACTACCAATGAATATAGAACTACATATTATACCTTCTATTACCCGTCTTCATTGGTTTCTGCAAACCATCTTCTATTGGCGAGCGCTTTCGGACATTGTCCATCCTCGTGGCCGTTGAATACAGACAGTGGGAGTAAACACATGTATTCGGCCCCGAAGATGGACAATGTCCGAAAGCCAATGAAGAGAAACCAATGAAGACGTATAATAGAAGGTATGATCGTTCTGAATAAAGTGTTAAAAAAATATTATAGAAATTAAAGAATTTTTATTTCAAATCTGATGAGGAAAAGTGCGTTAGGTTTGAACAGACCAAATTTATTACCATAATATCTTCATTGTTACTTGAATTTTTAAATATTTTATAGAAAAGAAGGTGTAAAATGTAATTTTCTAACATTTATATTTTATAATATTTTTATAAAATACGCTTCTTAAGGAAGAAATTTTCGAATGTAACTCCAATGGATTGGTACTTTCCCCACAATTTTGCTCCCTTCCTGTCTAGAGGAAAGGTTCTCTTCCGATACCCACGCTGAGAGATTACTGGTCTCTGTTGATGAGGTCCTTGATCTTGAAAGTGCCAAGCTGAAAAAAGTAAT
>KZ806868.1:612942-626019 GCA_000696205.2 Oncopeltus fasciatus
CCCCCCCCAACATTCGGTAGAAATGTGTTTTATAAAATTCGTAGAACGGTGATTTTGTGAGAAATGGCGTCTTCATATGATAATATTTTATCGAGTTTTTAAAGTATGAGAAATGTATTATTTTTATTAAAGGTTTGTGTAGGAGAAAAAATTAATGTGAAAATGTTTCCGAAGGGTTTTTATTTATAATCATGCTGGGCGTACATGGATTGTAAAAGTTATTCTTTGTACACTCATTTTGAATAAAACAAAAATTTTCAAAAGCTTTCTTATGAATATTTGCTTTGATTTCATTTAGTAATATTCCTGTATTTTTTAAAGAATTACTTTAAGAAACACTTCTTTATTATTTTTAATTTTAACATTTTTCCCCAATTTTCGGTGACGTAAATTTTCCTTTTTTTCCCTCTTGGTCCTAAAATTATTTCATTGTCATTACTACTGAATCAACACGATTTTTCTGTTTCATTTATTCGATTTTAAATATATTGGTAGTGGTCTGGAGGTTAAGGTACTTTACTCTTTAAGGTCTCAGATCCAACATAAGTTTTTTTTTTTTCTTTCTGTGCTTTTGTGTATAATGACCCAGAGAATTCCTGGTGTTCTTCTAGGTAACACCGAGCCCCACTTGGGTATCATTCTTTATTGAATGGAGAAAAATCAGGTGTTCTAAACAGCATGCAGACTAAATGCTTTCTCTAGTATGCCGCGAAATAAATATAAAATATATCCGAAATATGTATTTCTCCCTTTGACCTGTATTGTCTTTTAGGGAACTGGCATATTTTTTTTTTTTTTAATGGGGTAAGGGATTCAAGGAATGATAAAGTTAAATACAATTTATTTTCATAAGAGCAGTGAATAATATAATTATCTTATCTTATTTATATTTATTACCTTATATTATCTAATGTAAGAAACTCTTCAATTAACAGTTTTAATGGGGTAAGGGATTCAAGGAATGATAAAGTTAAATACAATTTATTTTCATAAGAGCAGTGAATAATATAATTATCTTATCTTATTTATATTTATTACCTTATATTATCTAATGTAAGAAACTCTTCAATTAACAGTTATTGTGACTTAAGCGATGAAATGAGAACATCTGCATGTCAAAAAGTCATTGAACTCAAAACTGTTATTATACTGTTGTGCTTTATATAATCAACACACGTATTATTTCTTAGTCAAGGATCAGATAAAAAATATAATTTTTTACTCACTAGATAATCACATATTGCCCGATAAAATTACATTTAAATTCTATTTTTTCACACTTGTCAAATATTTAATTTAATTTACATTGTCATACCTTCCATTGTCCGTCTTCATTGGTTTCTGCAAACCAATGAAGATGGACAATCGAGGGTATGACAGTTCTATATTCATTGGTGGTAGAAATAACCCTTTAGATAATTTACATTTTTAAAGTGTGACAGTATATTGTTAAGTGGCTTAATGTGAAAGAAACAGTACCACCGAAACATATTTAATGAACAAAGTTAGTGGCAGCTGAGGAAATATATTTTTTAAAAAAAGTTCAATTTCACACCGAAATTGCTTAAATAAGCTAAAAATATCAACTGCTCTTCAGTGTACCCGTGCACGCGCCCGTGTGTGTGTATATATATATATATAAGCTAGTCATTACGTAAAGTAAGAAATCGATTTAGTATATGTTTAATCCGCATTTCATGCCTGAGGAATTTTTACTAGTTAATTTGTAACATATTATTTCGACTTATATAAGTTATAGTGATACAGCGAATATATAATAATTCTTATATGGTAATCTATATTGTAGTTCTTGATGATTTAGTATATAAATTAGGCCCGACTTTCACCTTTCAAGCAGTGTGTCAGGTCTCACCTAATCTTTCCCCCCCCCCCCCCAACATTCGGTAGAAATGTGTTTTATAAAATTCGTAGAACGGTGATTTTGTGAGAAATGGCGTCTTCATATGATAATATTTTATCGAGTTTTTAAAGTATGAGAAATGTATTATTTTTATTAAAGGTTTGTGTAGGAGAAAAAATTAATGTGAAAATGTTTCCGAAGGGTTTTTATTTATAATCATGCTGGGCGTACATGGATTGTAAAAGTTATTCTTTGTACACTCATTTTGAATAAAACAAAAATTTTCAAAAGCTTTCTTATGAATATTTGCTTTGATTTCATTTAGTAATATTCCTGTATTTTTTAAAGAATTACTTTAAGAAACACTTCTTTATTATTTTTAATTTTAACATTTTTCCCCAATTTTCGGTGACGTAAATTTTCCTTTTTTTCCCTCTTGGTCCTAAAATTATTTCATTGTCATTACTACTGAATCAACACGATTTTTCTGTTTCATTTATTCGATTTTAAATATATTGGTAGTGGTCTGGAGGTTAAGGTACTTTACTCTTTAAGGTCTCAGATCCAACATAAGTTTTTTTTTTTTCTTTCTGTGCTTTTGTGTATAATGACCCAGAGAATTCCTGGTGTTCTTCTAGGTAACACCGAGCCCCACTTGGGTATCATTCTTTATTGAATGGAGAAAAATCAGGTGTTCTAAACAGCATGCAGACTAAATGCTTTCTCTAGTATGCCGCGAAATAAATATAAAATATATCCGAAATATGTATTTCTCCCTTTGACCTGTATTGTCTTTTAGGGAACTGGCATATTTTTTTTTTTTTTAATGGGGGTAAGGGATTCAAGGAATGATAAAGTTAAATACAATTTATTTTCATAAGAGCAGTGAATAATATAATTATCTTATCTTATTTATATTTATTACCTTATATTATCTAATGTAAGAAACTCTTCAATTAACAGTTATTGTGACTTAAGCGATGAAATGAGAACATCTGCATGTCAAAAAGTCATTGAACTCAAAACTGTTATTATACTGTTGTGCTTTATATAATCAACACACGTATTATTTCTTAGTCAAGGATCAGATAAAAAATATAATTTTTTACTCACTAGATAATCACATATTGCCCGATAAAATTACATTTAAATTCTATTTTTTCACACTTGTCAAATATTTAATTTAATTTACATTGTCATACCTTCCATTGTCCGTCTTCATTGGTTTCTGCAAACCAATGAAGATGGACAATCGAGGGTATGACAGTTCTATATTCATTGGTGGTAGAAATAACCCTTTAGATAATTTACATTTTTAAAGTGTGACAGTATATTGTTAAGTGGCTTAATGTGAAAGAAACAGTACCACCGAAACATATTTAATGAACAAAGTTAGTGGCAGCTGAGGAAATATATTTTTTAAAAAAAGTTCAATTTCACACCGAAATTGCTTAAATAAGCTAAAAATATCAACTGCTCTTCAGTGTACCCGTGCACGCGCCCGTGTGTGTGTATATATATATATAGANAGAGAGAGAGAGAGAGAGTGAGAGAGTGAGAGAGTGAGAGAGAGAGAGAGAGAGAGAGAAAGAGGGAGACTAGGAGAGATAATTTAGACATACGGAATCTGGGCTTGATCCTTCGTCCTCAGAGCTGGGTTTTAGATAGTATACATAGTAAGTGTCCAAATTAAGGTGTTTCACTTAAGGTAATTCCGTGAGATGACTAGGTAAAGAGCTGCCATTAGGCGGAAAGAGAGCCACCCTCGCTGGCCACTCGGAAGATCCCGTGCAGATCGATCCCGCCCACATTACTGGCCGCAGGTGACGCCGTAATTGGCTAACACCGCCACCACCCCACCTGACATATTATCGCTAATAACCCTACTTAGCCCGCGAGCGGCCCCTCCACCTGGTAACCTCCTTCTCCTCGAGTCCTCGCGAGAGGTGTGTGTATCTTGTGTCAGCATCCCGTTGCTTGTCTTGTGAACCTCCCCTCTTCCTAACCTCCCGAGCCCGACTCGCAACTGTCTTCATGAGACCGGAACTCCAGGCAGATTCAGAGCAGAGACTCCTAGGCGTGACGCCAGGGGTTCAAGACCCGCCTGCTGGAAATCTGTCATCCACAAATTTAACCTTCTTCACATTGACTACCAGGGTCCCTAGAAGTAATCATACTTCTACTACTACTACTGCTTGGTTTGAGCGTGTGGAAAAATTTTAGTTTTCCTAGCTTTTGCACACAATGTGATGGCTTCTTCAGGGATGTGTTAAGAATGATTCCCAAGAAGCCATCACATTATGTGCAGAAGCTACAACTTTTTGACATGGCTACCCTGCAAAAATATAATTTAATTAAATTAAACATTGACCAAGCTATATATATACACTCACATATAGTCATAAATAAATTCATGGTTTGCGTGACTTCGCATCGGAAACAGACTGTCAACGTTCCGGATAACAATATCCTACTTTACTCCCTCATTGCATAAATAATTTTAAAGACGAGGGAAGCATGTGACGAGAAGACCAGGCATCCTTGCTTCTGGAAAGGGAATGAGATTTACGTGGAAATACCTATTAGAATCTTCTAGTACTGCACGCCAACGCCCCCCCCCCCCCATCGAATCAGTGATAATTAAGTGTTATCCAGAGGCAGATTCCATGTGAGACAGCTTGCCGGGCTGGTTGTAGCCTCTGCAGTGCCAGTAATAGTGAAATGATAAGTTAATCGCAAGTTATCTTGCTTCGATTGTTATGAGTAAGTATATTTATTTGTTATAATCAATTAACTTTAATTTATATTTGTTTTTAATTATTATCAACCAGTAACAATAGCTATTTTTATTTGAATAACTGCAATAGCACAACAAGTATTATAATTAGGAAGAGAATTATTCAATTACCGATAATCGGAATTTCACGTTTTCCTCCTTCGTAATATATGATAAGAGTAAGAGCCCCATTTCCAGGACGCCATATCCCTTATGAGAGCTCATGGTTTTCCCACAGTACCCCATCAGACTGGATCCGAGTCTCGGTCTAGAGGAGAGGCGCTAAATCTCATTCCGGAAATCTGTAGGCGTGGACGATTTTCCTCCCGGCGCCGTCATATCTCCGTTCTAGTTCACACCCCATCCCTTCTTATCACATTCATCAATTTTTCAGGGCCCGTGCTCCGACACCGCTATCACACCCTCAGATCTCTCTCCCGCTGATAAGAGCCTGTCTGGCGCGAAAATCCAGACAGCTCAGACGGGATATTACCTGGCTACCTGAGTCCAAGGATGATGTTACATTGAGGAGCTTTGCTGGTTTCCCCCATCCTTGTTAACTTAAACTTTATCGCTTTCCTTATGAATTGAATTGACATTTAAGCATTTTTATCTCTAAAAAAAAATCAACTATTCATGTTCGTATTAAATATTTTTGAAAAATTCATGAACTATTATACAATACCAGTAAAGATAAGATACAAATATGTGTCGTTATAAATTGTATATTTTTAAAAAGGAGAGTTTGTAGACCGTAGATATTATTCTAAGATGATTTTAGTTGGGGTTCGGTCGAGGTAGATCCAAAAAAACACAAATTAAAAAAATGGATTTTTTTAATGAAGGATTATCTGCCAACGTTTCGGCTTACATTGTAAGCCATCTTCAGAGCTGTAGAAATACAATGTCATGAGAATACAGTAATATTTGAAATTAGTATAATAGNTCCCAACGTTTCGACTTGATATGTAACTAATCATCAGAGCGATAGTAATGTCTAAAAGGATCTACAAGAGAAGTTTATGGTCTCATCTCAGAGTGAAGATCTAAAATTACTAAACTTATTTAATAAGCATTAGGAAACGAATCAAAAAATTTAAAATTCTATTGTTAAAAAATATTTTTAAAATAAGCAATAAGGCGTTGTAATAAAATATATTGAAAATGAAATAAATGTCTAAGTTGTTAAGTTCCGCTGTATCCCAATTCATTTCGGTTCTTTACTAGAGGGGTTTTTATACTCCCCTCCCCCTCCCTCACGCCGTTCCTCGCTAAAACAAGTAAAGTGCTCGCGGAACGGGCAGTAGTAGCCAGGGGTGGGGAGAATTAGTTCGAGATAACTACGCTAGAGTGCAGGACTCGGCTACTAATTAACTTTTTGAGCCGGTGATAGAGTCCTACCCCCACCACCGCCACCCCTAATCCTCCGTAAGGAGATTTCCTCTCCACGGCTTTAACTTCTCCCGCTTTCTCATTACTAACTGTTATTTCCACTTCTTCTTCTTCCTCCTCTTTCGCTAACACTTACTTTCCACCCTCTCGCTCCCTATCTCTCATACACCCCCTCCCCCCCCCTTTTTTTTCTTACCCGAGTATCACTTTTCTTATTAATTTAATAAACTTAAAACTTGTTTATTTAATTTCATAGAATTAATTTTGTAATTTATGTGCACTGCGGTGTTACGCTATGAATGTTTACATTTTATATTCCTTTTATTTTTATGGCAGTAATATTTAATATCCTATATTTAAAAAAAATACACATCTAACGTGGAGCGGTTTTTACTGTAAGCTCCACAGTCATAAGAACATCCTCATTTAATCATGTCCGTAATATATAAAATTTTGTTAAATATAAAAGTAACTTTTTTCGCACTAAAATAAAATACAATATTTCACATTATTAAAGAAATAAAATAAAATTAATTTTCTCTGTTTCATTACTACGTATAAATGCCATACCCTGAATACAATTAGTTGCATTTTCCTTTTTTTTTATAAAATTCTCTTCTCTGAAATTATCACAAAACTTTTATGAAATATCTTCACAGAAATTTATAGCTTGAAAAAAATTTCAATATGTTTATAAAAATTTATAATAATATTTCAGTTTCATGGCTTATGTATGTTTTAAAAGTTTTACTTTAGAAATATAATAAGCATTGAATACTTGCCAATTGAAATTTGGCTCATCCTACCAAAAAAATTCCAACTTGCCTTAAAAAATGAATCGATCAAAAAGAAACTAGGTCGAGAATTTTATTTTCCTTTTTGCTCTGTCGCTAGCCATGGGTAGTTGTATATTCTTTCAGTAAATACGAACATTAATAAGAATAAATAATTAATTTGATCCCACATACCATACAAGGAAAACAACTAAAGTCAATAAAGCTGGCTCTAGGCTGATTGAGAGATGAGAAGGGTTGGGCCTTCAAACTTTCATTTTAAATTACTAAAAATGTTTCTTTATATGAGTTTTTTCTCTAATATTACCACCTCCCCTCCCCTCTTTGCTCATTTCCAGCCTTTAACGAACTCAAAAAAAGGTTTGCATACATGTTAGGCCCATTAACACAGTCCAACCCATATCAATGACAATTAACTTGAATTCAACACTCAGATATCAATTTCATTATTTTAATATTTATCTTAGCCATTAAGATGTAACGCCTTAATTATCACGTTGATAGAAAATTTTTAGTCCTAAATCTTATATTACAAAGTATGTATAGTATAATATCTTATAGCTATTAATATTTTAACTAATAGTTATCTTAGCTGTTAGATTCCAAGCCGTTAGACAAAATTTACAAGCTTGGCATTGTGCATGTTGAACTTGCCTTTTAAGTTCTCCAGGTTTCATTAAAGGGTTTTTGTACATTAATTTTCTCCTAACTCTTGAGAAATACGGTCAGAAGCCAAGCTCCCATAAAACAAATGACTCGGATAATACAAAAATTATCTCTCCACTCGAATTTCCTGACCGATCATTCTCTCTGATTGTTCTCCAAAGATTGTCGCTAGATATTTGTACGATAACCCGAAATATGTGCCACCCAGTGTGATTTTCTATTTTATCGTAGTAAAAAAAGTTTACAATTGAAGAAATCCTGGAAATTAAAGAAATTGAAATACATTCTTCCACTATGAGATGTGTTCAGAAATGTATAAAATCAAATGAAGAGGTAGAGGTTTGCAATTGTTGTTAATATATTCACAATTGTTGGATTTAGGAATTGTTTATATTGGAAATAAAATGTTCTACGTCTAATTTAAAACTATTTTGTAGAAATTGTGATTAAAGTAAAGTCAAGCATGTAGAAGGGTTGAATATCTCTCCTCTTTAATTTCCAGCTAGGTTTGTATCATCTTAGGCTGGATTCACTGTTCTTCTAATTTCTTTTTGGCTTGTAAGGTTAAGTTAGTTATCAGCTGTTTTATATACTACAGATATATATATATNAAATATATTTTTTAAAAAAAGTTCAATTTCACACCGAAATTGCTTAAATAAGCTAAAAATATCAACTGCTCTTCAGTGTACCCGTGCACGCGCCCGTGTGTGTGTATATATATATATATATATATATATATCCATCCATCCATCCATCCATCATTGATGAATCTAACCCTGACATTGGAAATGCGTTTAATTTATACTATACTGTACATACTATATCTGTCTGACGGATTTTTGAATTGGTAAGTAACTAGCTAACAGATACCAACTGCATCCTCTTGCAAAACTCAGTATTGAGATTCCTCAGTTTCTGAAGCTACCTTTACTTTTGTGGTCTCTCGATAAAATAAAAGCTAATGCTGTGATAAGAAACATGGAATGGACTTGGAACCCCCTAGTTTTTGAGATCTTTCATTGTCGTCCTCCTGTCCCTTTATCGCTTACATTTCCAAAGTTCTCGGTAGACTAGGGTGGAAGATAGGTAAGGGGTGGCTAAGAAGCAGCAGGTAAGGTCTGAAAGGGGGTAGACGCTCGCATAATATACTCACTGCGCCAGGCTAAGAGCTTCCCTAATGGGAACTATTAACCCTCGAGACCCGCCTCTAATTTCTGTCGGAGGAGCTGGGTAATAGCCCGGCCATTGATCCTGGGGCATAGGCTTTCTGCAGGCCTCGCCGTCATTCAGCCGATCGGCAAGGGGATACCTTTCGCCAAGCTGAACCTCGCAACTTTCCTCATACCAAAACTAATAGCTATAACAGTTACTATGCAAATAGTTTGGGGAGCAAAATTGAACTTGATACTTACAAACTTACCTAAATTGTGTCTTTCAGAGGCGGTATTATTTGGCATAATGTCTTTACAAGTATTGAAATAAAATTAAATTTAATGAAAGGATTACAATTTATTTTCTCCAAGCCTCTTTATAACTTTATTTGCAAAGTTGAAATACTTAAAGGGGTAAAGAAATTTGCTGGTGGTTTGTCTCAGGAATGGGATAAAATACTTCAAAAAATTTCTACATGACGTCCTCTGTCATCAAGTGACATCATTTCTGTGTAGTAAGGTGATTAGTATTAAGTTTGTTCTTTTAAGATAACATTCTGATAAATTTGGAGGTCAAACTGTTGACCGTCAAGTTTTACGAAGGGAGGATTATTAGGATTTGGGTAGTTGAAGAATAGAAAATTAATTTGTAACGAAATCCATAACATAATACCAAATTTGGTATATTCAGTTCCATTTTATATAGTCAATTACACACAGTGTTATATTTTCATTTATTTATTATTTGTTAGATTATGACATATTGACGGATTTCCATATTATTTTGTATGTATTTTTCATATTCAGCCCTGATAAAGATCTGAAATTCAGGCCGAAACGTAGGCTAAAATATAAGCTTTATTGGTTATAAAATAGTTTTTAATTTTTCTACTACCAAAATCCTGATAATCCTCTCTTTATAGAACTCGGATAAATTTTATCCGTTTTAGGTGAAGCTTTTTCCATCGATTTCAATGACTTTGTTTAGGTATTCAGATATTTATAATTATCTTAGAAATATTTTACTTACTATAAACCTAAAACTTTAAAGCTCTCTTAAGCATAAATCTTTACTTATCGTTGCCCAAAGAATTATGAAAAGTTTGGAGATTTATAAATATTTTTTATGATTTGTGCTAGAGTGTGAAATAATCTGAGTATTTTTTCTCTACTGAAAGCCAAGTTACAGATACTTATTGATAACTCTAAACTTTAATCAGTAACTTGAAGAGTATCGACGGATATAAGATTTTAATATTAGATGTTTTTTTTTTTGTTGGGGTTCAGTCCAGGTGGATCCAAAAAATACAATTTAAATAAATTATTATTTGTTAATTATCTACCAATGTTTCGTCATCTTGAGGGATATCATGATGGCGGGAGGGGACGTTTTACCTCCTGGATTAAATGTTCTCTTAGTCATGAACATGAGATCCAGGTTGTAACACACGTCCCCGAAACGTTGTATGATAATTAGAAAATACACATTTTTTTAAATTTTTATTTATTGGATCTACCTTGACTGAACCCCCCCCCCCCCCAAAAAAAAAAAAAATCTAATAACAATCTATCTCTCCAGTCAAAAACCTTCTACATATAATTTTTATATTTTCAATTTACTTTTTATGTGATCTCACTACATTAATAATCGATTTTATCTTTGATCGCGTCGTAGCTCCAATTCCAATAACATTGTCGAAAAGTCTATGGCCATTATAAAGCTTGTCTATAAAAGTCTCTAAGCAACTAAAATATTATTTGTTCATTTGTTAACAAATTTTATAACAGAATAGTTTTTTAAATAGCCTGGCAGTAAAATTTTAGTATCTACTAAAAACATACGTAATTTTCACTGAATTACATCTACATTTTTCTAAAATGAAAAAAATAAATAGTATTTTTCGAAAACGAATATATGTTATTTATATGGACTTAAAATTTTAAGTCATAAAAATGATGTAAATCGAACTATTTTAAAGAACAGACATATACACATCTAATTAGTATTGTCATCTCTTGAAATCAAAGATGAATAGTTTAAATTTATTATTGAGACAACAAGTGTTTTGTGAATGTTTCGATATGAAATATACCACATTACCAAACCCTGACAAATAGCTAGTAATTTTCGGTATATATCTGGAAAAGATTCGGTTATACATATGTCTCGTCTCATTCACCGACACCTGTTATAGCTGTAATCCTCGGACGATATACGGTATAAGTACCCGGTATCCGGTATAAGTACTCGTCTTCGGTACCTGGGTCCCACTTCAGACTCAGCCCCCACTCTCTTGACACTTGACTCAAGACAAGAGCTACCCACACTGGGGGGTAGCACGAGAGCCAGAGCCGCCTTGTACATCTCGGTTGACCTTTGGATCCCGGGTCATACTCCAGAGCTTCCTCATTCTCTCGACTGGTCTCCTTCTCTGCATATATATATATGGTTGATGGTTAGTTGGCCGTCTCGAATATCATGTGAGAATGGTCGGGGTTTCGGCCAGGAAGAAAAAAATATACACCAAAATTTGGAGTAATATTTTTATTTATGCCAACGTTTCGGCTTAGCTAGTAAGCCATCATCAGGGCTAAAAAGACAATACACACAAATAACAGTAATGCATAAAAATTGAAATATCTGTACAACAAGAAAACAAAAAAGGATATGTAAGAATATTAACTATGGTTAGGAATAAAACATATTACAAAATGATATGTACCAATGGCGTTGAGTGGAGAAATCTCCCCAGGGTGGTTGTTCACATTGTAAACTGCAGAAAACAACTGAAAAGTGAAACCACAGTCACAGGGAGGAGTGGGAGGAGTTACTGTGGTTTCACTTTTCAGTTGTTTTCTGGGGATGACGTCACTACTATAAATAGAGTTTTGATGTTTATAAAAGATCTGTCACTTTACGATACAATTTAAGTATAGGTATCTTATAGATAAATTGTCATAGATATAATTAATTCTGGATGAGTGGTACTGGCGTGGGGTGGTCGGGGGTCGTGCCGCCTCGCTTGGGCTTCGTCGGTTTCGTTTCGGGTGGGTCTTGGCGCCCCACCTGGTCTCACTACAAGCAGGCCTGGAGGGTGTGGTTGGCCTGGCACCACCAATCATACCCTCAACCCCAGGCCAGACAGCCAACCACCTAGATGTGGGCCTCCCATGGCAGCGATGGATTGCTGGGACCGGGGGGCGCTGCGGCCTGTCCTGAGGCGGGTCGGGAGTCTGGGCGTGTTGGCTTGTCCCCTGACTACTCTTGCTTCTTGGCTACTCATTATGTACACGAGATCATGTGATCTCCAGCAAATAAGTATTGGATTACTATAGAGATTATTACAAAAAATAAATTAATTAATTAAAAATAACAGGCGCTGATAACCATGGTCGTTGATCGCCTCTAAACCACAAACAACAAAGAGACAGCCTGAATGTTTGTTAGAAGATCAAACTCTAAATACTTGAAAGTCTCTTCACATAAATTTCTTTATTAATTTAATTTTTTAGTCTCAGAAGAAAAGAAACATTCATTACCTGAGTGTTGCATATGAGAAGAAAAATTAGTCCAGTAGGTATATCATTAGTCCCCGGAGAACAAGATCGCAGGCCGATGAGGCCAATTAGAAACCGTTCTTCACTAAATTGGAAAAATCTGTCGCCGAAATGGCGTAGAAAGGAAATACTGGTGATCCGTAGATCGCGAATAAACTAGTGTTATACATTACGTAAAGGTATGATATAAAACTGCATCTGTGTTAAAGAACTTTTTGTGCTATAAATCATAGGTAAGTATAATGCAAAAGGACTCCAGACATTTTTAAAATGCAAAGACGGATTATCAGAATCAGATCTAATATGAATGCCAAGACATAATACAGAGGTCATTGTAAATCCATGAGAATTATGACAACTCCATGACAACTAGGGACAGTTATTCCTATATGTATAAAATCACTTTAACACATTATAAAGAATATTCTGAACTGTTCTATAAAAGGGACATTCCAGCAGTTATTCAGCTCACTAAAAAATTTATTTATACCAATAAATCTTTATAATCCTTTTTTTCGAAAAAAGATTGGAATTTGCTAAGGTTATCTTACTTACTTACCGCAAATCCAAACTAAAAACAACAAACAGACTTTTTAGAATATAGTTAAAATAAGCTAATATTTCTTTCAATAATATATTTTAACAAGGCAAGTTATATATATACATGTAATAAGTGTGTGGTGTGTTTGTTGGATATTATTATATGTTACATTATATTGTTTAAAGTTGTTTGTATTTCATTTTATGCTGTTAATTTTTATAACTGATAATTTACATCCTTTATAATACATATTAAATATGGATATTTATGTGATATGTGTACTGATATAATCTATGCGATGTTCTTTCAATGTAATAGTGATAATATATATATAA
>KZ806868.1:636193-649953 GCA_000696205.2 Oncopeltus fasciatus
GAGAGAGAGAGAGAGAGAGAGAGAGAGAGAGAGAGAGAGAGAGAGAGAGAGAGAGAGATTCGAGTTACATGGTCAAATGGTTTTCTATTCTATTAAAGTGTATTTTAATAATATAAATTAATAATTTTTTTTTCTCGGTATGAAGAATTACGTAATATCTGAATACCATGTTTAATTCCTTTTTTTTTTTTTTACTGGAATACGGATTGATCTTGCCTTATTTCATTTATCAGTGACTGTACTGCTGACTGCTCTCCTGGTGATCTTTTCCATAAGGTACTCATTTTACTTTCTCTGTTATTCCGATCCTCGTAGAATTCATGCTAAGTGAAAATAAACCAATAAAAAAATAAAATTAAAAAAATATATTTGTATGTATATATCCATTTTCTATTTTGACTTAGTCTGTCTTTATGTGTATGCCAGAGGGAGTGTATTTTAACCAGATAATGATTTGCTAGCTGAATATAGTCTCTTTCGGCAAATTTCTTCGTATATTATGTATATATCTGATCCGACCATAAAGGGTAGTCCGAGAATTATTTCATTCTCTTAAGAGACAATAAAGACTATAGGTTTTATTTGAATAAAACTAGTTTATGTCACACATCTTCTTACAGTTGATGGGAATAGTGTAGTTCTATCCTTTATTTATCTAAAGGAACACTCACAATACTCACCACGTAGGAGAAGCAGGGATAAAGAATGTTTGAGGGGGATGTGGGTAGATTTTCCGTAAAAGCTGAACACCGCTACTTTCTACTCCGTTTTATGTATAATATAGAAATGCTGTTGGTATTCCGGCATTGTTCAGTGGGGGGAGGGAGTCGCTCTCTGTGGCCATTACAATCCACTATATAGCCCTCATGTGCTGCCCGAATACTCAAACGCGACCCCCTCTTCGAGGTCCTTGGAGTGGGGGGGGGGGGCTTGCTAACTGTATCTGTATCTCTATCTCTAGTCCGCTTACAACAATGACTTATCTGCTGTTCGGCTTCGAATTCCCTGTCTGCTCCCTCGCCTTCTCCTCCTTCAAGGAAAGGCAACTATCGATGAGATCATATCCCACGAGGGACCAATAGCTCCAAAGCTATTTGACAGTAAAGAAATAAAGTGTAAATTCAGCACAACAGTTTTTATTCCTCTTGCGGAACATGTCTGGCGTTTTTTCTTTTCGAAACCACAGTCAAAGTCTATCCATACTTTTAATAAATAAATAACAAGTGGCTACAATATTATATTTCATTATTTATGACAGTATTTGACGTTTGTAATGTTTAACATTCTGTTTGAAATGTATAGTTTGTGGAAGAGTATCAATACATGATCAAGTCAATAACTGGGGGAGACTGTAAATCTGTTTGCGAAAAGAATGTTCCCATGTAGAAACTGGCCTTCATAAATTCTGTTTTTAATTCAGCAAAAGGTACTCATTATTATAATCCGTGTATGTGCTGCGCGCGCAGCAGGTGTGTGTGTGTGGGTATGTCCTTTATTGCTCAAAATTTTTTTAAATTAATTAACAAATCTTCGTTTTTGGGAACTCATTTCAAACAATTAAATGAAATAGATAATTGTTAAAATGGATCGATGAGAAGAAAAATATAGAATATGGACTAAATATGAAATTGATACAATTTTTGATATTATTATTGAATGAATAATATATTCGTTATTACTAGTATTCTTTATTATTATGTCATGTAAATTGTATATAACATTGAAATAAACAACAAACAGAAAGATATTTAAAAGTACAACTAAGAGCATTGAATTCCTTTTACTTCCTCCTTGTTAAATTATAGCAAGCCATAATATTCATTGTCACTTATAAGATCAAACTAGTTATTTACCATTTTCTTATCAGCATCTTATCCATAGACCAGCGACTTTAATTAAACATGTGAGATCTGTTGTTCACGTAGGCTTCGTCGGTCGTCAGATGTATTTACCATTTCATCTTCCGGGTTGGACCGAGTCAAATTGTTCTTTTTTGCCGAGCTTTCGCACATCATGTGATGGCTTCTTCAGGGCTGAAAAGAGAATGAAAGTGCGAAAGCTCGGCAAAAAAGAACAATTTGACTCGGTCCAACCCGGAAGATGAAATGGTAAATACATGTGAGATCTGTTTAGCTTATGCAGATTCCGCGTGATGGAATTCGAATTTTACCTTGACTGGTTTCTGAGGTCGATTCTAAGTGTTTATTGTTTGAAAAGTAATAAATTAAAGTATCATTATTTGTTAAAACTTCAAGAATTTTCCATGTATAAAAAATAAAAAGTTCGTTGAAGTTTGAGAAAGAGGCAGAAAATAGCACTCACTACTACTGATTTTTGACCTATTAAAAGTTAAAAAGTCAAACCTATAACTTTAATATCATTAAATAAATTTATGTCCATTTATATATATAAATTAATACTCAATCCTCAAGAAAATTAATTACTTCTTAGCAGTAAGAATTTTTCAAATTTTTTTCATTCATACTAATTAATACTAATTTATACTTTTCACACTAATTAATACTAATGAATAAATTTATGTTCTTTTTTTTAACGTTTTTCCATTTAAAGATTTCCCTCAAATCATAGGCTGATTTAAAATATTAATTCATTCGATCGTTGATCAATTAATCCAATCAGTCTATGATTCTCCAAAAAAAAATTTGTTTACGTATTTATAAATCTTTATTTTGTAAATTTCTGATTTTTATTTCCTTATTATGTGTATGTGTGCTTTTATACCATCACAGTGTTATTTATTTAATGGAAATCAGATAAGTGTTGAAACGCCATAACAACAATTTGAGTTCTAAATTCCTGTAAACGTTTTCTTATATGAGATTTATGCCTGTGCTGTGGAAAAACTAACTGACCAGTTTTTTTTAGTGCTACTTTACGACTTCCATCACATCATATCTTTCAGACTAGGCTTGAAATCACAATTCTTCATGGAGTAGAAGTAGCCATCACTTGGCACCTGTAATCAATAACTGTAACAGCTGTTTAACTTATAGTATAGCAAAAATATAATATATTTAAAAAGCTATTAATTTAGTAAACTTTGTAATTATTATTCACGTTCCAAATGTAACACTTAGAAAATGTCCTTTTTTTACTACCTATAAAGAATAAAAATAAACCAAATAAATTCGAATTTCAGTGTGGGAATTTCTCACTTTGGCAATATTTACAGCTAAGTCCCGCTGTGTATAAATATAAATAAACGAGCTTATGTAAATCTTTCTTAACTGCCTAATGCATCCTAAAATATACACGCAAGAGATATTTCCCCTCTCGAAACCTTCTTTCCCAAGTAGAAATAGCTTCTTTTATTTAGCATAATGGCTTTCGTGCTGTGTTACCAAAATTCTGGCTGACACATTCAGAAAAGTTATGATAAACCTTCATATTTATGGACGTATATATGTGTGTATGCTACATATAAACGCACGCATGCGTATGCGCATCGGTTAATGTTTTTTTTTTTACATTCTAGGAGATCTAAAAAAAATTATTGTCAGAGATTAAGTTCTTGGCCAGTGAGTATCCCACTGTTTTCTATTGATTTGACTAGGCTCATTAAGTCTTGGGGAAAAATATCTGGTACTAATTTTCTTTACTTCTGTATTTTCTAAACATTTATAAATATAGTTTTACGTCAAGAAATTATATATTGTGACTGTGTTATATAACATCCTAACTTGAATTATTTTATTATATACGTGTTTCCTTGGTGCACATTTTATGAGGTGTCCATGATAAAGATCTTGATCACCAAGTTTCACTTTAAAATAGGCAAATTTAAAACATGCTTGTCTGACAAATTTACTGATGTTTGTCCTTTACGGGGAATGGTAAAATTGCCACATATATAACAAAACGAATTGGGACAGTTTTCGCACTTTCGACATGTATTAGGCAGAGGTAGCCATTAGGAAACGTCTTATACTCAAAGGAGCTAACATTGTCAACTATTTGTTAGATTCTCGTTTTTTCCGATGTTTCTTTTTTTTTTCTGGCTCCCTTTCATTTCTTCTGTAAAGTTTTACATTTTTTTAAGGATTATTTTCATAATTTAGAAAAATATTTTTGTACTTACACTATTATGTTTTAATTTAACAGAATGTAATGAATAAATAAAAAGTTAATAGAAAAAAAACAAAAAAACTAACTCTATGATTGGTTGTCTTGTATCAGATGCAGCGTGTTCTCCTCCCTGAAGGATCTCTTTTCTTCTTGCGGGTATCGCACGGTAAGGAGCAGGACGACGGGGTCTACTGGTGTGTTGCCACCAATCAGGCTGGGTCGGCGACTAGCAGGAACGCCACACTTCAAGTTGCAGGTAAGCTATGTCACATTCTCTAACCTGTCTAAGTTAGTAACATACTATAACCTTCTGTGGTATTGAGAAGACGACTTTCCTTTCCTCCGAGTAATAACAGACAGAAGGTTTGCATTAACTAAATCACTCA
Organism: Oncopeltus fasciatus; assembly: GCA_000696205.2. Classification (NCBI taxonomy): domain Eukaryota; kingdom Metazoa; phylum Arthropoda; class Insecta; order Hemiptera; family Lygaeidae; genus Oncopeltus; species Oncopeltus fasciatus. Next base: position 640,666 of record KZ806868.1, read on the forward strand.
GGTGGAAGGATTTTTTTTTTTTTTAGATTTGGAATTCATTTCTTCTACTCTGACATAAATATCTTCTCAGAATGATCAGTAGGAGCGAAATTTTTGGTTAGATTTTCACAGGCCTTATGAAATAAACTATGTAATCTATTTATTAAAAAATTCCTTCTTATACATGGCCATGCTTTAGTTATTTAATACACGACCAATGTTTACGACCTATCAAGTTCGTAGTCTAGTCTAGTAAAAAATATGTCTTTAAATTCATAAATAATTATTCAAAGATATATTTTATTATCTAGCTGATCTGAACTTAAGAAGTTGTTAATCTGAAAATCCACCCTTGATAAATTTATTTTTTTTAAATATAAACTGTGATTTCATTGAAACACTACATAAAAAGATAATAAATTTTAAAATAATTATTGAAATACATTTACAATTTTTAAAATCAATTNAGCAAACTTCTTTCCGCGTCCCTTCAACTCTTTCTCTTATATTTTAGGAGATTTTCTTCCAGGATCCCTTGACTTGACTTCTGTCAAAGGTTTACATTTTACAGATTTTACAAAAAATAAACTAAAGATAACAATAAAATAAATATGTGAACATCACTGTGCAGGGAGAAGGGGCCCATCGACCCCATTCCTAATAAGTTTAGGCATTAAGGCCCAGTAGGCCGTCGAAATTTGCTGAGAAAATAAATATATCTTAGCAGTTGAAATGTCCGAAACTCAATTAATCAATAGCTCGTTAATGTTCAAATACATACATTATTTCCCTGATAATTAATGAAGATGCTAGGCATCTAACTCTTAGGAATGATTATATCTGCATGGCGGACTTTTCTCCCATGCATTGAATTGGTCGCACTCCTTGGGGGCTTACCTGCTGCCTCTCTAACTCCTTGGCGAGCGAACTAGAGATACCGCCGGCTCAGATTTTTATTCCGGCTCCCCTAAGACTGTCTTTATTTTGCCGGAGAACTGGAAGGACTCCCAGTATCCCCTCCTTAACTCGTTTTATGGCGGCACTACTGCCCTTTTGATGGTTACTTCATTCGGAGGAAGTTCTGTAGCCATAACTGGAGAGTCGTGTCGTAATAGAAACTGCAGATCTTGAAGTCTTCCTTTGTTGGAGTTTTGTACCGGCATCGCCACTCTAAGATTTTGTATCTTTTCTATCTTTTAGCAGATCCCTTGTGCAGAAATCATGCTATTGCTTACAAGCTCGCGTTGATATTGGTTGGTTGATTTTATTTAGAAAATTTCCTACATTGGAAAAAATAAAATTCATTTCTCTCAAAATTTCACTCATCCTTTATTGCAGAAGCTATGCTAAGAACAAAAATTTCATTTGTTTTAAATTCTGTTTACACACACACATATATATATGTGTGTGTGTATGTTGAGTGTATGTACACAAAATAGGGTGTAAAAAATAATTGTTTTAAGATGGATTTTAGTTGGGGTTCGGTCGAGGTAGATCCAAAAAAACACAAATTAAAAAAATGTATTTTTTTTTCTTGTCAATAAGTTGTTTGTTTGCATGTTTTTTTCAAATTGGTTCTTTTTCAAATTGTTTTCATAAACTTTTAATTGTCTTACATAGCTTTCTACTTTCATACTCTTGTTATCAAATTATATTATAATTCTCTATTATACTAATTTCAAATATTACTGTATTCTCATGACATTGTATTTCTACAGCCCTGAAGATGGCTTACAATGTAAGCCGAAACGTTGGCAGATAATCCTTCATTAAAAAAAATACATTTTTTTAATTTGTGTTTTTTTGGATCTACCTCGACCGCGCCCCAACTAAAATCATCTTAGAATAATATTTACGGTCAACAAACTCTCATTTTGAATAATTGTTTTAAAGAATTAAAAATTTTAAAGAGCTGTAAATGTTTTAATCCTATTTAATGCTTACCAGTACTTAATAATCCTTTTAGAGTATTCTCTAAGCTTAAATTATATCCCATTCGACTTTTTAAAAAAAGCTTAGTTATTTTTTTCAAAGGAGAAGCAATTCAGTGTCCTACAAGGATCTCGTAGTTTTAAGGCATGAATGGAGAAAAAAAGAAAAATTCAAAGCTGCCGAAGAAACCCGTATAAGTTTTAAGCATGAGGGGGAAGGTGTCCTTTACCACTTGACTGCGCGGTGTTGTCCACAAGTACTCGGGAGCTTGCTAGGGATTCTGGTATGTCAAAGATACGATTAGTCGCCACTATTTCTGCAAGTTGAAGGTGAAAAAGAACAGTAGTCCGATCACACACGTCCTTACACCTCAGATATCAGCTAATAGGTCAGAAATTTGTTAAAATGTATTTTACAAAAACCAATTTTGCATTTTTAGAATTTTTAAGGGTTTTATCTATTGCGAATTCGTATCTGATGATCTTCTTCGGATGCTCTGAAATTTGCTGCGAGTTGCGAACAATTTTTGTAAGCCATGTTCTCTGAGCGTCATTCTGCTTTGAACAATCGAAAAGGAGTTTTATTCCAACAAGGTAATGCTCGTCCTCACACTTCTAATTCTAGCCAAAAAAAAAAAAAAAATTTTAAAGAACTTCAAGGGTACGAACTCCTGTCTCATCCGCCATATACTAGTCCAGATCTCTCACTATCGGATTACTACTTGTTTCGATCCATGGCCCATTTTCTGCAAGAAAAAAAATTCGTTTATTTCGCTAAAGTTGATGTTGCTATCCAAAGTTTTTGAAAGCTAGGTAACAGTGGAAAATACTAAGATAATTAATTGTAATTTACATCTGAGTTATAATAACACAAATATTTGGTTAAAAAACGTTCATTTATTATTCACTCCTATATGTTTTAAACTGTTAAAAGTAATTTATTTTTAGGTGAAATTTGACAATATGTGGGTTGAGGCAGAGTTAGTAGATTAAAGTAAAATAGCAGTAGTTATGATTGTAATAAGTACGTTGATATTTAAGTGACGAAAATGTTTATACATGTGTTATACAAAAGTTGCACGGTATAGGCGCAAAATGTAATGTAATTTTCTATGTAAATTTCTAAAGTCTAATGAAATGTAAATAAGATTGCTAATCCCTTCTCCCACTCTTACTATCCTGCGCCTTACGGCCAGATTTAGTGGTCACATAATATAAGCTAATTGTCTTCTCATCATTATCCTCTTTTTCGACAACAAATCAGTCATTTACTCTTGTATATGTTTAAGTATAATGAAAACATGGGTAATCCGCTTAGATTTCGGAAGACTCCTGCGTCTCGTTTTAGAGTTAATGGGGCGTCTCCTGATATATCTGGTCTCTTACATGAAGATCCCTGAGACTGGCACATGTATGAGAAATACATTCCTGAGACAGGGCTTTCAGAAACTATACCTCATGAAGGGAATTGATGGAAATATCAGCTGTGTGGAGTTGACAGCAATGGTTATTAGATTTCTCTGCTTTTCCATATATGCTCTCATTCTTCTGTCAGATCACTGGTTTCACTATTAATATATAATAATTATTATATATANTATTGATTCTATATTGCTATATTATATATAATAATCTTTGTCGTGAAGAGTTCCATTTCAGGGTGCATTGATCTTGGGCTTAATTATTTTATCGGTTTATTTAATTTTTATCGGTAATTATTTTCATTTTTGCGATTTTAAAAGTTATTTGCTTGTTAAATAATTAAACAATTTGCAGGCTGCACACTCCAGATTATATTTTATTAAAGTATTAATAATTCCTTTCCAAAAAAAAATAAGTATATTAATTATAAAACTTCTATTTCGGAACCTCCACGGCAATACATGAACCATCAAGAGTTTTCCGTTTCTATTACAAAATACTAATTAACTGACCCTACATAAAGAAATTAATAAATTTTTATACACTTGTATTTAGTGCTGCACTTTATCTAGGAGCTAGAAAAAATTTCTACTTTACTGGAAACTGCTCTTAATACATTTATTTTGTAAAAAATTAATATAACTGGGATATACGACTTTTAAGTTTTAGATGCCCCAGTGAATAAAATGATACCAATGGGATGGGAATATTTCCTGACTTAAAAGTAATGGCTAATAAAAAATGCTCTGTTATTAAATAACTGACTTATAGCAAGTGTTATTACCTGTGATAATGATAAATTATAGCAGGCAGTGATAACACTATATGATACATCAAAAAAGATATGCAGTTCGATATTAACAATAGCAGAATTCTACAAATTGTTAGCCAGCAGGAAGTCCAAACTATCTGTACTGTTGATGAGTTATGAGAAAAACATCACATGTCTCCGTACTGTGATAGACAGGACAGGGGACTATGTATTAGGATCAGCAAGTCAAATTCAGTCCACGACCGGATATGTGATGTAAGAATGTCCAATCATATCTCTTCAAATCAGCATGCCTTGCGACACTATTGCATGAAGCTGAAGTGACAGCAATTTAGCTGTTGAGGTAATTTAACTTCATCTTTAAATGAACTGGAAAGAAGACGAGATGTGATTACCGTGAAAACGGAAATCACACAAATCTGCCTAAGCTGTGTACTATGTTCCGGATGGTGATACCTCGTGGATGTCATAGAATTTCCTCTATTTCGTCGACCGACTTTGCAGAGTAAGAAAAAATAGCATTGGACAAGCTAGAAACAAAGAGGAATTGAGTAATTCGCTGACCTTTCTTTTAGCTGACTAGCACTAAAAGGTGAAGCATATAATGAGTAAAAATTTACTGGACTCGTGTTCAGTTTAAATATTTGTGCTATGTATATCATTGGTTTTATGAATTTCCATGAAGTACTGACTCATTTTGCATAAAAAAGTTTTAATGAACTCCATCCCTTAGATCTCATGATGATTCCGTATAAAGTGCAACTACTATTGTTGGCTCTTAGAGAACTACAAAGACAAGACATATTCTCTGCTGAAAATAACTAGTACTCCAAGTCATCAGATAGCGAATTCTCTCAGCTCCAAATTTTTAAAGACATTAAGCTTTTTATTAAGTAATAATAAAATTTGTCACGAGCGCTTGGGTTTTAACCCTATTAAATTATTCGCGACTAGTATAGGTAATGAAAAGAAAACCATTCATTCTACCTTGAATTTGTACTGTAGGGCGGTATGTATAGAGTAACCAGTTTTTGTCAACTTGTTTCAAACCTATTACTTTAATAGATTACCCATGAAAAAACTACACGTTAGTACTGTGACATTACTTTTGTCAGAATTTTTAAATTTGCACCTATCTTATGCCAAAAAAATGTACTTAATCTGACGTTAATATTAACTACACGCAAAGCTCTTGATAGCATTTTTATTTTTAATAGTAAAAAATAGACTGTTTCATGTTGAATTCCTTCGTATCTGACAGAACGCGGACAATAAAGTGGAGAGCCCTTAGAATAAAATAACATTAAAATTATATATAACTAAGCATTGTAAGTGAACGGTAAAATAGTTACAGAAGTCAATATATTTAATTTAATTTCACGTAATTTATATCCTGCGCTATTGTTCCTACTAAAAAAAGAAGGTAACTAAGACTTAACAGTTTGAATGATCACCCTCCTGAAATCCCCATGCCTGATTTAGCGAGATACCCCCTTCACTCTATGTTCTTCTGATTGATTGAATGAAATATTCCTTTTATCTGGTTCTTTATAAAATCCATCTTTATTGTGTAAATTAGGCGTTCTCTCATTGGTCAGCTTCTCCATCAAGTAAAGTTCACGCTAATTTAAATTTTATTTATTAATAGTATTATTGTACCAGCCCATTACAAGGTGCACAACAGGTTATTTACATTTTCTTGGTTAGTAAGCTGAAGGGATTTTAGTTGTCCTAAATGTCAACCTCGCTTTCGACTGACATGAACTTCCGCTGACATGATTACCTTCAGGGGCTTGACGGATCCTCGGCTGTGCATTAGCGAGGGTAGCTGTACACGGCTGCGTGTTCCGATGGTGTGAGATTTTAGTGGCCGAGCCTCGGGTCGGGGAATTCCGAGGGCTCCCTGTAAAGGGCTCTTCTTATTTCAGTCACGGTCCGACTTCAAAACCCCCGACTACTACCACCGCCGCCGCCAAATAGACAGAGGGAGGGGCTTTTTCACTATCTCCCAAGTGAGTGGGGCGGGGGGAAGAACTTGGATTCAACCCCTAAGGAATGGGTTCAAACCTCTCTTCTTCCATCGCTGTTCAAGGAGGAGAGTGTAGTTTAATCAGTAACCGTCAAAAATTACTGTTTTTACTCTCCAGAGAGGTTATGTCTTTTTATTTAATGTTAATATTCTCCGCAAAAACACATTTATTAGTAATACATAAAAAACCTACGATTTTAACTGTCATTACTATGTTTACTGCTGTTAATAAAAATAATAATAAAACGAAAAATGAACACTGAATCGTACAACAAATAAAAATATTGATTCTATATTGCTATCACACATAATCAAGGAGAAATTTCCAGTATAAATTATATAATAATAAATATCGAGAAAAAAAACATTATAGCGACATTAATTATTTTATTTATTTCAACAAATAAATATTTTGGCATCAAGCCCGAATAATAAAAGAACTATATAAATATCATGTATAATATTATATTTTAAGTAACTAAAAGCTTTATTTTATGCGGATCATAATAAAACTTGCTAATACAATTTAGGAAAAATTACAACTACAATATTTCTACTTTTATTTTAATAAATATTGCATTAAAAGTTATATTTATTCTAGTAAAATTAAAGCCTTGCTGGTAATTTAAAAAACATCTATGAGTGGAAGAAATGGTAGAGTCACAATAAAAAATTATGTGTGAGGAAAATGTAGATTTGAACCCAAGGGGTGGATTACTCCAGTAATGATACATGTAGCCAAAGTGATGTAAAAAATTTTTTTTTAAATTTAGTTATTTATTCAGCTCTTTTAGAGTCATTGGATCAATCTCATATAAAATAAACCTTTGTGACACTAACGCAGCCTTACTTTCAAATTTATTCTGAATAAATTAAATCATTTTCAGCTGAAACGAACCAATTGAATTATTACGAAGAAAAAAGTTTTAATTGAGTATGTTTTACTTATATCTAACTATATTGAGTATATGCTATGGGAATTTGAAAATCAGACATTTTTGAGATATAATTTTACACGTAATTAAAACACAATTCAATATATGGAAGAAATGAAACTTGTGTTAAAATGTTTTTCATGTCTATATTCAGGTGGTACAAAGACTTTGTTAGAGGCAATTTAAGTCTGGAGATCGGTAAAATAATAGGAAGACCTCGAACTTCTTTAACAGAGAATAACAAGTCAGCTGTAATGAAAATGCTTGATGGAGACCTGCAAGTTACGTATCAATAGATTGAGTAGACCTCATAACTACATGTACCGGCAATTTAATGATCCTTAGACACCATTTGAAGGTACAACAGCTTTGTTGCCCACGGGTTTCCCGTCTTTCAAAGGGAAGAGAAAATTACTTATTTTGTGACTTAATTGCGAAAGATGCTGGTACTATTAGGTAAATGACAATCTAAGCATGTAATTGACCGGTGACGAAACTTGGTGCGCCGTGCAAGGCACTGGACAAAGTAACTGTCAGAAAATATCAACCTGTAAAAAAAGTAATGGTTGCTATACTTTTCAGATCAGAGAGCGGAATCGTAGAACTTTTCGTTTAGGATCCTGCTTTAGGGTAACTAAATCTCTCCCTCCTCAACCCCAATTTCCCTGAAGAAGGCCAAAAATTTAGACCAAAACGTTAATAATAATAGAAATATTTTGTTTACAAATTAGCTATTATTTTTGGAAATCCTAAGTTCGAATCTCCGACCAATCTTTTCTTAATAATAATGTTTTTATTTGGATTAAAATTAGAATTTTCTATTTATTTTAATACTCATTCTTTCAAGTATTGTTAAATATGTATATCACTTTACATTTAGAAATATTATTCTTTTATAGTAAAATATGTATCAGCATATTATTAATTATTAAAGAATTAATAAGTCACAGACTAAATAAATTATTTCTTAATATTCATTTTTCAACAGAGTGTCATTTATAAAATTTTTGATAAATCAAAATGTTGAAGAATTGTCTTATTCAAGGCGTTGCGGTATACTAAACTTACAACACTGTGAGGTGTGACTAGATTTCTTTATTTAGTCTTACTTTATTCATATACTTTCCAATTCAGTCATGTATCTGGAGGCTCTAAGAAACTTTCTTTCATACCATCACTAATTCTAAATAAGAGTAAACCAATATTTTAAATGCTTAGCTGAGTATTTTTTTTTTATGTGTAGGAGTGCATCACCCTGTTCGTTTATCAGTTTTGCTTAAGGAGTAATAAAGTTGTTATTTTATCAAAAACCGGATGAGTTTTGCGAATTTATTGATGTTTGTTAAAAGAAAAAAAGAAAAAGGAAACTCGTCCTTCAGAGCAAATTCTTGTTAAAATGATCTAGAAACGTTTTTGTTGCATTCATGAACTAACTTATGATTTTCAAAAAAGGATTTTTTTACGATGTCACTATACAACCTTCCATATAATATGATCTGTTATACTATATGATTACATAGTTACATAAAAAAACGTTGTGTGTATATATTTCCATTCAAAGTTATACTTCAATAACAAAATATAAATAATAAAAAAATTTATGTATTTATATATGATTCAGTAAATTATTTATAATAAGGTATTGTGTAATTTTAGACTGAAGACAGGGCATAGAATCACTAAAACTATACAATGAATATAGAAGAATTTATTTAGTGGAAAACATATCGTGACGTATCAATAAACTAATTTATTTCCCAGATTCATTTTTCTATCATTCAAATAATTAAAGTCATATTCCCTTTCTGTATATAAATGTACATTGGACACTAGAAAATTTGATAAAGTTTATCAGAGGAAATTCCTCTCTCCAGATTAGCTTAGCTGCTAAATAAACAAATGTCCCTATTTCCATTTTAGGTTTTCACTGTTTGTTTGAGTCTGACTTTTAATTTGACCCTTTCTGTTCCCGCTGAGAAATTCTAGCTGTAACTTAGCCAGCTTGAATAAATTACAAATCCATTTCTATCTGTCCTCTTTATGTTTTTTCTTCATTTGATTTGTCAGTTTTATTTCCTATTTTGCTTGTATTCGTATTAAAAGGCTTACCATAAAATATATTAATTTTGTTATTGTTAAAGAGCTTTTTTATTGTTTGCTCTTGTTAGGAGCTACATTGGCTTTCTTCCTGAGTGGCACTAGCTTCTATAAATTATAAAT
>KZ806868.1:650031-675502 GCA_000696205.2 Oncopeltus fasciatus
CCTCCCCTCCATATATATATATATATAAAACAACCAGATACTTAGAAAGGAAAACGAAGACTAAACTTTATTCACAAAAGCATATGTTCACATATTACAAATAGTGATAGCCAGCCTTTAGATCTTCCGGCGGTCTGGCTCAGTGTCGCCGATCGAACCATTCTTTCCTTTTCTTCTTCTTCTTCTTCTGCACTTTTCCCAGTTCAGGCCAACCGGAATAGAATTTCTCTGTGATCCGTGGGGATCCTGTTCCGTAAACTCCTACCCACCAGAAGCTCAATTGGCGAGGGACCTTCGTCTGGAAAAAGTGTCTCCGGAAAACGAGCAGCCCAGATCTATATTCCCTCCGACCAGGATCCTCTTGCCCACCTTAACCACATCCTCACCTAATCCATTACCTTGAGGATAGCGAGTGTTTGAAGAAATAATATTGAATCCCATATATCCAACGAACTTCCTTACCTAATCGTCTTCTACTCATCTTTTCGTCTTACACATCTACTCATTCACTCGTCATACTCATCTAATCGTCATCCATTTGTCATATATACTCATTCACGCGTCATACTCATCCACTCGTCATGAACATCTACTCATCTACTAGTCTACTCGTCATCTAATCTCCATACATCTACTCATCTACTCGTCATACACATCAACATATCTAATCGTCATACTCCTTATATGTACTCGTCGTCCGTCGACTACAACGGCTCCGATGGCTCCGTACACATAATCATGAGGTGTCCTAGTCCTTTACCTGCGTGGTGATCCCCTGCCACCAGGCAAACGCCCTTCGGGCTCCTCCTTAACCCCGAATGGCCATCGTATAGTTTTTCCAGGATTTCCTTCTTCATCCTCGGCGTAATGACCAATATTTCATTATTCAACAACGAGGTAAAGGTTGTTCCTAAAGCCACTGGAGGACCGACCCTCCTTTGCCATCCCTAACTGAGTGGTCGTCCATCAGCTTCTTCATTACGACGACTTCCTTCCTGAGCCTTATGAAGCCTCTCCTTTACCTTAAGCGAGTAACCTGGTCCCCGAAGGGCTTGACCTCTTCTTCACCTTTAATATCTTAATTTCCCTCACCAGGGCCTAGTTTTAGTTTCTTCAAGGAGCATCAGGGGTGAATAAATCCATTCCACTAACGTGCTACCGGCTATAAGAGAACCTACACAACCTCATCCTAAAACTCTGTAACATTTATTGTAATTTCCAGTAAAATGTTTTTGCTCATGAACTGGTATGTAAGTGTGGAACCTAATACACGTACATATACAAACAGCCAGAGAGGATTGTCATTTTCACACTTTTAGATCCTGTGAAAAGAGAGGTTGTTTTAAGCAAAAGGAACATTACATAAATGTCGAAAGAAGAAATTTTGCAAATAAATATCCTGTGCTCAGTCATCTCTGAGATTAAACTGACACTGAAGAGTTAAATATTCCTCTCTTTTCAATCGGGGTCGGGTCGGTATAAACAATTAATGGTTATTTCTTCTTTTTTTTAACTCCTAGATTTATTAAATCTGTCTTACAATAGTCTTTGTCTTATTATTAACTCTTATAATCGACTGGTATTAAGTAAGATATAATATCTTAGATGAGTTACAGTTTCACGAAAATAAAATATATAATGACTATTTTATGTGCATACATGGGATATAGGATATTTTTTATGTTGGATGCGTTGCTGTAATCAAAAAATGAATAATTCATGTAGAGCTTTATACCGACTATAAAAAAATTTCAGCATGAATAAGCTTTATAAACTAAGAATAATTATTTAATCATCATTTATCATACCTTTTAGTGCAAGAAACTGAATAAATAACTATTAATTTGATTTGGAATAACAAAAAGGACTTTAAATAGAAGATTATACCCACTACGTAAGGATTATTAGGCTGACTTCTGAAATTCAATAAATGTACGGTAAATAGAAGAGGTAAAATGGTTTTGAATTTAAAAAATTATAAAATTAATTATAAAAAGTGAATTAATAATGTATAATAAAAAAAAAGAAAGAAAAAATAAAATAATAATTAAGAACTGTTGAAAGAATGTAAAAATATGTCGAAGAAAAGGGATGAAAGTGGGTATGGGAAGAGAGTTCCTCGTATCTAGCTGAAATGATTCTGCAGAGAACAAAGTACAAGAAAGAACTCTGGAGTAAGCTGAGGAATAAAGGACTCATACGAAAGGAGACAATTGTTGTGGACAGGACCGTATGAAGTAGCTCTTGGGCTAAGAGCTTAGCAACTAGATGGTGCTACAGCAGAGGGTTGTATGTTCGGGTCCCCCACATTTAAAATATATAAACTAAATTCGATATTTGTTTTGAAAATCGGTAAACGGATAGTCTTTTTTTTTTATCGAACCTATTCCAAATTGAATAACCGTCAATATCTTCATTATTAATTCGGTTATCTTATTTGGTGAATAATCATCAGTTATAAATCTATTGATTAGTATTACTCATATTATTGAATTCTAATTATATGTAAACAGAAGAATATATGCAAAACTAAATAGTCTACTTTTCATGCTACAGAAGATTACACGAAAGCCCCAGAATAAGTATGAAATTTTAAAATTAAAACTACAATGACCGAGCGCCTTCCCCCACCTCCTCCCCTCCATTTAGACCGACCTAATGCAATCTTCGGGGATTTGCTTTCTTTTCATTCTTCTTCTGGACTTTTAAGGCCATTTTATACATGTATTCTTATGAAAATCCATTTATTGTGTAACATGGGGAATTTTCTTATCTTTCAAAACTTCTGCAAAGAAGATTTGTATGTGTCTACTATTTTCCTAATAGAGAACTAGATTTGGGGATTTACTCGGCATAGAATGTCTAAATATAAATATTTATTATTCACGACGATGGGAATAAACTTATTTTAGGCAAATTTCTTCCGGATAGGAAGAATGGTAGAAGTACTCAGTCATCATTCCTAAATATCTTCCTTAATAAGTGTTTTTCGTGTAATTAATCTAGGACATGTGTTTTAGATGGTCTTAATGAAAATCTCCTAAGTAAATAATCCAGGGCATATGTGTTGGTTGGTCTTAAGAAAAATCTCCTAAGTAAATAATTTAGGACATATTTGTTATAGGGTCTTAACGGAAATCTCCTAAAAAATATCCGGAAAAGCTAATAATCTGAATCTATGCCTGGATAGGAAGAATGGTAGAAGTACTCAGTCATCATTCCTAAATCTTCCTTATTAAGTGTTTTTCGTGTAAATAATCTAGGGCATATATGTTAGATGGTCTTAAGAAAAATCTCCTAAGTAAATAATCTAAGATATATGTTTTATAGGGTCTCGACGGTACTCTCCTAAGTAAATAATTTAGGACATATGTGTTATAAGGTCTTAACGGAAATCTCCTTAAAAAAATCTGCAAAAGCTAATAATTGACTTCATTTTTTTTTTTTTTTTTTAGAACATTAAAAATGTTACTTGTCATTTTCATCCGTATGATATGTTAATTCATTTTGAGTATATTAGACATGCCATTTCGCAAAACTTATTGCTTTCAAGGGTTATAAAATAACGTCATATGCATAACTACAATCTGCATAAGCTTTAAGGAACACATGGATACTCACGCATTCACCCTCACACACACACACATGGCGGTTGGACACTCGATACAATATATATACGAGTGAGAGAAAGGGCTGGTCGACATTTGGATATTTGAAGAGGGACAAGCCGCCCCGGCATCCCCTTGGGTGATACCCCGTGGTCTGGTCAAATCTCAGGACAGCTGGCTAATTTAACTTATACATCCCCTACAACTTCCCCCCAAAAGCAAACTTCTTTCCGCGTCCCTTCAACTCTTTCTCTTATATTTTAGGAGATTTTCTTCCAGGATCCCTTGACTTGACTTCTGTCAAAGGTTTACATTTTACAGATTTTACAAAAAATAAACTAAAATTAATTTACAGGAAACTGACTATTAAAATGTCGTAAGCATTCTATATTCTATTGGTTTATGAAGAGCTTATTATAGATAAGGCATAGAAAATAAGCGAAATAATATTATATAACTTTAATATTCTATAATAAAGTAAATAACATAAAAATGTAACTATTCTGCTTTATATTTTTCATAACACTAATTAGATGGAAATTTTACTAATATTAAATTTAATCAAATGTTCTACATTCTGTTTTCATTATATTTCAAAATTAAAAATTCGTTTAGCCATTTGTAAAATTATCTCTTTATTTTAAAAAAATTATCTGTACATTTTTTACACTTAATTTTTTGATGGGGTACATGATAACAATCCTTGCTCGTCTATCCCGGGACGTAACCCGTCCTCAGAGAGGAGCCTAGGTTAACCCGCGTTAGACTATCAGGCACCCATCTTCTCCTTATCCTAGGATAAGAAGGAGACTAGACTGGGAGTCAAGGAGGGATTGAGAGGGGGAGAAAAATGTCAGTGCAGATTTGTAAAATGAAGCATAAATATCGAATCATTTTTAGTTGGAGACCCGGGCAATTCTCGAATTAACAATCTGTAATATCATCTTTGATATGCGGTTGTTTTTTTTTGTTATAAAATAAATTCTTTAAAATCATATATTACCATTATTAAGTTTTACGTTTTTGCTTTATTTTATAAGTTTTTTAAATTATTAAATTTTGTTCTACTTGAAAACGAACCTCTCCGCTCAACCGATTTAGCCATTAACCTTTAGTGTCCACTTTAAACGACTCCCACTTGAGCATACTTTCATGAGACGATTTTTTATACTAACCGTAGTTGCTATATTCCTTAGTGTGTGACTGCATGCGTTTGTATGTTTAGTTATTTATATAAATTTTATTTACTATCACTTAGGTGCCTAAAAAAAATGTTTTAAAAAGAATTTTCGAAAGTTTTATAGCCTCAACATATTTTTGTAAATTGTAAGTATCATATTGTTAAAAATACTTGCATAAATATGAAATTATGACCTTGTTTTATTCTATGATTCATTTTCTCTAACTTGACATATTATGGATCATCAGAAGTTTAATGTTGCTATTTTTATTTTATAATAAAATATGGTTATTCCCACTAATGAGATTGAATGTGTACTTAATAGAATAAAAAACTGAAATTCATCTGAGTTGAAAATTTGGTCTTTTGTAAGAGAAGCGTGAAGCGGAGAGATAGACAAAAAGTATGAGAAAAAGCGGTTTTGAAGAAGAAAAAGGGAAACCAAGATTGAGACTGGCAGAGACTTAAATGGTACTTACCCTTGTGGGGGGACTAAGTCTTGAGTGGGGTCATTTTTCAAGTCGGCCATCTTTCTCCTTGGCCGCTATTACCATAGCCCGGCGCTTACGGCAATAAGGCGATAGTGGCAAAACATGCTCTCACCCTTCGCAGCGCTATGAGTGTTTTAGTGCTCTGCTGGGGGTGGGAGAGTGATTCGAAACGACGTCCTTTATGCATGTGTCAGGTCCTTTACATGTGCCAGCTGACTCTTGAGCTGTTCTCCCGGAAAAAAAAAAAAACTTTGGTTTTCTTGTCATTGCTATTCGTTCCTACGACCTGAAGAAGTAACTAGGGAACCAAAGGTGACACCGTAAATTCACCGACCTGATATAGTATCGCAATATCTCTTCCATAAAGTTAAATAAATAGAATTTAGAAACAATAAATGCAAGGGAATAGAATAAAAAATCTAGCATTCTCATCCAGGACTCGAACCTGGATCTCCTGCTGTCCAGGCCGGGGTGCTAGCCAATTGAACCACCGAGACTAGCCAGACAACTAGTTAAATTCCCCGCACTCCTACTATAATATACTATACCTAAAACATTTAATAAGTTATCTGGCTAGTCTCGGTGGTGCAATTGGCTAGCACGCCAGCCCGGACATCAGGAGATCCAGGTTCGAGTCCTGGCTGAGACAGTTAGATTTTTTTATTCTATTCCCTTGCATTTATTGTTTAAAATGAATGTGGGATTAAATACCACAACAAAAATAATATTTATAAATCGAATTTCGATTCAATTAGTGGCCACTAAGAAATAAAGAACGTGTGTGGATATGTTTTCCTAGTCCTGTGGCACATTTGAGAATTTATGAGATAGTAATTGATTCGGGATACTTTTAACTATTCGATGAAGAACTATATTATATATTACGAAGTATTTCCATTAGCACGCCCTAATTTAGCCCATAATGAAAAACCTTACTACGCTTTGGTTATATTGAACCTGGATATTTTCCACAGAAGCGCCTCTCCACTTAGCATTCAGTTGATCATACTGTTTAGCGTATCCGAAAATTTCTTAACTATGAATAAATTTGGTAGATCTTTAGTTAGTAGTTATGAAATAATCAAAATTATGACGCCAGTTTAAAAACGAAAAAAAATGGGTCACGAAATTAAACAAGATCCTTACTTTATACTTTTGATCGTTTTTTTTCCAATGTGAAAATTAATGTGGATTTAAAAATCTTTATAAACACGATAAACATTTATTTTTTCTGTCAACAAAATACATTTATTGTTGGATAACGAATAGAACAGCTAAATTTGACTTTATGCCCCGTTATAACCCTTTGACACCTCTTCAGCTGGCTCGAGAATTTTATAGCATTTACATTCACAATACTTCTTCCTATTCCCTTGCATCTAAAACCACTCTTGATATATTTTCAGTAACTTCAATCTCATATCATTCTGTCTATCTTAGAAATCTACATTTTATTGACATATTTCACCCTCCCTACACACTGGTCCTGTTTTTAATTACCCCTTTTTAGTCATTTCTAGTATAAAGCTTTCCATGGCTTATTATTACTACATTAGTTTTCTTTTTTGAGAATGATGTCTTTGGTCACCTTCCCTCCTCATGTGATTGTCAATGAATGTTATTTTTATTTAGTTCTTTATTTTTCATTGTAATTAAATCATAAAATATTTTTATTTTAGCAGAATGTAATAAATAAATAAAATGTTTGCTTTCCTCTAAAAAAAAGTTCTCTTTTAGTAAATCTCCTAACGAACTCAAGCTTATTTTTATCTATTCTACGGTTTAAATGAATAACTTGTAACAATACACTTGCACTGACATTTTTTAACAAAGACATCTAAAATATTTTTAAATAATAATTGAATCAGATTATTTTCCAAGATATTTATATGTGATATTCTGGAAGCGGTAAAAAAATCTATAATATAATAAGGAGAGTTCAAAAGTTCAAAAAGAGTAAAATATGAAGGAAGAATTTATTTAAACTATTATCCATAAGAAGAAAGAAAAAAACGAGTCCCGCAACAGGAAATGTGAGTCCAGAGGGCAAATAAATATAAAGTAAATCTCCTAACGAACTCAATGTATTTATTCTCCAACCAACGTATACTAGAGAAGGCGTTTGATCAGCACACTATTCCAAACTATTATCGATGAGAAGTAGAAAATATGACTACTCACATTCAGTTCCAACGTTCATCATAAAGGTTGGGGAAGCGATGGAGTCTGTGTCCGAAGCATTGAACCAGAATGAACATGTACTTCTTGATGAAGGACTCTGAAATTTCAGCTGTGGTTCCCCAGGGCTACTAGCACTGATGATCTACGAGGCCTCTGCTAGTAGCCATGGACAACGTAGACAACGTTCGACAGAAGACATTTTCCAAAGTTTATTGGTGCTGACTTTTAGGGAGATATTTAGAAAAATATCTAAGAACAATGAATAAAAAACTATTCAGTAGAGCTGAGGGAAGTAATAGTTTGAAATAGCCGTCAATCAATACTAAGTTTATTTTAAAAAAAAGTAATTTAATCCACTTCACCTTTAAATAAAATACTTTGAAATATTATAAATACCTTTCAAACATTTATTTGATGATTTATGATGCACTAAACGTGTGAGAAATTTAATTTAAAAATCTGGAAGTAAATAATAGGCCTTTTTTATTGATTTTATAATAATTTAAACTATTCGATACTTATTTAACATTTAAAAAATTTAAATTGTCAATTATAAATGATAATAGAGCAAAGCAATTTTTGTAAACAATTGACTATTACTTCACTTATTCATAACGTGGATATATTATTGAAACTATATTAATTCAGGAGTTTTATTCTTAGTTGAACTAGAAGCAGCATGCGAACATAAAAACATACTGCTCCAATTTTAAACAAAATATATTTTCATAGACCTTCTTCTTCTGGATATTAAATTTTCATTTTGAAACAACCCATTAAAGCAAAAAAATAAATAAATAAAAGATACGAGAAATAACATGAGTCTGAAAGAAAATTTATGTCCTTTAAAAAAAAAGTAAATCATAGAAAAAATGTCATCCTTTAGACCTCTTTTGCTAAATATACTGAGAGTATAATTTTAAATTGATAATATGAATAGACTTTATTTTAGTTTGAGAAGAGTTATAATATATTATAATAAACAACACTCATAGTTATATTCTTAAATGTTGCTTATAATATGGGGTTTTTCTTAATGTAGTTACTAAACTTGAAAAACCTATAATAAAATCTTAAATACTATTTTTTTTTTTTGCTGTTTAGTAAGTTTATATATTATCACGGGGATGAAATAAACAAATGAAGAGTACAGCCAGAGGTCGACTTGTCTAGCCATTGAGCAGCTGAGAGCACTGAGGATGAGGCTTTGACGTTGAAAGTTCTCTGAGATGTTTTTAGAAAAAAGCTCAGATCGTAGAGATTCTTTGATTTGATCCTTCCGATAGCGTATGGTAGAAGTCTTTCACAAGTCGCGTCATGGTGCCAAGGGGGGAGCAGTTTCCCCCGGGAAACCCCGTGAAAAACTAGATTAATGTATTCTTTACATTTTTACACGTAAAGAAAAAGCCGTTCACGATTGTGTCAGTACTATGACGGCTTTTTAGACTTTCCGGAGGGGGATTTCGGATTCAGCCAGAATTGATGAAGTTAAATCACCTTACATTTATCAGAGGTTGATTCTCTTTAAAGTGCCTCACATGTGGAAGCCATTCCGTTCCTCCCGGGTGTAGGGAACTGAGAATGACTAAACTTCTTTCTCCAAATGAAAAATGATATTTTTCTATCGCTGAATCTCTGAGGAGAAACCAGCAGTAAGAAATATTCAGTCCGCCGTTGGGGAAATCGAACCAATATATATAAAACAGGAGAGAGCTGTCTTACAGGAGATCGGTCTCTTAACTTTCCTGCTTGAAGATCAACAAAAACTGGATAAAAGTTTTTTTTTTTTCCAATAAAAGATAAACTCCTTAGGAACTTCCAAAGTAAAATATTCAGCCATTAGCAATTATTTATGAGTTTCCATTGAGCTACCGCTGAAGTTATTTGTTAAGTTTTCTGTTTAAGAAAAACTTTGGGAAAAAATTATATATTTTGACATTTTTTTTACTGATTATTATATTTGAATGTTACATTTCGTAAATATAATTTTAATAATGTGTATATTTAATTTCTTCTATTCTATCTGAAATACCAATCATACAAACATTTGCTTTAAATAATGGGTCTTTATTCCAAACATTTAAAGCCATGATGGGAGGGGCTATCTGCAGGTTGCCATCCCATTCTAAACATCCATGGCTCAGGATAAGTTTTTATTTATCGATAAAACCTTGCCAAGAGAGGTACTTGCGGGGCCTCAACGGATCCCTTGAGCTACCCTGACGTCCTTAACATTGTTTTTTTTTTTTAGTGTTATTTAATAAGCTGCTTTTGTAATCATTGGGCACTGCTTGAGAAATTCGTGCCTTCTTCTCGCCTCTTTAGTTAGAAGTATCTTTACTCTCAGTACAGAACAGTTCGTTTGAAGATTAATTAAGCATAACCGGAAACGTAGCTGGAATAAGATTGACAATAGTTTTTAACATTTTAACATATTTCTCTTAAAACTTTGAACTCATCTAAATAATGACCATCAAGATTTTATTGAATAAAACTACGCTATTTTAGAATACTTATCCATTTCCAGATCCGAACTGATAAACCTGCAATTATACATTATCCTAGCCTTTTTAATTTACTATACAAAACATATGATGTCTATCATAAATTCGTAAATATACTTCCTAATCATTAGCTTGAATTTCGATGCCTACATTATATTCTTGAGCAGATATCTTGCGTCGTAGATTTAATATCCTTCTTCCCTTAAGTGAAGAGAATACTGTTCTCGTTCATTCTTAACCTTAAACAAGCGTTCGATCTTGGCTTAAGCTTGTAGATTAAATCTTTATTTCTATCACCATATACCCTTCGTAGTAACACCTCTCAATCACTTTTTCCATATCAGAATACCCCCTTTCTTTCTTCCCTGTGGTGTCCCGGGGCAAGTGCTCAAGCCGATAATTTTCATGCTTCAACATCCTGATAACCCCCACCTGGACCTATTTTCCTATGACAAAGGAGGAACAGAGAAATCTCTCTCTTGACTCTGAAACTGCTTCCTTTATATTATGAAACGGCCTTGACGCAGTTCTGCAGTGCTCTAACAAATTTGTCCATATGCGTCCACTTAATTCCCAACTAAAGGGACGAGTCTCCTCACATTTTTACGTTTAGTAGCACCCCTATTACGTCTGCCTTATACGTCGGGCTGGGGATAGGGGACATCGAGGGAGATGTGGTCTTACCCTTTATTTTTCCTGTTATCTTTCTCGAGGTGGAGTTCAAGGTTTACTCCGTTCTTCCGGCTGCTGTTTTTGCAACCTGCTTGAAGATCTATTGGTCCAGGGTTATCCCAGATGAACTTAATGCTTCTCTGTAGATCATAGACCCATACCTGCCTTCCGCATACATGTACACAGATTCGAACCCATGAAAAATAAAGTGAACATGCGATCTTATAAGGGTTTCATTCCTTAGATGAGTTGATAAACTGCTAACTCAGTAGATAAATCCGAGAGAACGTTGTCTTAATTTTTTTTATTGTTCCATATCCAGGGTAACACCACGCGTCATTAGCGCATAGTAAATAGAATAAACTAGTCTCCTTTGAAAGTATCCATGTAGTATGTGACGAATTAAGTTTACCAGAGTGTTAGTGCCAAGCAAATTACATGTATAGGCGTATTCATAGTGGAAAAAAATCATTGAATGGAATAGGTGCTAAATGTTATTCTATAACATTTAAATAAGAAATAAAAAAATAAAAAGAGTCAATGTTAGATTAGATATATATTCAAACGTATCATTTCTCTTATAGGGTGCCCCGTCTTTTTTTTCATTTATATAAGTCAAATTTGGTAATTAGGTTCTTCATTCATGCCCTTAAATGATTTTTTTTTATTGTAATCGGAAGAGGGAAAGAGGAATTAAGAGTTGAACTAAAAATTATAATCAAAAGGAGGGTTTTTTGACGATAGATATTATTCTGAGATGATTTTAGTTGGGGTTCGGTCAAGGTAGATCCAAAAAAACACAAATTTAAAAAATGTATTTTTTAATAAAGGATTATCTGCCAACGTTTCGGCTTACATTGCA
Organism: Oncopeltus fasciatus; assembly: GCA_000696205.2. Taxonomy (NCBI): domain Eukaryota; kingdom Metazoa; phylum Arthropoda; class Insecta; order Hemiptera; family Lygaeidae; genus Oncopeltus; species Oncopeltus fasciatus. The sequence continues at coordinate 661,530 of KZ806868.1, forward strand.
AGTCATCTTTAGGGTTTATCATGAAGATGGCTTGCAATGTAAGCCGAAACGTTGGCAGATAATCCTTTATTAAACAATACATTTTTTAAATTTGTATTTTTTTGGATCTACCTTGACCGAACCCCAACTAAAATCATCTCAGAATAATAATTATAATCTATTGTATTCGTTTTTATATGAATTATGAAAAAGTTTATTTTACAATTTGTTGTAAATTGTTAATAAATAACTAAAAATATTATAAACATTTCTAAAACCTGTTTTATGATATTTTTGTATGAAAAAGGCTTGTTCAGGAAAGCATTTATGAACATAACTTCGATGGGAGAGCGCTTCAGTAAAGCCTAATAGTCATTCTCATACCTTATATTCTCCGTCTTCCTTGGTTTCTGAACATCTCCCGTTGGCGAGCGCTTTCGGACACTGTCCATCTTCTGGCCGAATACGTACGTTCACTGTCACGGTCCGTATTCAACTGTGTTTTTCTGTGTGTTAGTTGTGTCAGGTAGCTGTAGGGGTCACTTTTGTCGGTGATCAGGTATGTTGCATGCGCGAGTTGAGGGTCATCGTCCATTATTCCAGGTATAAGTTGAGGTAGGGATTATTTGTAATCCCCTTTGTTGAGGTGTCCTAAGTGTTTCGAAAGTTTTTTGTAAATGTGTTTGTTTGCCTATGGATTATGCTGTCTTCTGTCTTTTTGCGTTGTAGTTGGTTTGTGCGTCGTCTGTTCGTTTGCGTTTGTGTGTTCGTTTTAGTAATAATAGCGGTCTAAATATTGTGTCCGATAGTGTGTTAAGTTGTTCGTTAATTATGTTCTTGTCCGCTGTCCTTGTCTTGTAGATTTCCATATTTTCTAATATGTCCATCTTCCGTCCCTTCTGTTGTTTGTGTAGCAATGTCATTGTTGTTTTTATGTCGGTGAGGTCGTGGCCGTTGTCTTGTAGGTGGTTTGCGTAGTTGGAGTCCCGTTTTTGTCGTTTGTATGCTCGTGCGTGTTCGTCAAATCTCGTTTTTAGTTTTCTAATAGTCATTCCTTGTATGTTCATTGGTCTCTCCGGCCTATAAATTAAATTTACCTTTATTTATAATCGTCTTTAACAAAAGCATAGGAATTATTTTTTGGCTTTTAGATCACTTTAGTCATAAGTACTTATTTGATGCTGCTTATAATAAAACCTTGAAAATTGCTTAATTTAATTGGCGGATTTTTTATTAACATTTATCTTAAGCTCCTGATGAGACTTAAGTGAGGTCGCGAAACTAGTAGAGCAGACGAAGGTCACATAAATAAATTTTTGAGTAGTGAGTATTGAACAACTACACTTCAACCTAGGAATTAACATTACAATGCCGGTAAAGGGAGGAAAGGTAACAGCCTCCTTAATATTTCATCGGTGATTATCTTAGAAGAATGAAGTATTGTTTGTATATCAGTCTGGGACGCGTGTGAAGAGCCATATACAGAAATTACGGACATTATACGAGACTGGCTGGGGCTCGGTCATACCTCCATTACAGACACGTGACCGGGATGAGAAGCTCCGAGGAGAAAAACTACCTCTGTCTGGATTCTACTCATATGCTGCACAGATATTGTCTCACTCTCTCAGAGAAATTACTACCACTTTACTCCACGTCAGAATATCGCCAGAGCAGTTGTGTACTTTTTCCTACATCCTGCATGGACTGTCATCTTGCTAGCCGGCATCACCTTCTTCATTATGTCGCTTCATCTATGTTGATCTCTCAGCATTTGCAGTTAGAGTTAGGCGATTCGTAGTTATTGTCAATAAAATCATCTGTCGTCAAATTTTAGCCAAAAAAAATTTTTTTTTAGAGAACCACTATTTAAAATATTCATTTATATATTTAGGAGTCGGTGCTAGTCAGCCATTGTGTGAACAGCTTCGTTGTGTGCTCGTCATTACTAAGTATTTTGACAGTGTCTTAGTGAACAACTATTTATTAAACTTGGTACAGGCCAAGTTTAAGTGACAGTGCTCAACTTCACGCAGTTTAGTGAAGAACCATGGATAAACAATCAATTAATACGTGAGTAACCATGATATAAATTAGTGTTCTAGACAGTGAACAGTGCAATTGTTATCAGTGGAGGGGAACGACACGTTCTGTCCAACTACTAGCCCTAACTGAGAGTAGTACGGGAGAAAGTGTACTGACGTCAGACAGCCTCCGTGGCTGGGTCTGATAAAAGGCCGTCTCTGCCTGAGAGCCCCGGCTTGGCCCGTTCGGGCGCGAGTTCGATCCCAGCCGCCTCAAACTTTTTTTTTTTTCTCCCTCTCTCTCTCTCTCTCTCTCTCTCTCTCTCTACTTTATTCACATGCACGGTAGTTTCTACCATCAAATAATGGTATCAAACAAAGGCCGTAATAAGAGGACTCGCTCAGCTGGAGGGAAGCCCTCACCGTTGAACTCACCACCAACCAGACGTCAGCGACCCGCTGCTAGCCAGAGTCATCAGGGCTCGTCCACCAGCACACTGTCATCCCCGACAGGCGATATCACAAATATTTCGGCGACAAATCTCGCTAGCCTCAACGACACAACAATGACCAACAATGCCCCGGCCTTCACAGAGTCGCCGTTTTTCACGGCTAATCCATTTAGCGCTCTCCCCACTGAGGAAAACAGCATGGAAACAACGACCGCCCCTAAAATTCCCAAGCCCCCACCAATATTCGTCAAGAATATTAAAAATTTCCATTTAATGTGCACTCAACTTGACCAAATAGTTGGCAGGCAAAATTATAAATGCATTAGCAGACAGTCTGATACCAAAATAAATCCTAACACTCCTGACTCCTACCGCGCCATAATAAAATACCTTAAAGACACAAAAGCCGAGTACCACTCGTACCAGCTCCAAGAAGATCGTGTACTTCGAGTAGTAATTCGATATCTTCACCACACAACTCCCACTGAGACAATAACAGAAGAACTCTTAGAGCGCGGGTTCAAACCGAAAAATGTCCTAAATGTCCTTGGCACCCGGCGGGGAACCGAGGGAACTTATAAAGTGCCACTCCCGCTATTTTTTGTAGATCTGGAGAGAACATCAAATGTCAACACCATCTATGACCTCACAGACTTATACCATACAAAAGTAGTGGTAGAAAAGCCTCACCCTCGCCGTGACATAATACAATGCCACAGATGCCAACAGTATGGTCACTCAAAGAGTAATTGTAACCATCTCCCTCGCTGTGTCAAATGCGGGGAAAATCATGAGAGCCGAGACTGTCAGAAGACCAGGGACACTCCAGCCACCTGTGCTCTCTGCTCCAAGAGTCACCCAGCTAGCTATAAAGGCTGCGATGCATACCAGCAGCTGAGAAAACGAACGCTGCGTGAGCCTTCAGCCCAACGACAGCGAGTTCCCTCGGCTCAACGCCAACGAGTTCCCTCGGCCCAACGCCATCGGGACCCTTCGGCTCAACGGCAGCCTTCGGCTCAACGGCAGCGAGGACCCTCCGCCCACTCTCAGAGGGAGCCGTCTAATCAACGCCAGCGAGGACGTCCGACCCAGCCCCAGCGAGGACCGCCAGTCCAGCACCAACCCTGCACAAGTGCTCCTGTTAGGTACGTTCAGGAGAATCTCTCTTACTCCTGTGCCGCCAGACAGGTCCAGCTGCAGAGACAACCCCCTCAGCAGCAGCCAGCACCCCATGAACGTCACGCGGCCGATTCCCATACCTCTCCACCTCCTACTTCCTCCGACATGTACTCTGTCATGGAAACCTTTTTTGCCAGAACCCAATCCATGATGGAGTCCATGTTAAATCCCCTCATTAGTCTCATCACAGCCCTAATCGCCCGCTTTCCAGTTCCTCAACCATGAATTCCCAAACCAGCAAATTCCTCACAGTTCTCCTATGGAATGCCAACGGAGTACATACACACAAAGACGAATTGACGTTACTTCTCAATAATAGAAATGTTGACGTCGCACTTATATCAGAAACACGACTTACGTCACGAAAATACATTAATATACCAGGGTACAGAACTTATAGGACCGACCACCCAGACGGGAAAGCCCATGGAGGGACAGCCATTCTGATTCGCAGCTCCCTCTCCCATCATTTGATTCCTTCTGATCCTTCAGACTATCTCCAATCCACCACAGTGTCACTCTCAACATTCACCTTTCCCATCACTCTTGCGGCAGTGTACTGTCCCCCAAATAAACCTATAACTTCTGCTCAGTTCAGTCAATTTTTTGACTCACTGGGCTCCCATTTCCTCGCTGGCGGCGACTACAATGCGAAACATCTACAATGGGGTTCCAGGACGACTAACTCCCGTGGTCGTACCCTGAACGCTTCCCTTTCCTCCAGGCTTCTCACAACCCTCTCTCCTAATACCCCCACTTACTGGCCTGCAGATGGCAATCGAGTACCAGATCTCATTGACTTTTTTGTCTGCAAAAGCCTACATCCACTCCAATCCTTTACCAGCACACTCAACGACCTTTCTTCTGATCACAGTCCCGTACTCCTGACCATGTCACTACAACCCATCCCAAAACCGACTCCTCCGTCACTGGTTAATGGCCAAGTTGATTGGGATAGGTTCAAATCCCACCTTGAAGGCGCTATAGACCTCAGAATTTCTTTAAAATCCCCGCAAGACCTTGACGATGCTGTACAATCCTTCACCTCTGCTATTCAACAGTCGTGCTGGATAGCATCCAAACCTACCTCCAAAAAACCTCTAAATCCCAATTCTTTAAACAACAAACCTCTTCCCATCCATATACAGACTCTTATACTATCTAAAAGACGAGCCAGAACCACTTGGCAGAGAACACGACACCCAATAGACCACCAAGAATATAACAAACTGAGCCGTTTAGTGACACGGGAACTCAGATCCTATCACAACAAGGAATTCAACAATCATCTCTCCTCACTCACAACGGAAAACAAATCCCTCTGGACTGCCACCAGAAAAATCCTCAAATACCACTCCCCCACCTCTCCTCTCCGCCGCGATGATGGCACCTGGGCAGCGTCCGATGCAGACATAGCCGAGGTCTTCGGCCGTCATCTTCAGCAAACTTTCACTCCTCACCCTGACCCAGAAAACCATTCTAAGAGCACGGAGGTAGAAGAATTCCTTGATTCCCCTCTTCCTCTGTCTCCACCTCTTAAAGCCGTCACCCCCTCTGAGGTCAAATATATCCTTTCCCGCTTGCCTAAACGCAAGTCTCCCGGGCACGACCTTATTACAGCCCAAATTCTAAATCACTTTCCTAATAAAGCAGTAACTTTCCTCACCTACCTCTACAACACCATCCTCCGAACCACACACTTTCCTCTCCTGTGGAAGTTATCCACCGTAATCCTATTTCCAAAGCCTGGCAAACCCCCAAGTAATCCTTCTTCCTATCGCCCAATAAGCTTGCTTCCCCTCTTTTCAAAGGCCTTTGAGAAGATTCTTCTTAAAAGGCTGATACCAATCTTAGACGATCACCATATACTTCCAAAACACCAGTTTGGTTTCCGAACCAAACACTCCACGGTCCAACAGGTGTTTCGTGTTGTAGATTGCATTTCCTCCTCTTTCGAGAATAAGCAGTACTGCATTGGTGCCTTCCTCGATGTGTCGCAAGCATTTGACAGGGTCTGGCATAGCGGACTGTTGTTCAAATTAAAATCCATCCTCCCAAGCACCCTTTACCTTATCCTTCGCTCCTACCTAACCGATCGATTCTTCAGGGTCCGACAAGGATTAGATTACTCCGAATATTACCAAGTGGAGGCGGGAGTTCCACAAGGTAGTGTGCTCGGGCCCATCCTTTACATCCTGTATACTGCCGATATACCCTCCCATCCTAACACACTTCTTGCAACCTTTGCTGATGACCAAGCAATCCTTTCTTCCGATGTTGACGCACATACTGCCAGGAGAAATCTCCAACGACATCTTATGGACATACAGCGATGGTGCCAGCTCTGGCGCATTAAGGTTAACGAAAGCAAATGCTGTCATGTTACGTTCACACTAAGGAAGAAGCAGCCTGGCAGAATTTACTTTAACGATATTCCTATCCCTACTTCCGACTGCGTCAGATATCTAGGCTTTCATCTTGACTCCCGACTAACATGGAACACACACACAAAAATCAAAAGACAGGAACTAAATAGGAGATTTGGACAACTTTACAAGCTGCTAAACCGCAAGTCAACTTTAACTGTGACTAACAAACTAACTCTTTACAAGACACTGTTGAGACCTATTTGGACTTATGGAGTCGAACTGTGGGGAACTGCTAAACCATCCAACATCCAAAGAATACAGTCCTTCCAATCCAAAACCCTAAGAATCATAGTTGATGCACCCTATTACGTAACCAACTCCTTACTCCACAATGACCTTGAAATCCCGTTTGTAAAAGAAGTTATCACAACCCGTTTTAATAAATTCCACTCTGCCCTTTCCATGCATCCCAATCCTCTAGCCCAAACTCTATCTAGTAGTACCCATCCTAATAACCCACCACGCCGCCTGAATAGGAAATGGCCGCGTGACCTCATCATTGCCAACACTTCCCAATAAGAATTAAAAACAAACAATTGTAAATATTGTAAATAGTGCTTTAGGAGTACTGCCATTGGGCAGCTTCTCCACCAAGCGAAATACATGATAGATTAATTTTTTTTTATTATTTACTTATTATTTATTTATTTTTATTTTTTTTTCTTTATTATTATTATTTTATTTATTTATTTATTTATTGTTTATTTAATCATTATTATTATTATTATTATTATTTTATTACTATATGTGTATGTTGTACATTATTATTATTATTTATTGCAAACTATGAGAGCACATTGCAAGATGCACGCTGTGCAGTATGTAATTTCAAAAATAAATAATTTAAAAAAAAAAAAATTTATATATTTAATTCGTCCATTTATATCACTAATTTAATTAAGATAATTAGAAACATTATAACTCTTATTTCAATTTCAGATATTCTATTTCTCTTTATAAATCATCTATAAGCCAATTTAGTCTGAATTTAATACCTTTTATGTAACAATTTATGTGTATTTTTTATAAATACTGACTTTAAAATGTTTATATTTATCCGTTATTAATAACACAAACATTTACATGACCGTATATGAATATGTATATATATTAAGGATAAGAAGACATTGAAAAGATATCAGACTAATATACAATCATTCACTCACATTCTTTATATGAAGGACAAGGAGGGCTTTGGGATAACGAAAGATTTCAGGGTTTCTGGGTCTTATGTCACTAATCGGCATTTTCCCGGCTGTCAGTACAGAAAGGAAATGGATGTTTTAAGAAGAAAGCCGACTTAAGAGGCTCTGGATCTCATAGGAATAGCATGCACAGTACACAAATGATTCGGAGGAATGATTCGGAGGCTTTGGGAGGACGACATACTTAAGGGTCTTTGGTTCTAAAAACGCTAACATGTTCTAGGCTCTCAGTACGCTAATGATTGGGAGGCTTTGGGATGACGACATACTTAAGGGTCTTAAGTTCTTAAGACAGTAACATGTCCCCGGCTCTCTGTACGCAAATGTTTGGAGGCTTTGGGATGACGACATACTTAAGGGCCTTTAGTTCTAAAAACAGTAACATGTTTCCGGCTCTCTGTACGCAAATGATTGGGAGGCTTTGGGATGACGACATACTTAAGGGTCTTAAGTTCTTAAGACAGTAACATGTCCCCGGCTCTCTGTATGCAAATGATTGGGAGGCTTTGGGATGACGACATACTTAAGGACCTTTAGTTCTAAAAACAGTTACATGTTCCCGGCTCTCTGTACGCAAATGAAAGAATCTTGTAGAGGCTCTCGGTACTCGGAAGGCTTTAAGAATAATTCAGACCTAAGGATCTCTAGCCTTCTCTTCAATAACATGTTTACAGCAATTAGTACACAAAACATGTGGTAGCTTTAGGAATAAGTCAGACTTAAGGGTCTCTCGCCCTAACAGCAATAACATATTCAGGGCATTCAGAACAAGAAGGATAGGGAGGCTTTACAACGGTTTAAGTTTAAGCGTGAACAAGTTTAAAATTTAGGAGAGAAGAGAGTGAGAGTAGTTGAAGAGGTTTCATTTTCGAACATTTTATTTACACATTTTCTGTTGACAAATGGATATTGTGATAACTGGTTTTTTTTTTACAATATCAATTTTTAATGGCTCTGTGTACTTACGTTTTCTTAACTTGTTACGTTTTCTCTTGTAACAAAGTATTTTACATTCATTATTATAATAAATTTGTGATATTTTGTTAATACAACTTTTTAAATATTTTTATTTGTGGTTTTATTTATCCCACGTAAATTATAAATAATTCATGAGAGGGAACAGAATAAAAAATTTTTTTTTATTCTGTTCCCTCTCATGAATTATTTGTTAATACAACACGTAAATCATATTGTATAGCATTATGGTCAACGTGAGAATATTTTTTAGCTTTTCGTTAATACTGTTAAATGATTTGTATTTACATTAACTACATTCTGGTATAAATAACTAAACAAATTGTCGATCTTTTGAGACTGTACAGTTGAATACTCCACTGGACAATTGTCCCTGACCTCCGTGCCTCACTAATTATATTCTGTTCAGTGTAATCATTTCTCGCCCCTGATTGGAGAAACCTCACCAGTTATTTATAATATTCCAGTATACAGGAAACACTGACATTCACTTCGTTATTTATTCACTTAAACGTACATTAGTTATACAGGAAGACTGAATGGTATTCATTATTTTATGATTCAGAAGAAACAATTTTACTCTGTCGAAATCGGGAAAAGAGTTGTATTGAATCCTATAAAATACAAACGAATTGTCATTCACTATTTTATTATTAATAAACTTTGTCGAGAAATAATGAAACCCAGAATACATTTCGTCTATGTCTTGATAGGCGAAGAAAATTTAACCTTTCTACAAGAATGAGAGATATCTCTATGTATTAGCATAATGCTAGGTCTATTATGCCACTATGACTTTATAATGACACGAATTATATTATAAAAGTAATATACAATAAAGTAATTTTAAATCACATACGTACCTTAGCAATGTTTAATAATTAATTTTTACCTAGCATTCATCTAGACGAGCGTTCTTGTGTCGTCCTTTAAAAAAACAAACAAAAGGCTCCGCTAAGTCATATTTACGTTAAGAACAGTTAAGGCCGAATAAATAAATAAATCATTTATGAAATGAAATTCTATAAGATTAGGGAAAACGAAGTAATCGTGAATTCTTAGACAAAAGAAGAAAAAAAAAAGTTGACGATGGAAAGTTACAATGAAATTTTATCCAAAATAGAAGGGGACTCACCCCAAAACTCGATATTAAATGCTCAAGTTTTTCTTTCTATTTATAAACATATAAAATTTTAAAAAATATCAGCAAATGTTTTTTGGGAGTTCGGTCAAGGTTAATACAAAAAAAAATTTTTAAAAATGTGCATTTTTTAACAATTTTTAGTGCAAGGGAACAGAATAAAAACCTGAATCTCCCGCTATCCGGGCGGGTGCATTTTCCACTTATGCTACCGGGACAAGTCTGATAAGTTATTAAATTCCCCGCACTAGTGTCGAAAGTCTAACCTCTGAGGCCTAAGTTAGATTTTTTATTCTGTTTCCTTGGACTAAAATTTGTTAAAATTTACGTAGGATTATTTACCACAAAAAAATAATATTTATGTGTATTTTTTATTATCTGCCGAAGTTTCGGCTTATACTGTAAGCCATCTTCAAGGCTATCATGAAAGCGAGAGGGGACGTAGGGTCATCTGGATCAAATGATCGTGACTGGTTGAGACCGTAATCTACTGTCAAAAACTATCCAATTAAAACATTCATTTGGTCTCGAAACATACTCTTACCCTCCTCAACTCAAAAATGAATCATTTAATCATTTTTCTATCGTTAGATGAATGCAACGTTCTCAATTTTCTCAATATTTACATTCAATTACTACATCTCTACCAAAATAAATTTTTCAACCATTACATTTATAATAAGAATGTCTTTATTAAAGGGAAACCCCACTCTATTAAATTCAATTTTCTCATTGTTGGACATAAATTCTTTTCCTTATTTTATCATTTAAGAAATGCTAATTATTTGGCAAATCTTGAATACTTTGTAAAGAAACATTTATGCTTTAGCAGAACCTTCACGTTTAACGGTTCAAATTTCTTATTTCACATCATCCTACTAATTGAAAAAAAACGTAGTGTGTAGAGTCTCATTCCAATAAGCTGAATATTTGGGGGAAAAAACAAACAATTTAAGGTTAAAATTGACTCCTACAATCTTCGGATAATTGATGAACTTCTTAACATTCGATTTTGAGATTTTTGAGAAAAAGATGTCTTGGCTTCATTTTCATAATCCAAAAATGTTCCCCCTTAAATGGTCTCCGTTAGACAAAATTCATATTGATAAGATAACTGTATAATTGTATTTGGTGGGGTGGAATTTAATACATATTTTAAAAAGAACCTGTCAATTTCTGCTAATAGCATTGCATAGTGGGTTCTCAGCTTCTCTCAATTTAAGTAGTAATAGTTTCAAATTCGAATTCCATTTATTTTTTTTATAAAATCTGTATAAAATTTTCAGGACAAAAAGTTTGCATTTTTTCCTGGCTAGGGACAGCTGTTGTCTGAATATATAAAATGTTCAATATAAATTATCAGATATTCTATCTCTCTCTCATGAATTATTTATATTTTTTTCCAATACATATGCAAAGTTAAAGCACTTAAAAAGGAGCGGAAAAATCCTCTGAAAAGAGAAAACTATTTTTCATCTTCGAGTTATATACCCTTCACAATCCCAAAGGATTATATGATGTTGTCAGTTGAAAATAACATTAGCTACATGGTAGCTTGGAATTATAAAAGAAAACTCTATCTTATAGTATGTTACCGATAACCATTGTTATAAACTCTTTTGTTACCTACGTCCAACGATTAAACCATTCTCATAGAAGCAGTGTAAATTAAGCAGATATTGCATATATGAATTTCAATTGAATAAATTATAGATATATATATATATANAATAATAAAGCAGTTATATTTTGTCAAGGCTATAAATACTTTTATAATTCACTATCTCTGCCTTCGAGTTTGTGCTATAGAAGAGATCTATTTTGTATGTGAATAAGTTATATTTTCAGAATATATATAATATGGTAATCAGAAACATATTTTTTAAACTTAAGCCTGGTTTAATTACTTATTCCAGAAAATTTTGAGAAAATAATTTGAATTTTCATAGGTATTAATATGACATTTCAAAATGTTATTCTAAGGCAGAACAACAGTAAACAAAACGTATTGTTGAGAATACACTCAGCCATTAGATCAGCATCCTGATTGCGGGTTACAAGACAATCCTCATAACGGGAAAACCCGCTATAAAATCTGACCCCCCTCTCCATCGTCCTAGTAAAGGAGTACTGCCAAAATAATGTGAGACGGGAATTCCAGGGAGCCTTAGTCGCTATCGAAAGATATATAAATTCCCTTGAAGCCATGGAGCGATAAGGTCCCTCGGAGTGTTGCCGGGAACAGATCGCTCTAAGTGATTCTGCAGGAGACCCCCAGGAGACTCGGTATTGAAAGATAGAGGACTAGCCCTGCGGAAGCAAGGGTAGGCCCTCCACCGCAACACTAAATCTCCCTTTATCTCTGCCCCTTCCAGAGCGCCCTTTAGAACAACCTTTCATCATTTATGGAATTTCTCTATGGCCCCGCAAGCAAGCACACAGAGTCAGTCACTCAGCCACTGTCTTACATAAACTGATATCCAGATTCAGGTGAATACTTACATGAATGAAATTCATCGGGGATTCTGTCTCGTGTTTTTTTTTTTTTTTTTGCTCTGTTAGCCTCCCTTGCAACCCCTTAGGGTCATTGGAGGGAGGGGCTATCTACAAGTTGCCACCCCATTTTATTAGTAGAAAAATTCGATCCCTTCAAAATTATTTATAGATTTTAATTTTCAACGGACCATATGTTTAAGTGCTCCTAAGTTAGTTAAGGGTCTAAATTTGTTTTCAAATTTTGCCTCCCTAATAACGGGATTAGCTGGATTTCCAATGTATGTTGCAAAATATATAAAATGAGTAATAATTTAATAACCGACAGATATGTAGAGCAATTATAATTATTCCCTTGAATTGATGTTAGTTAAATTATTATGCATAGTAGTTCTAATTTCTTTACTTATTAACTTAAATTAAAGAGACACAAAAATAGAAAAAGCATTATCGTTTAATTACACTTTTAGTAGAAGGAAATTAATTATCACTGTGTAACTTATGATATTGAGGCATACATTCATTTTACTTGCTAAATTTACGCCATACTTTATTAGTGCACAAAGCTTTAATCAAGCAATGAAGTTTCATGGGAAACGCTACACTACTCAAATGGCTGCAATTGAGTAAAGCCCTAATAATAACGTCCAATAGGACTTTAGCGAGTAATGAGTAAGCCATCAGGGAGTATTAAAAAAAAAGTGCGAGAAGAGATGAGGGTTAAAAAAAAAACACGGAAATAGGGCGGAAGGGTGGTGCTCTTTTTCACCCTCTCCAGTCCATGGCAGAGGAAGGCTCCACCACTTTTTTCTATTTTCTTTTTTTTTTCTTCTTTTTTTTTGAGTCGTGGCTGAAATTAAAACGTCAGCAAAGAATTAATCGTCCACCACCAGGACTGATGAGTACCTTTCTCTCCGACAAGCCAAGTAAATCATGCGTACAAGTGTTATTTTTATTGATAAAGATAAAACATAAAAAATATGGGTAGTTATTCTGAACTTGAAGTAATGTATACATTTTTTTCCACCGACTCTTAAAACACCATTCTTTCATTGCAGCATCGAAACAAATATTTTCATGTAAAAAAATCTGTTTCACAGAATCTCCATAAGCGAAACGAATTTATATTTAAAATTCTTATGACTAATAAGTATTAGATGATTTGACTTGAATTTAAATTTTTAGATTTTAGGAATGACCTTGCAGATTAAATTTTTGATCAATTTACTTATTATTTAATAAAATTTACTGAGGTTTGTATAGTTTAAATTATAATTAAAGCATTTTTCATCATTATAACTAATGTACACCCTTATTTTTTATTATAGTTCCCTTAAAGGAACTGTTATTCACGTTGGTACCGTAGTGTTTAGGCTAAATTTTTAGTTTCCCCTAGGCAGGAAGATAAAAAAAATTCTAGGCTTTTCAGAAATCAATGAAATTTTTCAAGAGTCACATTAGGTCGAAATAAACAGTATGATTATCTCACAAAATCTTCTGCTAATAGTGATAGGTTAAATGTAGGTGTTTTGAAAGTTGATATAAGAACCTGCTTGCTTTTTCTGCAAGTTTTATAGACATTATTCATAGCTAAACACTAAAAGGCACGCGTATTAAGAGCACAGTAACGCGTAAACAGGTTGTTCATGCATGTGCCTCCCTTCCAACCCCTTCTCCAGGGAAATTAGAATTTCCATTATTTGCCCGCTCCCACCCCTGTCGAGAGGAGACACCGCCGCACTCCCCAAGAAGCAGCAGGATAACCTCCGCATACAAGACGATACTGTGTCACGGGAATTAATTTACTAATATGTAGATCCTTGCCATCCAATATCTATGGAAATAGGCCTTTCCCACTTTCTCAACTAACCCCATCTCAACCCCGCGAAGAATTTGTGAAGTGTCTGTGCAAAAAAATATAGTTCGAAACTCCGACTAAAGAAAAAATTAAAAAATCTTTCACAACCTCAACTTTTATTATTATTATTATTATTATTAAAGGGTATTATTACTAAGTAACTTTGTTTAAGATTATATATTTATAGCCGCAACTGAAAAATAATATTTTCAACTAGAGACCAGCTAGGCTTATACTG
>KZ806868.1:679429-721514 GCA_000696205.2 Oncopeltus fasciatus
ATATATATATACATATTAGGCATTATTGAATATGCGTTTTACATAAAACGTTATATTATATAAGTTTTGGAAATGTAAATTCCACATGCATTATAATATTTACATTTAGACCTAAAAAAATTTATTCACTGATAATTAAACTGTCAATTTTTTTGAAATTAGTGCGCCAATTCGATTTGGAATTCTCTAAATCCCCTTCCCGTCGACTGATTTTAAATATTACCGAATTTGTCCTATACGATGTACAAAACTAAGCTTAATGCAGAGAATAGTAAAAGCAATGTTCAAGCTTTATTTCTTCTTTTTGAAAACCAACTCCCTTTTTAAAAAAAAAAACAACACTGTTATTATATTTTAAACACTGCTTTGTTACGCTCTACTGATTTCGCGTCTACTTTTAACGACTCTTTCAAAATTTAAAATATAATTTGGTAGAAAACTGTATATAAAATGTAGCCCTCTGCCTAAAAAATAAAATAAAGAAAACAGTACTTTTAACAAGCTACAAAGGCCCAGTGGATGTAGCCCCGTATGTGGATGTATTTATTCACGAGCCAGGGCGCACTAGTAAGGTCAGCATACCATTTCAGCCGCCTGTTGTTTTTCCTATTCAATGAAGAATGGTTCCCAATTAGGGCTGGGTGTTCCCTAGTAGCTCGCCGGGAATCATCTGTGTCATAACAAACAAAAGCACATATAAAACCAACCCTATGCATGGTATTAAATTTGGGATCTCTTTGGCTGAGAGATGAATGCAATAGCCACCGAAGCACTGCACTTCCTTCAGCCACCGTGGCTACGTCAAACTGTCTAAAGGTAACCAAAGATAAGGTTACCCAAGGCTTCCTAAGTAATCCATAATTGACATTTTTTATATATATATANCTCTCTGATTCAGTCCGTTACCTTGGGTTCCACCTTGACTCACGACTCAACTGGAATGAACATACTAAAATCATATATATATATTAACTCTTTATTTAAAAAAAATTATCTGTACATTTTTACACTTAATTTTTTGATGGGGTACATGATAAGAGTCCTTGCTCGTCTATCCCGGGACGTAACCCGTCCTCAGAGAGGAGCCCAGGTTAACCCGCGATAGACTATCCGGCACCCAATTGACATTATTAGAGCACAAATTTATTTATATTTTCAAAGTCGGATGAATGTAAATATCAATATGCACGATGAGTTTTATCCTCTTCATCTATTTTTTATTATGTATTATCCTATATAATACATTAATAAATTATTAATGCTATCATACCTTCTATTATCCGTCTTCATTAGTTTCTGCAAACCATCTTCTGTTGGCGAGCGCTTTCGGACATTGTCCATCCTCGTGGGCGAAAGCGCTCGCCAACAGAAGGTGGTTTGCAGAAACCAATGAAGACGGATAATAGAAGGTATGATAATTCTATAATCATTGATAGTGATAATATCCCTTTAGATTATTTAAATGTTTAATAAAACACCCACGTGTTTATATATATATAGTTATAGTTTTCATTTGTTGAATCGGTGATTAATGGATTGTTAATGTCTTCAAACAGAGTTTATCTTTCACCTTGTAATTAATGTTTCTTTATCAGGGCTGTTCCTTGTTCCTGAAGTATAAAGATGGGCTATTCTTAGGGGGGTAGTGGATATTCCAGATCCTCCCTAGCTAGAGCTAGTGGCACTCTCGTCAGATGTCGGTTATGCTCTAACTCCATTGTGATCTTCAGCTTATTGAGCCAATTTGAAGACGGCTCCCCACTTAATAGATGAAATTGAGGCGTATGAGTTAGTTAGGGGAACACCGAGTAGGGGGGGGGGCGGATTCTGAGGTCACCACCCCCTTGAATGCTCTCTCTCTCTCTCTCTCACACACTCTCTCTCTCTCTCTCTCTCTCTCTCTCTCTCGCTTTCTCACTCTCTCTCACCATCCTTACTCCCGCCTCACTAATCCCCTCCTCCTATCACGCGTTCCCACTATTTCCTATTTCCGTGTATACCTTTACTCTCATACGGTGCTGTGGCAAAGTTGAGTTGAGAGACAAACTATAAGAAGCGAGTCTCTTTGTAGCTAAAATACATTTATTCATGCTTCTCTTGTTTGTACGTCTCTGCGAAAAGCTGCGGTTTCTGAAGATTCTTCCAGAATAAATTCAATACTTAAAAGTCCATTACGAAGAAGCGACTTCCTCAGTATCGTAATTTATTACGAATATTTGTTTATGAATTTTCAATCTTATGTAATCCTGACATGAAAAGGAGAGGTTTGTAAGGGATTTGGTCTTCAAAGTTGAAGATTTGTAAACAATAATGTTTTGTAAATAGAGAGTTGTTTTTTTACCGTAGTTATTATTATTAGATGTTTTTTTGTTGGTGTTCGGTCAAGGTAGATCCAAAAAAATTAAAATTTGTATTTTTTTGGACTATCTTGACCAAAACCCCCCAAAAAAATCTGATAATAAAGTTGTTTTTTTTCTACGTTTCGATCTTAATTTCAGTTCTTCATCAGGGTGAATGAGGTGATGTGGAGAGAGAGAGACTTCTGCTCTACGGTAACTAAATTACCTCAGTGGAAACCGAATATTAAACAATCCAATTGAACGGAGGCCTATTAGGAGTTTCGTAATAGTACTCAGTATCGTAGTATATGAATATTTGTATTCCAACATTAGAGGTGTGTAATACCTCAAAGTAATAGAGTGTAACTGTTAACAATAAACAAGTATGTGGTAGGTATTTATAAATATTTTATTTGGTTGTGGTTTTTTATCCCACGTAAATTTTAAACAATTAATGAGAGGGAATAGAATATAAAAAACTATCTGTCCCAGCCAGGAATCGAACCTGGATCTCCTGCTATCCGGGCCGGTGCACTTGCCAATTGTGCTACAGGACTAGTCGCACAATTGGCAAGTACACCGGCCCGGATAGCAGGAGATCCAGGTTCGATTCCTGGCTGGGACAGATAGTTTTTTATATTCTATTCCCTCTCATTAATTGTTTAATATGTGGTAAGTTTCACTGCTCTCTACTAAATACTACTCTTTTCAAAAAAAAAAAATTCTCTATTCCTACTTGACTTTTAGGGTAATCTCCACACCTATTGGAGGATTCCGCTCAATTACAAGCTGAACGTTTAATTTTGCCTACTACCCCAGCTAACACCAGTTATTAGAGGAAATCCCCTTCCATGAAGCCGAGTTCCGAGAGTGGGGGGGTTCGCAGTGGGCCCTAAAGCTGCGTAATTCAGGGAGCATTGCGAGGAGGAGGAGCCATGTTGGATAGAGCCATTAGCCCTAGCGGGCGTTCCCAAGTAGGTGCCTCTATCGCGACAGGAAGATCCATATCTTGGAGAAGGGCGAGCCTCAAGTTTGGATTAGCTTCATGAACTAGTCAGAGGTCCTGTCCGGCAGGAAGTTGCCAAGCTAAACAGAGGGAGGCCTCGGGCGGGCCCTCGCTTTGAGGGACAGGCCTACTGCCTCTGCAACAATCCTACACAAATACACCTCTCTCCTCCCTTACATAAACTACACTGGAAATTCGCAAAACACCCCCCCCCCCCAATATAACTGCCACCCCATAACTATATACTAATATTAAGAATATGAAAAACACAGTGATTCCTTATTAGTTATTTACTTCTAGCGAATTCGGAAGGGATCCACATATTGAGCTAATTCACTTTATTTTTTCTCAGTTCCTAATACAGACCACAATAGCTGATTAATTGCTATATATATATAGCAATAGAGAACAGGACGGATAGAGAGGGCACTGCACACACATAAAGAAAATATCACAAGAAACAAAATTTTCGAGGATCTCTCGCCCTTCGTCAGTGAGAAGTCCTTCTTTGATTTTGCTCCTTGTGATATTTTCTTTTTGTGTGTGCACTGCACTCTCTATCCGACTTGTTCTCAATTGCTACACATCGCAGCCGCGAGTGTTTCGTTTTCTTTGTATACTTTATATATATATATATATATATATATATATATAAGTATATAGTGGGTGTGAGAATGTGTCAATGCTGCATAGGTCACAGCTTTTAGTTGTTCTGAATAAAATTCTGCATGTGGTATTTAGATTTAAAACGAATGCAATATAATAATTTGTTTGTTAATAAAAACTCTTATTATAGAATTTCCACAATTGAGTTGAGAAAATACGAGTGAGATTTTAGTTGTAATTCTTAGATAAGAAATTCGCATTTCTCCCTCAAATTTCAATTAGATATTTGTTGAGCAAAATTCGACGAATAGAAATCAAGGGAAATTACCTGTACTTTAGATTTATTTAAAACCCAAACAAAATTTTTAAAATCTGTTATTCATTTTTAAATATTTTGTTTTGATTCTTGAAAAATGTCCTTTTATGCACTTTTCTTAGATCTTATAAAAATTTATTACCATTATTTCCGTCACTTATGTGTATTTGTTATCTTCTATTATTTCGTTTTTGTCTACTGTACCATATATCTTTTAGGGTTAAGTATGTTAAGTCATTGAAAATATTGAATGTTGGGTATCATATTGATTAACAATTTCAGTACGCAATCCAGAATAGCTTATTAATCCTGTATTGTATAATGATAGAAAGTGTTTTCTTATCACATGAAATTAGGAATCGTTATTTGTAGAGGGGGTCGCTTATTTCGGCTTAGATTACTGAATTATTAATGTAGTTTAGGATTCCAGAGTCAGTTTTGTAAAAGGGAGTAGTTAATAATCAGCCTATTCATTCTGAGATATAATTGGCTGTTAATTGTTTTTTTTTTTTTTTTTTTTTTTTTTTTTTTTTTTTTTTTTTTTTTTTTTTTTTTTNGGATTGCGAGCTAGCCTGGCGCCCCTGGCTGTTATTTTTTAACATTTCAAAACAAAAGTTACGAGTATTCTACAAACCGTTATTCTACTTTTTTTTTCTTCTTTTTTTTTTTAAGGGTTAGCCTCCCTTCAACCAATTAGAATCATAGAGAGAAGAGCTATGTACAGGTTGCCACCTCATTCTAAACATCAATGGCTCAGGACATGCTTTTATTTATCGATAAAGAACGGGATTTGAACCCGCAGTGCCAGGATTGCGAGACCCGTGAGATCCCATGAGATGCCATGGTGCCCCTAATTTATTCATTACTATAGATCATACATTTTTTTCAGTGTGACGTTCGTTTTTCTGCTAAATATGCGGTCATTTATTAGGCGGAATTTTTTTTTATTTTATTTTTTCGGGTATATTTATGCCACATACAGTATCTTGGCTGAACGAAACTTGCAGCTAATGTGTTTTATTTATATAAAACATATTCATTTATTATTTCATTTATTTATTAAAATGACATCGATTAAAATTAACTAAAATTTTTAAAAAATTTGAAACTGTGCTTTTTGTTTGCGTGCCGTGCAATCGGTCCAGCTGAGAATGGATAAACATTAAGAAGAAAGTAATTGGGATCCGCTCATTTAAAGCGGGGGAAATTCAAGGTGGGTCCCTCTCATTGGCCGTTAGGACAGAACGCCAACCCCCACCCCCCGGAGCCGTACTGATAATGAGGTCATTCATTTTGATAACGCTTGGCATTAGCATCTCCCGCCAGCCGTAACAGCCAAACATCACACAATTTCAAAATGACTCCGTTTAGAAAGGAAAATAACCTCGCTTTTAATGAGTGAAGGGAAACGTACAAATTGACATCGTTTCCTCTGATCCCATTAAATAAATTTAGGTTCGCCAAAAATTAGTGTCATATATTACTTATTATATCAAATACTTTGTATTGGGTTAATTATAACCATATTATGCTTTACATGCTGAATATTTAATTAAAATTAATTGTTAATAAATTATAAACAATAAATGCTAGGGAACAGAACAAAAAAAATCTATCTGTCTCAGCCAGGGCAGGAGATCCAGATTCGTGCCTTGGCTGAGACTGATAGATTTTGTATTCTATTCCCTTGCATTTATCGTTCAAAATTTATGTGAGATTAAATACCACAACGAAAACAATATTCATAAAAAGATAATAAATTATATATAACTTGTAGTTATTCTTGTCCTAATATAGAATATACAGGGGGATTTTAATTTATTTCTCTGTTGGAAGACCATTATTTATTTTTATTTTGAAAATTAAAATTTTAAATCTTCGTAATATCAAATTCATTTAAACCTTATTACATATTAATTATCACTATTTTCATATTACAAAAAATACTCTCTCGAATTAATTTCCTCCTAGTAGGATGTGTATTTCTTATACAAAATTTAGCACAAGATTATATACCATAATTAATATCATTGTTTAATATAGATATCTTTTTTGTACATTATGCATGCAAACACACACAGACACACATTCACATATAATTTCATATAAATGATACACACCGTATACCCTTACTTGGCATTTCTGGTAAATTTATGAAGAAAAATATATCCCTAAAAAGTTTTTAAACAGTATTCTAGGTGAGTGACTTTGTTGAAAATATTTCGTATATTATTATTAATGTACATACTGTACATTAATTTATATATATACGAANTTTTTTTTTTTTTTTTTTTTTTTTTTTTTTTTTTTTTTTTTTTTTTTTTTTTTGCTGTGTTAGCCTCCCTTGCAACCACTTAGGGTCATTGGAGGGAGGGGCTATCTACAGGTTCCCACCCCATTTTAAACATCCATGGCTCAGGACAATCTCCTATTTATAAATAAAAGATTGACCTGGGCAGGATTTGAACCCGCGGCGTCAGGATTGCGAGCTAGCCTGGCGCCCCTGGCTGTTATTTTTTAACATTTCAAAACAAAAGTTACGAGTATTCTACAAACCGTTATTCTACTTTTTTTTTCTTCTTTTTTTTTTTAAGGGTTAGCCTCCCTTCAACCAATTAGAATCATAGAGAGAAGAGCTATGTACAGGTTGCCACCTCATTCTAAACATCAATGGCTCAGGACATGCTTTTATTTATCGATAAAGAACGGGATTTGAACCCGCAGTGCCAGGATTGCGAGACCCGTGAGATCCCATGAGATGCCATGGTGCCCCTAATTTATTCATTACTATAGATCATACATTTTTTTCAGTGTGACGTTCGTTTTTCTGCTAAATATGCGGTCATTTATTAGGCGGAATTTTTTTTTATTTTATTTTTTCGGGTATATTTATGCCACATACAGTATCTTGGCTGAACGAAACTTGCAGCTAATGTGTTTTATTTATATAAAACATATTCATTTATTATTTCATTTATTTATTAAAATGACATCGATTAAAATTAACTAAAATTTTTAAAAAATTTGAAACTGTGCTTTTTGTTTGCGTGCCGTGCAATCGGTCCAGCTGAGAATGGATAAACATTAAGAAGAAAGTAATTGGGATCCGCTCATTTAAAGCGGGGGAAATTCAAGGTGGGTCCCTCTCATTGGCCGTTAGGACAGAACGCCAACCCCCACCCCCCGGAGCCGTACTGATAATGAGGTCATTCATTTTGATAACGCTTGGCATTAGCATCTCCCGCCAGCCGTAACAGCCAAACATCACACAATTTCAAAATGACTCCGTTTAGAAAGGAAAATAACCTCGCTTTTAATGAGTGAAGGGAAACGTACAAATTGACATCGTTTCCTCTGATCCCATTAAATAAATTTAGGTTCGCCAAAAATTAGTGTCATATATTACTTATTATATCAAATACTTTGTATTGGGTTAATTATAACCATATTATGCTTTACATGCTGAATATTTAATTAAAATTAATTGTTAATAAATTATAAACAATAAATGCTAGGGAACAGAACAAAAAAAATCTATCTGTCTCAGCCAGGGCAGGAGATCCAGATTCGTGCCTTGGCTGAGACTGATAGATTTTGTATTCTATTCCCTCTCATTAATTGTTTAAAATTTACGTGGGATAATAAACATATTTATATAACATACAAGCATTACTATTTATTTTTTTTTTTTTTTGGTCTAGGGATAAATATCTATTTCAAACAAAACCTAAGTTGTAAAAATATTATTTTTCAAAAAGTCTATATATTTCAAAGAAAGTTTAATAACTCTAACACGTTATTTATATTTATAATCTCCCGATTCTATTATCGATGGATATGCCTTGGGGTCCTTCATTTTTTTTAATTTCCTCACTCTAAGTGCTTATAAAAAAGAGATGTACATAGATTGCTTAACACATATGTAACTTTAACAGTAAGTGAAAACCGGTGTACTTCAATCAGCAATATTTTTCCGAGCTTCGCTTTTTTCACTTGAAGACCCTTACCTCTACTTCTTCAGTGGCGGATTTGAAAGCTAGAGAGGAGACTGAGAGGGGATTTGTGGGCTGGCGTCTTGTCAGAGATAAGGGGTTATCAGAATGTGGCGGGACGAGGTAGGGAGGGAGATGAAGACGTCATTAGAGCGAGGATGGGGTGGGGGGAGACTGATAAGAGGTGAATAGGTGAGAGCGGAAGGGTGGGGAGGTGAGTGTCTGGATCATCTGTCGTTATCGACTAACGAAGGAGAGGAGTCTGAAACCTACCCTCCCTAACTCTCTCCTCTGCACCACTACCCCCTGCCTCAAGGTGAACTGGTGTCACCCACCCTCCATTAGTTCACCCTACGAGTTGTGAGAGCTCCTGTACACCTGGACATTAAGGACTGCTCATTAGGGGAGAAAAAGAGGGACAAAAACAAAATGAATGAGACATAGAAGATTAGATAACTATTCATATTTGGATTTTTTTTTTTTACACTTAAAAGCCTTAAAAAGGTTAATACATCAAGAAAATCACATACATACGTTACAAAGGTATATCCCTCAGGTTGGTAACTAAGATTTACCATATTTCATTTAAAAATGCAGTTAAATAAGATTAAATAGTTAATCATAAATCATCATAAATGTCAGCGATGAGAATCAGCATAAAAGTAAGTTGACCTTCAGGCAGACTCTTTACTGTATGAGAGCGAAAATTTAGGGATTCGAATAACCCTAAAAATACATTTCTAAACTTAAAATTCAGTGTGTGTTTTTGATTAAATTATTATAGCAGACAGAGTTTAGGAAATTACGTTTGCAATAGATGGCCTAAATAGTAGGCTTCTATTTTATAAATGAGATATCCCACCAAACCCACGAATTTAGGGTTTATTTTAAATATTTCCATCAATTTATTCGTAAAAGTATTATGAAATATAAACTTTAATAAATAACTTTTTAAATATATAAAGATGTATAATTTTTCTGGTATTTTGGTATCAGTTGTTTTTGTAACAACAATAACGATATTGAAAATTCTCCATTTTCGAGCTTCCTAAAACTCCTCTTTCACCGATTTCAGCCCTTGCAAACTCATGAAACAGTTTACTAAATAGAGAAAAGGAGTTAAACTTATGTTTGAACATCGAATTTGGTGTCTATTAAAAAAATAACTCAAATATAAATTTTTAAAAGAACTTAATTTTGGCTTTTACTATATATAATCGGTTAAAATCTGTTTTCTCTCTCTCTCTCTCTCTCTCTCTCTCTCTCTCTCTCTCTCTCTCTCTCACACACACACACACATATATTTACGAGTGTCGTTCAACGTCTAACTATACCACCATTTTCAGTTTGCCTAATGAAGACGGGTATGTATCTTTTAAGTGCAAAACAAAAAAGGATGATGTCAATTAAGGTATTTATTCAGAAAAATCAGAACAGGAGTATGTACAAAGTCTAGCGATTGTAAAAAAAAAACATTAGATTGACGTTGATAGCGTAAGTTTTAGTTTGGAAAAATTTAACTTAACTCAGATTTTAATGTAGAGTTTTTGACCTTAGATATTATTATTAGATGATTTTAGTTGGGGTTCGGTCAAGGTAGATTAAAAAAAATACAAATTTTAAAAAAGTGTATTTTTTTACAATTTATTATTTATAAAAGAGATAATCTTTAAAAAAATAAAGTTTTTTTAATTTGTAATTTTTGGATCTACCTTGACCGAACCCCAATAATATCATCTAATAATTCAGATTTATTAATCGACAAGTCATATTTAAGGGATTACATCGTGGAACTTTGTAACTAGTTGTTTTTCTTAGTGAAATTTGACATATTGTTTCTATATATGAAAAGTTGAGTTAATTGACAAATAGGAGTTAATTGATTGAAATTGGACAAAAAGGAATGGGGATTAACCTGAAATGTCAATGCGCGTAAAAATATCTTTGCGCTGTAGCGGGCGCACTACTCTTTGTAATCAGTATATAAACTTAAAGCAGATTTATACAAGTAAAAGATGTATGCTATAAGTGTAGAAGTAGACATGACATGGAAAGTTCAGTTACAAGTATAGACCAAGTGCGATTTGCTTAGCTTATGCAGCTTTTTCTCCTGAAACATCTTATCTACAGCTACATGGTCTTTACCTGCGGGATAGATAAGGGCTGTAGGCAAAGCGAATAATGAGAGAACGTTCTTAGAGTAGTAGAAGACGAGGTGCGTTCTTCATGGCTATTTACACAGACATCCACGTTCGCGCCTCTTCGAAGAGAACAGCGCCTTCCTTCTCTACTGCTCAGGAATAGAACCTACCTATTCTTTATGGTCATGGAACTCCACGTGTCCCATTGAGTTTTTTAAATTAGTTCGCCTTTTGGGATCCCCTCATTTTACAACACTTATCCCTTCGGAAGACCTCATAAATCTTAATTTACCTGAGGAGCTATTACATTATATAGTCTATATTGTTCATCAAATTGTCTTGTTGCTTACTATTCCTGTTAAGAGGGTTTCTTCCTATGTGCATGTGAGCTAAACTACACAACCTTGGAACGTCATAATTGCTTAAAAATAAATCATGAATAAGAGGCGTTGAAAATTTTGAACTGGTTTTATCCTTGAAATCATTACGCAAGTAAGAATCATTCGAAAAGTGGTGATCAACTAAAGGCCGATTTTTGCTTTATTCAAGGAATTGCGGTTTTCGAAAAAAAAGCAAAAAAGCTACAGATTCATACCGTGAGCAGTCGACCAATTGGCAAGGATTTTCCTTTAGGAAATGGAGATGTTGGTCTCTTTACGGAATTAAATCAAGAAAATTAGTATTCTTCACTAATTCTACATACTAAAGCTTCTTACACGGTCATTCCTCGTGTTCGAAATTATATATATATATATGGGAGGTGAGTGTCTGGATCATCTGTCGTTATCGACTAACGAAGGAGAGGAGTCTGAAACCTACCCTCCCTAACTCTCTCCTCTGCACCACTACCCCCTGCCTCAAGGTGAACTGGTGTCACCCACCCTCCATTAGTTCACCCTACGAGTTGTGAGAGCTCCTGTACACCTGGACATTAAGGACTGCTCATTAGGGGAGAAAAAGAGGGACAAAAACAAAATGAATGAGACATAGAAGATTAGATAACTATTCATATTTGGATTTTTTTTTTTTACACTTAAAAGCCTTAAAAAGGTTAATACATCAAGAAAATCACATACATACGTTACAAAGGTATATCCCTCAGGTTGGTAACTAAGATTTACCATATTTCATTTAAAAATGCAGTTAAATAAGATTAAATAGTTAATCATAAATCATCATAAATGTCAGCGATGAGAATCAGCATAAAAGTAAGTTGACCTTCAGGCAGACTCTTTACTGTATGAGAGCGAAAATTTAGGGATTCGAATAACCCTAAAAATACATTTCTAAACTTAAAATTCAGTGTGTGTTTNGTATGAGCTAGTCTTTTGTTGATATATATATATATGTATATTAGAGTATCCAGTACAACTAAAAAGGTTTGTATTAGTATCCTTACTCCACTTACCACAGTTTTCGGCGCTCGTCGGATCGTCTGCTGGTTCTTTTGTTTAAAAAAACAGTGTTCAGAGCACTTCCCACAATAAATTCTACCAAAGTGAACGGGTTTTGTCTGTTTTGTTATTTCTGCTTCTCCTTTATGCGGAAATTTACAAATCTTATAATTTATTGTTCCGCCATATACCATTGATGTCGTGAAGCGAAATTTGACATCTGATGTCTTGATAATTTAGATAGTTTACACTTCTTGAGAAAACAATAAAATTTAAAATAAAAGTGCAACAGGTCACTTTATCATGTGATATCAGTAGCACACTTCTGTTAACCACTGAGGCGGTAAAAAGAAAGACTGATTGGCGCACAAGTGAATTATGTGAGCGCATTTCAGAGCGATCTAGCGGAATCACTAATAAACTCACTGTTCATGCTGATAAGCATAGATAGTTTTGTTTAACCTATTAACTATAGTTTTAACACCATTGAATGTATTTTTTATGAAAAAATGAGAGTTTATTTATGGACAGACTAAATGTTTGCTGGGCCTGCTTATTATATACAGAAATTTAATAAAACAACTAGGATTTTCAAACACCCCATCCATTTTCTTATTTATTGAGATTGTTTGAAGGCCATAATTTTATGTCCGCTCCATTTTGTTGCCAAAGTTCAACCGATATCTTTCATACTTCATTTTCACATTTGAATAGTCTTTGGTTATATCTTTCCATCGCTATTGTGAGACGTCCAGCTTGGACTCTACTATTTGGCGGTAAAACTAAATCGGTCTCCACTAATTACAGTAGTTTCCTCAGCCTTCTCTGTGTCGTGGCAAGTTTCTGTCTCCTCGTTAATTAAACGTCCTGTTGAAAGACTGAGCTACGCGTGGAAACTTGTTCTCTGTACGCCGGCATTCAGCCTTCCCGTCTAACTTGGAACACACGTGCCTTTGGGATGGGACCCGAAGCCGCCATTCAGCCGAGGACGGTGGCCCTGGGAACTTACCGAAGAAAGGAAGACCTCTCTTTCCCCTGTAGTACAGGTGAGACTATACCTTCCTCTTCTAGACTGAGAAAGTTCTTCATTCATTTTCGTGTACTTTATGAGGGCCTTGGTAGAGACATAAGAATGAAAGGGTACGCCATCGGTAGAACGGAAGGAGGTTTGTAACTATAAACTATAACACGTAATATGAGGTCTATTAATTATTAATGACGTTTAAACAATTTTTGTGAAAAATCATAATTTTTTCTTTGCTGAATTCGTTTACCATTTTTTTTTAAATCTCAATTTGACAAAGCCCAGCCTGGTTTTTTTTCTTGTATTTTTTCCCCCAAATTTTAGTTACCTATCCTCCCTTCAAAACTTTTATTTAATGACGACCTAGAAGGCAGGGATAGATCTTTTTCGTTGCTCACTGTGAAGGATAGTATCTACGGCTTTTAACCGCGTTATAATGACGTTTTTAAGCAGGAATAGGTCATACATATCGGATACATTCGATTTTCCTCTCTAATTTTTTTTTTTTTTTTTAAATTCCTTATTAGTTCTTTTACTGATTTTTACAAAACTTATATTTCTTATATTTCTAGAAGCTGAGTTACACCTCACTGTAACGAAATTTATTCCTTAATAACTTCTTTACAGAGCTTTTGACTGCTTTTTTAATGATTGACAAAAAAAAATTCAGTTTTAATCTTTCTCCCTGCAAATTGACATTCAATTTGTTTTTGTATATATTTATTAATAATTAAATTGCAAAAAAGCATTAATGAATTTTTTTAAATTATATTTAATGAATCAAGTTAATAGTATGCAATGAATTATTATTTTTATATAAAAATATAAATACTCCTCAATTATTTTGTGTCCTTCACACCAAGATGGAATATTTACAGAGTGATAGTTTACTCAAATTTGTGACCAGCTAGTACTAGGTTCATTTTTTATATTATTTAAATTTCGTTTACGGCCATCTATATTACTAATTGTGTTAATTTATGAATGAAATGCTTTCCTCAATAGCATCTGTTGCATATTTTGATTTCATGTTTAGATAACGGTTTTCATTCTTGTAGTTTAATTATAGTTTCATTCTTCTTACACTGTTCCCTCGACTCTTGACAGATACGAACTGATGAAGCAGATACTGGTGTTTGTTGAGTTAAGTTACGATATTATCTCAGATCACGTGACTTATCATACAAACCATTCACTACTTATGTTTCTTTTTACAACATCGTTTTAGCAAAATGGCCTAAATAAGAATGCATATTTTTCCTTCCCGAAATTATTAATCCAAATAGTAAAAAACTAAAAAATTTGGCCTGCAAAGCATTCACACACATATAGTATTATTATTGACCTAAATATACATAAAATAAATAAATTTGAGTTAGGCTAGCATTTAAATTTCCTTAAATATAGAGCCTCGGGTAAAAACAAAGTTACTCTTTCTGAAATACGACCCTAACTGAAACATTTTAAGGCCGACAAAGTTTCTTAGAAGTAATTAAAAGTACTAATAGCTTTTTACACAGTCTTTAAATTTGTCTTCATTTCGCGAAACGTCGCATATTTTTTATCCCCCTCACCCTCGCCAAAGAGGAAACCATGGACACCTTAGACGCTGAACTCAAATTTAACTATAAGTTAAGGCTATCTCAGTAGTTTAGGAAAATGAATTGAAAATGAGAGTTTAATTTATAGCAGAGAATTAACTTTTTTTTTTGTCTATTTTTCAGGTATTAAAGCCATCTGTTTATTATTCATATCCTGAAACATTTCGGTAAGTAATTAAAATTGTATTAAAAATTTTTCAAAACGCATTAAGCTTTATAGTTGGTTTCAGTAGTATTGGCATAGTTAATATTAGTAGTTTTTCTTAGCTTAAGAGAATAATACGAACATATGAAGTTTAAATGATTATTACAAAATTTTAATTATTTAATTAGGTTGTTTTAATTAAAATTGTGTACCTTTGGAGATGCTCAGTAAATCTACTCTGTCTTAATATTCTCATTAAATTATATTAAGGGTATAATTAATAGTTACTCCATTAGTTATTAGCGAGAAATTCGAAAATAATTGACTTACATTAGTGCTTTATTGTTTCAGCAAATAACCACGTAGTTTATTGGCTGAAATAATAAACAGTGTGTCTTGGTAAAAGACCGAGAGATTCAAATGTATAATCTTAAGCAATTAATGCGAGGGAATATAATAAAAACTATCATTAGACGATTTTAGTTGGGGTTCGGTCTATTTGTCAATTAACTCAACTTTTCATTTTATATATAGAAACAATATATCGAATTTCACTAAGAAAAAAAACTAGTTGCAAAGTTCCACGATGTAATCCCTTAAATTTTATTTTAAGTTTGTTAGATGATATTAGTTAGGGTTCGGTCAAGGTAGATCCAAAAAAATACAAATTAAAAAAATGTATTTTTTTTTTAATGAAGGATTATCTGCCAACGTTTCGGCTTACATTGTAAGCCATTTTCAGGGCTATCATGAATATGAGAGAGGACGTCCTGTCCTTAAGTTGGAAATGTGGATGGAAATGTGAACTTAGGGACAGGACGTCCTCTCTTATCTTCATGATAGTCCTGAAGATGGCTTACAATGTAAGCCGAAACATTGGCAGATAATCCTTCATTAAAAAAAAATTACATTTTTTTAATTTGTGTTTTTTTGGATCTACCTCGACCGAACCCCAACTAAAATCATCTTAGGATATTAGTTGGGGTTCGGTCAAGGTAGATAGAAAAAAATAAAAATTAAAAAAAGTTTATTTTTTTTAAAGATTATCTCTCCAATAAATAATAAATTGTAAAAAAAATACACTTTTTTTAAATTGTATTTTTTTGAATCTACCTTGACCGAACCCCAACTAAAATTATCTAATAATAATATCTGCGGTAAAAAAAAAAAACTCTCCTTTTGAATAAAAACTATCTTTTATCTATCTATAAAAACTACTTTTTATTCTATTCCTTCGTATTAATTGTTTAAAATTTACGTGGGATAATAAACCACAACTAAATTAATATTTATAAATCAAATGCATAATTTTTCATGTAAGGAGTACTTCAAAAACAGAATGTCATTAAAGGATATTATTTTTGGAAAGTCCAGGACGCAGGAACTGCGTGAATTGATACTTGGCATGTTTCATTAAAGACGTACTTAGCTGAGAGTAAATAACTAATTCCATCATAAAAGCCGGAGAGTGCACGGACGCTAAAGGATGAGATCATTTTCTGGTGGGCTCAAGACTCCTCCAGATGGGAAAGTTGATGAGGTACTCCATCCATAAAGTTAAATTGTTAAATACCTTCTTCGGCATGCTATTTCCGTAAAATTGTTATTTTTGTAAAATTGCTACATACACTATATGATCTATAACATTATGTGTTGTAATCTTATAGTAAGTGAAGAGTTCTAATGAATTATTATGATTATGCACTTTGATCTTCTCCCCCCTATAGATCTCTCTACTAATCACTATTGATTACCGATAAATTTATGCGGGCCAGAGCCAATGCTCTTTGTATTGCATATTAATTTTTTCAATATTATTTAAGTATACCTTTAACATCTTCTGGTTGCCCCTTAATTTTTCAAAAGGAAGTCTCGCTATTCACTCTTGGTTCAATAATAATTCAAATTTTGGAAGAAAAAAATAAATAAAGTTCAATAATTTAATAAAATATATTAATAAATGAATNTCTTGCACCATGAGTTCTCTCCAGAAGCATTCTTTGCGGGATTTCTAAGTCATTCTCCTTCTGGAATATCTTTAAGTGCATGATCATGATGTTAATGAAAATTTGTTGTTACGAAACTTATAATGGAGGTAAATTCAAATTTCCTTATATTTGTGTTCTATAACAATTTTACTATAAATGCATATTATAAAAGATATTTAAGTGTTTAACTATAACTATATGAGTAAGGTCTTTCCCCAATCTCACTTCCCAAACGATCTAGAGCAAAGCTTAGTTTACGCATAATGTCGTTATGATATTCCTAAATACTCTTCTTTTTAATCAATCTTGTTGAAAAAAAAACTGGAAATCTTCTTAATTAATTTACTATAAAAATTAATTATTCTGTATATTAGAATTTTTAAGAATTATACATATGCAAATAATAGTACATTTAATAATTGTAATATGTTACAGCAAATAAATGTTTCTAGTTATGCGTACCCTCCTGTAAAAATAGCGACTCCAATGATATGCGAGACTTCTTTCCTAAAACGTATTCGGTGGCCATTTTTTTCTAAATTTCATGATAATTTTAAATTTTCTTAGGATTCAGAAAGTACATGTAACACTCTCTGTACTACATTTATAGATTTTTTTTTTCAAATGATTCTTAAACTTCAATTTAAAAAATATTTCTCAAATATTAAATTATGAAAATGTAAGTTATTTTCTACAAGAAATGCAAAGGGAGGCTGATAAACAAGCTTACTACTTCAGCTGGGAATCGAACCCGAATCTTACGTACAGTTACGTATAGTCCTGCCCCGGGAGTAAGGTCTGTTTGTTCGCTTGTACGTATTACGACTTTGAATTGCCGGATTTTGTATAAAGTCGGCGGCTCTCGAGAGAAACGGATGTCCGTACCTGAAAAGAGGCCGAGGTGTCAGCACGGATTGCCTCGTCCATATTTAACGCCGGCTTCCTGTCGAGAGCCCTATGAATTACCTATAAGATATTATGGCCTGTAGCGAAGAGCTATTAATAGGATGTGAAGGCCTGGAAACGGTGCCTTTTATTACTCCCTGTAGCTAGCTTTAGCCCGTAATACTTTAGCCCTTCAGACTTAGCGGCTCGCCCAATAACACCATATCACTTGGGATTAGGGCCCCCCCACTCCCTTGAATCGCCACTCAAAGGGATTAGCCAGCGGTCTATCCCTTTATCATTACCTCGGTAAACAACTTTGTTTTAACCAAGGTAAGCTAATCGGTATTGCCTTAATTAAAATCCCAAAGTATTATTGTTTTCGTTTTTTTTTTTTTTCATGTTACTACTAAAAGTATGAGTTAAGAAATCTATGCAGATTTGTAATCTTTTATAAAAGATAGATTTAAATTAGAGTAAATAAAGAAATTAAACTTGCAAGTTGGAGAGAACAACTACATTCTCATATATGCCTAAGATGCTTTGCAAGAGACAAGTGCTCAGCCATTGTAGTTACCTAATAAGTGTTATAATAAACCCTGTTATATAGGTAATGGTCAATAAATTTTGTAACCCAAAAAATAACGATGCTATTATCTAATTTTATTAATTTCTTGATGAAATGAAAATTCTAAGTAATGAATTTGATTATAACAATTAAAATTGAATTTAAAAAAAAAATTTTCTTAATTTGCATTGGTTATACGCAATTTAGAACACATATGTCTTATACGTATAAAGTTCACTTCTCGTTAAAATAAACTAATATATTGATAATTTTTCAATTTTGTTTATATCGAAATACTCCCTCCGCCTCGGCCGATTTCAGCATTTAAGGAACTCATCCAGTAATTTACAAATGTTAGCTTTTTTTACCGTTTTTTTTTTTTTTTTTTTAGAAAAAAATCTGTACAAATAACGTATAAATATGTAAAAATGACGCATCCTCTAAGAAATCCAAAAGACTTATTTTATAAATGGCGGCCATAACGGTGTACTTACCTTTCTCTGATTTGATGAATTTACTGAGGCACTCTGTCCTTTGCATTTTTGAGACCGGCTACCACAAAGCGAGTAAAAGTGATAATATTTGCGGACAATACTTAATATATTGAAATTAATGTATCGTTCACTCATTAAAATTATAATTATTTTATTCCATATTTGTTTGTAGAGTGAAAGTAGGTCAAATAAATCTGATCAATGGGATTAGCTCATCCAATTTATTTATATCATAGACATTGTGAAAGAAACTTTTTCAGACTGTATAATTAATTATTAAAATATGGAAATAATCAGTAAGATAAGTTACTAAGCAATCATTCAAGTTACTGAGTAATCCAATAAAATGCAATGATAGTTCTTTGTTGATAGTTCGATCCTCAGACTAAGCGTATTTCATTTGTTAACTTATTTTCAACATTAATTTTAGAAATTAAAAAAGGTGACTTTTTATCAACTTATCGACTCATATGGTTGAAGTAATCCTTACGAAAAATTTGTTTGACCTATTGCCATTTAATTTTTCCCAATAATGTTGAATGAAAATGGTCCTGCTTCAGAAAATAATAATAAATATACTAGAGACTTGTGTGTGTGTACGCGAGTGTAGTCAATAGTGTTAAATGTGAGATAAATGTTACATATAAATATTTGTGGTATATACATATATGAAAAATAAATAATATACTTTGTACCCAAGTATCGAATAGTTTCATAATAAATTGTTTTTAAAAAAAATTTATATCTATTACTAATTTTACAACACACACATAAACACACACACACTTACATATATATTACAGACACACATAAGGAGCTATTCAAACTTTAAAGTTCAAAATCTTGAATTTGACCGTAAATAATACTAATTATAAAAGACACACATATATTATTTTTGTGTTTTTTGTATTCTTTTATGGTGATTTTTAAGATTTTGAATTTGGAATCTACAGAATATTAAGCTAATTCTTAAGCCCTATTTTATTTTACATTAGACTTTAAATGTCTCAGTTAGATTTGCTAAAAGAACGGTTTTCGATACGTGAAAGCACAGAAGAAAGTTGGGGGTTAGATGTTGTGACTTTAGAGGAGGGAAAAACATGTAATGTCTGTGTGAGGGGTTGGTTAGGAGGCATTAAGAGCTGATTTGCCTAATGTCCAGGAGCGCTGCTCTCAAGAGCCGGCAGTAAACTGGGGATGTGTGCCGCCAACGGTTATGGGGGGGGGGGCGGTGTTAATGCGTTGCCAGCCTGTGCTCTCATCATACTAGGCTGTGTACGTCCTGGAGGAGAAGGAGGCATAGAGTGTGTGTGGGGGATCTAGTAGAACGGAAGGCTGAGAGGTGAGGAGACACAACTCTATGTTAGATATAGGGTCCAGAGAACTGAGGGGTTACCTTTGACCTCAAACTGGATTGGCAGTCTTTATATTCTCATTGGCCAGATTTATTGAATAACCAACCCCACATCCCTTAAAAAAATATTTGGAGAAGATTTGAATAGTTGTATAAATTAGCGAGCAGCCATGCGAGGTTCTCCTAAAAATGAATAAGAAATTCAACTCTACAACAAGCATCTATTGATGCTTAAATAGGTAATAAATTTGATATTTATTATTGAAATAATAATTGCAAGACAATTTTGAGAACAGCTATTGTCTTAGAAGTAGGGGATAACTTGTTGTTATCAATTGTGTAATTAAAAATTGTTTTTTATAAATATTATTTTTATTGTGGTAGTTTATCCTGCATAAATTTTAAACAATTAAATGCAAGGAAATAGAATAAAAATCTAACTGTCTTAGGCAGGGCTCGAACCTGGATCTCCTGCTATCCGAGCAAGCGCGTGGGCCATTTACGCGACCAAGACTAGCCAGATAGGTCATTAAATTCCCAGCACTTAAGTTAGATTTTTTAATTCTATTCCCTTGCATTTAATTGTTTAAAAATTGTTTTTATTTCCAATGGCCAGAATTTTCATAGAAATTTAAAGAAACTCGTTCTTTGACGAGAGTATAAGTTTTCAAAATATGTATTAAAATTTTTAAAAAATATGAATTAATTAGAAAAAAAGTGTGGTTAGTTGGGAAGTATAAGCCATTTTTCATGGAATCATTACACCACTAATTTTTGTCATGTCTGAGGGAGGGTGTCCGTGAGCGTCACTGTTTTTGCAAACAGTCAAATGGCTTCACGGTACATGGTATCAGTAGGAATTTAAAATGACAACACCTCATGATTAGAGAAAGAGTCGTAAATGAAAATATTTATAAGAAATAGTTGCTTTATTTCAAAAAATTTCTTAATCGTCGCTTATATTTCATATTAGGATTATGAAAATCCAGTTCTTTAAACGATATTTTATACGCAATATTGTTTAATACAGTATCTGTCATCTGAATCCAGTTACCTTTCAGCATCCTCTAATGCTTCGGCAGCTGTGAGTGCAAAATTAGTATGAGCTAGTCTTTTGTTGTTATTGATATTGTTGACAGATTTTTTAAATTTCAAATCGATGTTTTCTCAGACCCTGCATAATTGATACCAAAACAATAGTCACTAAAATTTGCGTGTGTTTGTGTGTGTGTTAATCAACGCTCTACAGTTAGCAGTTTTCAGCTATACTTAATGTGAAATTCAGCTTCATTCAAGTGATGGTTAAGGTGAATGGCGGACCCTCCGGTTGTTTTTCATTCTGAAAAATATATTTTATATTATATTACGAAAGTCATGAAGAGCAGCTGAAAAATTGTAACAAGTAGAGAAGATAGAAGCTAGAGGCGATAAAACTGTCGGGAGTTGTAGAAGTAGAGGGTCGTATCTCAAGCGGGACGAGAGCGGGAGTCGCAGGATTGATGGCTTTTAGGTAAAACAGGGGCGTTTAAATACTTTCGGCTGAGTGCTGGGGCCGGAGTCCGGGGAAAACTTTATATTTAGAGGCAAACATGATAAAAGGGCAAACATAAATATTGCCCTCTGACTTGCTCAGATAAACTGAGCCCTCGTAAATTTGAGACCTGCCCTTTCGGGATCTATCTCCGGGCGGACTGTAGCCTGCGATCTTCGAGCAGGTTCGGGACTGGAACACTTATTGCGCCCTGTCAGACATGAATCATCCCCCGCCTGATTTGTCTGTCTGATTTCCCGCAAGTCTCTCTCACCCCCTGCAGTCCACACACACCCCCAAATACTCTGCAGACTACACAACACCTAAGTGTTCCGCCTGCGACAAAGTCGGACCGCCTCATGTCTGTCTGTCTATCCTGCTCTTATAGACCCCTGGAGCCAGCTGAATCAGGAAACACCGACGAATGAAGGAGCTCGGCCTGCTTCTAAAGCACCTCAGATATCTGGTGATTCTTATCTTCCGTCTTTTCAGAAGTATATTATATTCATCATAACCAGTGATTTATTACGATTTAGTTCATAAAACATGAATATATATTAAATGAAATGAACCATTATAAATGCCTTCTCTCAGGGCTACCATGAAAAAAGCCGCATATTTACCCCTGTGTATATGACGAAATACGTCATTTGGATCTGAAAAGAGCTCCGGCTGAAATTGTACAAAAGAAATGTCTGTTGTACCCTCCAATTTCCAATTTCAAATTAGAAATCTTCTCTTCTATTAGCTCTTCCTAAAAGTGTTAGGAGACATTGTCACAAAAGTGAGGACACAACTATTTGCTGTATTGTTTGAGTATTTCTCAAACTATCTATTACGTAAATATTAACTATCATCCCCTCCCAAAGAATCCTGATACTGGTGGAGGAATTGTATTTTACTTATGAATGAGATATTAAGGTCACACAATGTTCTATACATACTAAACCAGCATGACATTATGGAAGTGAAGGTTTTGCTGAAGAGAACTTATAATGACCTTA
The DNA here is from genome assembly GCA_000696205.2 of Oncopeltus fasciatus. Taxonomy (NCBI): domain Eukaryota; kingdom Metazoa; phylum Arthropoda; class Insecta; order Hemiptera; family Lygaeidae; genus Oncopeltus; species Oncopeltus fasciatus. Next base: position 701,818 of record KZ806868.1, read on the forward strand.
AAATTTTTCTCTTGCTTTATCTTCCAGTTACAGTTGTAGTAATTATGATAACATAACAGTAAGTAATAATAATAACTGTTTATCATGTAATTTGTACAAAAATAGGTTCAATTTTCTTTACAAGGGCCGTTAAGACGCAATCGTGGACTTTTACTATTCAATCTAAGAATCCTATTGATTTTTATATTAAGACAAATATAAAGATTATGACTTATTTTAATAACTATTATTAATAATAGAGTAATCTTGTTCAATGCTAAAGATTTTTATTTTTTAGACTTTCACAAAGATGAAAAGTTATGTGCTTAAATTTGGGCAATCATAACCAACTCTACATATCTCATCCATTGCCCTAAGCAATAGGATCATCTCCATCTCCAGTGATAGGTTATATCACTGACCAAAATTTTAAAAGGTATGTTTCATCGCCTAATAACTCATGTATTAATTCAATCAAAACAAATCAGATCCTGACCAAGAACACACTGAATGTGAATGCAGATGGCGCCATTTAAGTAGCATAGACATAGACGAAAGTGTTATATTCGACCTGCACTCATCTGTGGTACATATATATAAGCTAAATTAGGTGTAACCCAAAAAATAATTGAATGAATTTTTTTTTTTTTTATGAAAAAATTTATAAACTGCCAACAGATAAAAGGTTATAATTTCAAAAGTATAGCCTCTAATTTATGATGACAGTCTCATGTGGTGTCCCTATTATTATTCTATCCTCATTTGGTTTAATTATGTTATATTAACTTAATTATAGGTTTATTATGCTTTGCATTCTGGACACGTGCATTGTGGTTCGTGTTACCTACCATCCACTAGGAACTATTTTCCATTAATGAAAGCTACATTTAGTGCTGATTCCGTTCGCTTCATATCCGTTCTCATGCATATTCAAGGAGAACTCCGTAAATTGCCCTTATATGTATTCTGTTTAATGTGCCGGTTCTCCGTAACGTTTGTACGCTTATCTTTCCGATTAAGTATGTGTTGTAGTTTCATATTAGTATCGCCGGAACTCGAATCTATCCCGTCTGATTACGACAACTTCCACTACTCCAGAATACCATATATCTAGGAAATTGCTACTACAGGATAGTGTGGCCTGGCGGAAATGGTTCAGGACTCCTGAGCCAAAGGTTCCAGGTTCAATGCACACACAGAGCACAGAGCACGTATTTTTTTTTTACAATGACCCAAAGGACTTCTCGTATTCTTCTAGAGAAAACATTTTAAATTGAATGAGAAAAATCAGGCGGCCATAACTGAGTACTTACCTTTCTCTGATTTGATGAATTTACTGAGGCACTCTGTCCTTTGCATTTTTGAGACTGGGTACCACAAAGCGAGTAAAAGTGATAGTATTTCCGGACAATACTTAATATATTGAAATTAATGTATCGTTCACTCATTAAAATTATAATTTTTTTATTCCATATTTGTTTGTAGAGTGCAAGTAGGTCAAATAAATCTGATCAATGGGATTAGCTCATCTAATTTATTTATATCATTGACGTTGTGAAAGAAACTTTTTCAGACTGTATAATTAGTTATTAAAATATAGAAATAATCAATAAGATAAGTTACTGAGCAATCTTTCTCTAATGTTTCGTGGGCCGAAAAGAATACATCCTTAATACGTATTCACCCCTGAGCCTATTTGGCCTGTTGCGGGCACTATTTTTTATCTTGTTCACGTAGGCTTCGTCGGTCGTCAGATGTATTTACCATTTCATCTTCCGGTTGGACCATAATATTTTTTATCTTTTTATTTTATTTTTTAAATAGCTTCTATGCACTTTATTGTCTCAAATCCTTAAGGTTAGCTGTTTAGAAAGATTCATTCAAATTATAAAATATTACAGTTTATTTCTAAGATATTTTTTTGAAATACATTTATAATGTAATTTACACACTTGAGATTCCTTTACACGACTCCGTTTAAAATTCATGAAAATATGTTTCTTGTGATAGAAAATTAGATATATTTCGGTACATTTTAAAAATAAGGCGTGTGTGTGTGTGTATATATATATATGTTATAATGTTTAATAAGAATGGACTTTATATCCTTTATCAAAGATTTTTTTTCCCGAATGCAATTACATTTATTTCATCAGATACGTGAGTGAAAGGAAACAATGTTTATTTCAGCTGAGTAAAAGAGAGGGAGCCTCTGGTCCAGGGGTGTGGAAAAGTTGTTGTTGAAACAATGGCCACCGATAGGAAAGTCTATTTCCAACTAAACAGAAGCGTGTATTGTGCCCTCTAGCGGGATTCCTCTGGAACTTGAGATTCTGTTGTCAGCAGGGGTCGGGGAGGGTGTTGTTTCATTTGGGGGGGGGGGGGAGTCCGTGTATTTGTGAATGTGGGGTGGGGGTTGGTTGGAAGAGGCCATCTTGTGAGGTTTGGGCTGGAAAACAATGGAGCTGTTTATATAATCTCTTGTACTAACGGCTACCCTTCTTCCACGTTAAGTACGAATGAGATTAGTAGGGCGACTCTTGAATATTTAATTTTTTTCTCTATTGACCCTAACTATTTTAGTTGGTTAGCTTTGTATATATATATTCACATGTTTGTAAAATTTCAGCCTCTATAGATTTATCCCTAAAATTGGTTTATTTTTGTTCTTCGCCCTAATGAATAAAAATAAATTATTAACTTTTATTTTAAATGATCACTAATCGTGCATAAAAAGAAACAGATATATTCCGTTGAATATTCTTTCATAATTGAGTGTATGTTTACGTTTATATTTTATTTATACAAATTATAATAAATAGCACGTTTCTTCTATTTCACTCATACACACACACTTGTTTATCTAGCGGTATATGCATGAAAACACTTAAATACATTCGCATCAGGCTCACGGATAGGAAAAAACTTGACATATCCAGGACACGGAAAACATTATTCAATAGTGATGTTATTTCCTTCGGTTGTATCAAACTGCCATACCATCCTAATCCACTAGTACAGACAGTAGTGTCTTCCAATTCCAACCCCTACAACTCTCCCCGTCGACTCAAACGAAGATTGCCCCGTGACCTCCTGAGAACAAAGTATGTAAATAATTTGAGAGTGGTGTCGTTCTCTTCTCATGTAATTGCCATTGAATATCATTTTTTTATCAATTCATTGCGGTGATCAAATTACAATTTTTTTTTTAATTTAACAGAATGTAATAAATAAATAAAAGTTAAATATATATCGGTTATAACAAGAATCTACTGACTGTGTCATTAAACAAAAAAAATCAGTTATCGGTGAGTAATTAAAGATAGACAATAGTAATTTGATCTTATGAGCAAAGGATCGATGAGTGTACAAAATAAGGTCGTTAGGCACTAGACCGACCTGGTGGGAAGAAGCTGGAGTACTTATCCCCCTCAGGTACATTCTTAAATATATTTCATAATATGTGATTTAGTAGGAATTTGTTCAACATTATCGTTTTAAATTTTTTAATTAAAGTGTATGAAAAAATATAGCTCTAACACTATTATTATGCAATTTATTCAACTATTATCTACCAATTTTCTAATTTTCGTACAAACCAACTCAACCAAAAATATAGGTAAATAAACTCAAAAGCTTAGATGAGTCATAATAATTACATTCCTTCGAAACTAACTAAATAGTAAATCTTATTCGTTTCCAATCAATTATAAATTTACTTTATACTATTTTATTTATTTTATATTATTGATTCTCTAATCTAAGGATCGAACATTCTTTTCTTAAAAATTTTTTACATTTATTCTTATTATACTTTTCTTGAAGTATTTATTAGTAATGATATGAGAGACTAAACCTTCGCACATCTTTTTTCCAAAAAAAAAATTTTTTTCCTGAAAGAATTTAAAAATAAATTTATTTGTATATTCATAAAAAAAATTGGAAGGCACAATTTATATATGCAGTATGGAAAATGTAAATTTATATTAAAATTCCTGAAACGTAACTATAAAGTCGCTATATAGTATGAAAATCCTATGAATGAAGTTTTCCTGAAATTCAAACTCCAAGTTAAAACATTGGCTTAGTTCCCGCAGTTCCTGCACGATGAGGTAAAGTTTTTCTTCCAGCGGGGTTCGTAAGAGGAGAGCTGCCGAAATCAGGAGAGTCGTTTCCAGTTGGGACACGGGCTCGTGAGGTACATTTCCAAAAGTGCTGGGAAAGCCCGAGGAGGGGAGCCGCCTGCGGTTGTGTACAGCACTTTGACTGGGCGGCGGGGATCTGTAGCGGACAGGACTGATCCGAACACCGGCCACCGCAGACCCCGCCATCAAAAACAAGCTTTGAGCGAACTACCCTTTCTCCGCTACCTCAACCCTCTGCAACAACCCTTCAGCCCTCTAGGTGGGCGCGCCTTCCCGGAATCATATTCCCTGAATGAATTGTATTTCTTGAAAAGGCTCGGCTGAAATGTTTTTCTTACTCTAAAGGGTTATTATTATTTCTACCACCAATGAATATAGAACTCTCATACCTTATATTCTCCGTCTTCATTGGTTTCTGTACATCTCCCGTTGGCGAGCGCTTTCGGATCTTGTCCATCTTCTGGCCGAATACGTACGTTCACTGTCACGGTCCGTATTCAACTGTGTGAAGACGTAATTCAGACAGTTGAATACGGACCGTGACAGTGAACGTACGTATTCGGCCAGAAGATGGACAAGATCCGAAAGCGCTCGCCAACGGGAGATGTACAGAAACCAATGAAGACGGAGAATATAAGGTATGAGTGTTTTTCTTACCATTAAAACCGTTTTCTAGATTTCATCGTTCATCCGGGATACATCCTCAAAGTAACATACTTACATCCACTGAGATTGAGTGTGTGTGGTGTGTGCTTTTAAGAATTATACTCATTCACAGGGTGTATTGGTGTCAAAAACATCTTCATTACAGATCTCCAAACAACAGACGTCCAAAATTGTATCTACTGTTAGATTTTTACTTATTTATTCGGCAGATTTCCCCTATTAAATAATTTTGATTAAATTGTTTCATTAGAACCGTATTCACTAATATTTATTGTTACTGTTCTTATTTTAAAATTGTTGCTAAATATATATTTCATACATGCCTCTGTGTGAATGCCACTTTAGTCACGTAACAGTTACTTGGTAACTGTGAGTAAGTAGATCTGCTCCTTCGTTGGCAGCCATCGCATTAGCGACCACAGAAACCGTTTTTGTTTGGCCACTACTATCAATCCTGATCTCTCTTTTTTTTTTTTTTTTTTTTTTTGTGTGTCAAAACTTTTATTTAAATATAATTCTAAGCATTTGACGTCTTTTTAAGATTTCTAATGATTAATCTAGTTAATCTAGATACCCTTTGATTATCTCTATGAAGTTACATATATTGTCTCATACAATTTTATTTTCACTGTATAAAAAAATAAAATAAAAGGTTAAAAGAAAAATAAATTAATAACTTATTAGTATAATGAGTAAAATAGCTACATCAATAAATAAAACTATATGTGTATGAAGGCCTTAGCCATAATCAGATTATCATATTTTCACGTAGAAAAGGATTTCAATTTTATATACAATTTTTGAAAGCAGATAAAGATTTTTTTCTTTAAAGAACCATTTATAATATTACTAGCGTTTTAGGAAATTTCAAGATTCCCTAAATTCATGCTGTAGCAGTTTTCTACTTGAGTCGAAGAGAGCTAATCACACTCATGCAGATCAATATGCAATCATTACACATACACAATATATGTATATATATATATATAGAACAGATAAGATAATATAACAGATAACAGATATACGATAATATAATATGACAAGGAAATAATGGTTCATAGTGGTCATTATACTGTTCCTTTCAGGAAAAAGCAAGGACGATAGGTGTAACCGTTNAAAAAGTACAACTGATTCCTGAAGTGAGAGGATATTGATTAAAAGTTTCTATCTTTTTCATTTTTTACACCATTTATAGTAAAAGCGCCTATTAAGGATGATACTTGAAAATGTAAGTAAGAGAGTTGGGCAGATTCTAATTCATTTTAAGACAGAAAAATTAGGTATGATGGAAGGGAGGGTGCTTAGAGGTAGATCAAATTGTATAATCGTCATTATAATTGTTCTTATTAGTTCTGTAACGAATACTCATAGAATAAATTTGGAACTTAATGTTCTTTTATTTGTCTTGTATTATTCTTTTACAAAAATGATTTATTACCAAATATAGTTAAGAACGCTAGGTTTCTGTAGTACTTGCATCTTTTTTATGCTCGTACTTTGAGACTTGTAAGACGAAATTACTTATTTCCCCCTATTTAACATTTCAGTTTAGCCAGCCTCTGTCAGTCCTGGTTTCCAGCTTATTCTGCTATATTCCAAGCCGCGGTAGGAAGTGAGCCTACTCCCTGAGTCGAGAGAGCCTAGGGAAGAAGGAGCTGTCCTCTGTCCGAGCCCCTCTCCACATTTGTCATACCCCTTACAACCCTTATCTCTCTCCCTCCAGGCGGGATAATGCCCCCTAGAGGCAAATCGTCTCCTGTCAACCCTCCTTTACTATCTGCCCGCCAATCTTATAGCACACTTCAATAACACTTTTATCTTCTCCCTATGTGTGTGTGTTTTGTATAGACGACCATCGATGATTTTCCTTACCTTGTATCGCTCCAGTTTTATATTTTTTTTTATAAGGAATATATTTTAAATTTAAATATATTAATAATTATTAATTTGTTCCAATTATTAATACATATGACCTCTTTCCTGAAACCTTCAATTGTCATATTCCGTAAACCATCATTCACCTATCAAAGTTTATGAATGAACTTAGTTTATATATTTTCAAATTTTTTCTTCCTTTATTACAAGAAGCTTTGGATGATGAGACGGATTTATTTAAATATATTAGGTTACAATTAATTTTATCTAAACATTGTGAATCATTTTCGCCTTATTGTTTAAAAGTCTTGTACCATTAGACAGGGTAAATAATGTTATTTACAATTGTTTCATTGCTAGGCATCCCAAGTAGATTAGGATTAGGATCAAGATATTGGGCGGTCAAATGCTTGGTCATTGTGCCCTGACTGTTGGGAGTTTGGAACACTGTTTCAATTATCCACTCTTTACATTCGCTAGTCGTTGTTTAAGACTTATAAGCTAGAAATGGAACATCAACAAAAATGTATAAGTGACAATCACAGAATAGAGAGAATGAACGAAAACAACAATTGTTCTTGACTAGATGCACAGTTTTTGTTATCACAGTGTTATTGAGCGTTTTTTTTTTTTTGTTTTTTTTTTTGTTTTTTTTTAAATATTTTCTGTGTTAGTACTTGCATCCCAAGTAGTATATGATCAGATGATAAGAACTAACGAAGATTTAAGTTAAATTTTATATTTGTCTTACTAATTATCTTAATTATCTAAAGCAAAGAACCAAAGTCAATACAAATTTTAAAGAGGCTGTAAAAAAATAATGAAAAATTTAATTTAGAAAATATCATGATGTAATAAATAAGAAAAAATCTTACTTATGTAACTCAGTTTGAAATAATTATTCCATATAAAGTAAACAAACTGTTTCTTGGGTTCCTGATACAAGTTTCAAACATTCTTGGGTAGAGTTGTACTTCACGGATCCAACTCAACTGATGATTAGATAATATTTTATTAATAGTTTCTTAAGGGGGTCCATATTCCTAGTACTAAAGGCACTATACAAAGGCGCTCTATTTCTTTAATCAATACTCACGGTTCTTTTTTATTAATTTTTTTTTTTAAGTTTTAGGCTCCCTTTTAATAACTTAGTGTGTTGGAGAGAGGTGCTATCTATCTTTTCTTTCGTTGCTTCTGTTAATAATGACTTATAGGGTTCCTGATATTCTCTTGTGAACACATAGGTTACCATTCTTCAAAAAACAGAAGATGATCAGGCTACCTAAATGATGTGACCATAGGCCATTTTCAGGGGACCTTGCGTCAAGAATAAACACATTCATAATAGTTTTTTCTCTTGGCCTATAGCGCATATGCTATATGTATCTTTTTATTTATAAATTAAATTTATCCAAAACAGGTTAATGTATAAAAATTATATTTAAGCAATAATATAATAAATTTCTTATTTTGTTTACTGACCTTTCCGTTAGACTTTGAATTAGGACTATTATGCTTTTTCTTATGAATTATAAGATAGAGGAGGACACTAGTAGTCATAAAAACATTGAAAAGTAACTAATCTTCTATTACCTGCATAGATTACCTGGAAGACTTCCACATAGTATGAATATTCTACATAATGTCACAATCTATTGTGAAAACCAATTACGGCCCTATTCGAATGCGCTTGATAGTCGACTATAGTCAAGATATCAACAAATTTGCATTTTGCCCCACTAGGATGGTGGCGGTGCTCGAGACAACGCAGGGATAAGAGCCGCTAAGACTGTCCACGGTCGCCCTAGGAAATGTAAATGAGACAGTTGCTATTCAGAGAACGGTTCAGGATTAGACTGTGAATTAATCTGAATGGCATTAGATGGCTTCTCTCCACATAGCCGTCATCCCCTCCACCATCTTCCTGACGTCGGCACGAACCGGAGGACAAAGCCTCGGGGAGCCGACATGCCGAGCTTGCATTGTCCGCCTGCTCTTACTCGATGGACATTAGGCATTACCCAGAGAAATTCCAATAGAAAAGAGTCTCTCTTTGTATGGCCTTGTGACCAAGTAAGGGTTACAAATAAAGACATACGAATGTATTTACCTTTTTTTTTTCTTCCGGGTTGGACCGTGTCAAGTTGTTGATAGTTTCCGAGCTTTCGCACATCATTTGATGGATTCTTCAAGGCTGAGTAGAGAAAAAAAAAAGCTCTCATTCTCTACTCAGCCCTGAAGAAGCCATCACATGATGTGCGAAAGCTCGGAAACTATCAACAACTTGACACGGTCCAACCCGGAAGAAGAAAAGGTAAATACATCTGACGACCGTTGAAGCCTACGTGAACAACAAAGACATACGAGTTAAAGCTCAACTTCCTTTTTTTTTCTCAACTCGATCAGACAATGTTTTCTGAGATATTGATCGGTGCATTCAGAAAATTTCAGAGAATTATTGTTTTATTTCCACAATTATGAAGCGTCCAGATCGCCATCTAGAAGAAAGGAAATTCTGAACAAGTCTCGTATTGGAGTTAGAAATATCGTACGTATTGGCATGGTGAACACAATAAAAATGTAATTTATTTCGCCTTCTCTCTACATAAGTGATGATAACTTGCTACGATGATTAACTTGAGGACTGGCCAATCTATGAGTAGATATGCATAATTTCAGTATGAGTAGACATAATTTCACAATTTTAAAAAATTTCACCCTAAGGAAATAAAGCTGTTTACGTTATTACCACAATTTTACCGTTTTTACACGTTGTCATATTCTACAAGCTTATAGAAAAGAGCCATTCAAAATTTCATGTATATATATGTGTGTGTGTGTGTGTGTATTAATTTATAATATTTTTATGATGTATGGGCTGAATGGATCTCGCAAAGCTATAACGATCCTGTTTTCTGAGTTGCCAAACAGTCCTCATCTTTTATCCGTAGATCCTTTTTCCTTCTTCTGTCCACCTTGCCCAAGAGTCTTCTTTTTCAGTACGTTCTCTGGCTGCACGTGCCATCCGTCAGTTATAGAGATTTTAGTCGTTTTGGTTCGTCTAGGCTTTCTATATGTCTTTCTTCAATTCCTGTGCCCATAGTATATCATATATATAACCAAATTCCTGATATGAGATTATTTTTGTTAATTGTTGGATGAGTTTGAAAAATACTAAAATGGGTATTACGAACGAAGAGAAAAGACTAGAATTTTAAATTTTAATTATTATTAGCAATAAATATAATTATAATAATTATGCTATGTAAATAGTCGCATAATAAGTAAGTTATTGGAGAATAAAATTTTTACCGTTGCCGGACCCTTTACTTTTAGAATATGGTACCGAATCCTACTCGACTTTAGTGGACTAATGGGTCGAAGCGGGACAAATATTCACCATTTTGCTATTATTCATACAAAAAAAAATTAATAGAAAATAATTGTTATAGATATAAATTATAAGCTTAAAAGGTTAGTTGTAAAATTTAGTTCAGAAAAAGTTTTTTAACTTTTATAATCGTAATATCTTCGTAATAATTCCGGTTATGAAAACGTTCATGTTCAGAAAGTGTAATATGTAATTTTATGTAACATATACTGTATCAAATTTTCCAAATAAAAATGTATATTTTTTCACTGTGAATGAAGTGCTCTTACCTAATCCTCTTCCTTTAACAGCGTAGAATCTGTCTGAAAGCGATTATACTTTTTGTTCTCGTTGTATTTTAGCTATTATTTACTCTTATTATTACTCTCATAGTTAATGAAGGTAAATCTACTCTGTTTATGCAACTCCTGCTGATAGACATTTTATTTAAATAGTTCACATATATTCACTATTTTCTTCGTGTCTCTAATTGTTAACGAAGATACTGACTGTTTTTCCATTTGAATTTCGTCCAAACCTTTTCTCTAATTCGACTGCTTTGATGTTTAACGAACTCATCATTGCGGATACTAGAAACTGTCCAAACACACACACACACACATATATATATATATATATATATACATATACATGTATGTTATATATAATATATAATATATAGTTCAAAAATGGATCATACTTTTAGCTCCTCTAATCTAGGATCTGTGAATATTTATTAAAACTTTTTTTTTCAAGTCACATCATGAGATCAACGTAAATCGGTATATATAATCACCGACAATGATCCTTAAATTATATGATTATTTATAAGAAAAATTATTAATTTCTTGAAATTAAAGTTCAATAAGAGTCTTGACTTTAATTTTTGTCCAATTAATTTTACAAACAACTATAAAAATTATTTAAAAAATGTTAATTAATTATTAATTAATAAAAGTAATATTGTTATTATTTATTATTAGTAGTGTATAACTCACTAAATCAATTCAAAAATTATAAATATTCTTTAAATGGTATTGTATTTTATCACAAATAATTAATTATTGATAAATGAGAAATTTTCAAATCATTGAAATTGTTCAGAGAGAAAGCCTGGTAATTCAATCTGTACATACCTTACAAATGTTGTATACAATGTACATGTATAGTAAATAATTACATTAGTTGGCAATAATATAAAATTAGCAAAAAATAATAATGAAGCAAACAATAACTAAGATCTAAAGAACGAAAAAAGAAGAATTGGAGAACATGTATTGTATTTAGGACGGAACGCTTCCCAAGTCTAATGGCGTTTGTGTGTGGAGATGACTCTCTCGTCTGCGTGTTGGAAGCATTGCAGAATATGCTAAGTGTCATGTACTTGCGAATACATAAATACCTCCTGTGGTGAGTTCTGTGGGTGAATCGATATGCGCCAGAATACTCTCCAAATTCCTCATCCCATGCGAGACGCAGTCTGATTTGCAATTAATACGCTTTCTGCCAATCCTGGGCCTCATTCTATTCCTTTTTATAACTCTTTTTTTTTTTTTTAATTCACGAAGTATCTCATGTTCACGAAGAATATAATTCAATATTTTCAACAACTCTGTATTATTTTTCCTATGTTTATTATAATTTATCTTAAAGTCATTATTATATATAAAACATGTATTTCGTAAAGAAAAATTCTATAGCGATCAGTACTTAAAGTAAAATTAAATGACCAACAACTAATAAATGTCGGTTATGTCTGATGTATATGTCGAAAAAAAACTCTTTATGACTATTTAATTAAAATTTTTCGTATATTTTGTATACATCTTTGAAGTTATCAAACTTTCTATGTCAAGGAATTTCAATAATGAAAATACGATCGTAATTCTGAAATTGCATGATTAATGCCCATTGCTATTATCTAAGTTTTGGGAATTGTGACAATTTTGATCATTGATTTATTCACTATTGTCTATTAATGATAGGTTGACGATTGAAAGCAACTCGAATGATAAGTAGTTCCCCTTTTCAATTTTTCAACAATATAATAGAAATATATAAATTTTTTCTTTATTACTGAAATATAAAGGCCTTCTCAGTAATAAAGGAAAGTTCAATATCATCTAGAAATAACTTTTTCTTTTCAACAAGTTTTTTTTTTTTTTTTTCGACTTTTTTTTTCAAATAGATTCTTTTTCAAATTGTTTTTCATAAACTTTCAATTTTTCAACAATATAATAGAAATATATAAATTTTTTCTTTATTACTGAAATATAAAGGCCTTCTCAGTAATAAAGGAAAGTTCAATATCATCTAGAAATAACTTTTTCTTTTCAACAAGTTTTTTTTTTTTTTTTTTCGACAAAAACCTTAAATAACACTAAATTAGGGAAATGGGATCGTAATTAACAAACCATTATGATATTATTTATTAACTACGATAATGTAAATCCTCGTTTTTATTTTAATATAAAAATTAGGCGTCTCACATATGTTCCAGAAATTTAACTTAAGNTTTTATAATATTTTTTTAATTATTCAATTTTTATTTATTACGTTCTGTTATTAACATCTTGTGATTTGATTATATAGATAAATCGCAATAAAAAACACTAAATTATAAAAATAAAAATGAAAAATAACAATAAAATAAATAAGTGAACATCACTGTGTAGGGAAAAAGGGCCCCACTCCTAAATATGTAATCTAAATAGATTCGTTATGTTATAGTAGCATGGGCTTAAATATAAGCTTATGACGATTATTCGAGTATAGGCCGGAGATAACGATGAGCGTAAAATTAAAAAAAAAAAAAAAAAAAAATTGACCTGGTTTAATAATGGTAAGGAAGGAATAGTGGGGAAAGTATTTAAATTAATAAATATCATCCTTATTTATCGTTTATCAAAATGAGTCTTAAATAAAATAAAATTTAGATAATTACATTTGCACCTATTATGTCCTGCAATCACCTTCGTTTCTGAAATAAAATAAAATTAAAAATTGTGGTCTGACCTTATCCTAAACTGATTTCAGTAAAAAATTATTGCATTCAAATAAGTTCAAAAACGCCTACAAACCGAATTTCAGTTTTTAAACTTTTAAAAAGTTAAGGGACCTCCCAACATTTGAAATTACATTCTTAAATATCTTCAGTAATATGCTGAATTCTCTTTTTCAGAATAAAATATTATAAAATTATATTCCACACCAATTTTGTTCCTAATTTTTTTGGGGGGACACTCTAATTATATTTAAGGTATTAAGGTTTTGAATTTAGTTCTCCCACTCCCTTCCCACCTCGAGCAATTCTAGTTATTCACAAGCTTTTTCAACAGTTTGCAAAACGAAGCTTAAATACCAAATTTGGTTTCATTATATAATAAATATAACGCTCGAGCAAGTACAATATATATGTAATTCAGTAGAGATTTTGTTGGGATTCGGTCAAGGCTGATAAGAAAAATAAAAATAATACAATCCATTGGATGTTGCTTGACAGTCGATAATCAAGAGGAAAAGATGATCGGGGTTCGGCGAAAGGTTTATTATTAAATAAAAACAAATTAGTGAACCAATATGGTATTGTTTTTCCCAAATAAAACCATATTGGTTCACCAATTTGTTTTTCTTTAATAATAAACCTTTGACCTTTACCCCGATTATTGCCTCCTCTAAAAAAATACTTTTTTTGGATCAAACTTGACCGATCCCTAACAAATTCTCTAATAATAATCTCAGCGGTGTCAAAAACAATATTTTAAGCTTTTTTACTGTAGGATCTGTGAATATGTTTAAATTATTCATAGTCCTATCACGGTATCAAAATGATTAGCTTGATAAAATAATTTGTCATTGCATTTCATGTTATCCTACTTGAAATAAGCATTAATAGTCTTCACCTTCTTTATTGCATTTTTTTTTTTAACTTCACAGCTCTTAGAAGGCTGTAAATTGAAGACGAAACGTCTAAAATTTCAAATTCATGTTATCTCATATTTAATCATTTTTCCTATTATCTAAAGCACATATCTTATTATCTTACTCTCAATGTTCCTCTCATCTTATCTAGTATATATAGAATTTACAGTTGTGTCTCGACTTATGTAAAGAAACTTTTATATAAAGACAATATAAAATGATTCATTATCTCTACAACTTACAAGAAACATTATTCAATATAGTACATTGAAGCAGAGATCCATATTTTCACGAGAGGCACTGACGTAAGGCTACATAACCTTCCCGGCTGAGAGGAGTTCTGAAAGTGGGGGTTTATGGTAGGGGATGGGGGAGGGGGAATGTTTTCATTACTCCATAAAAGGGGTAAGTGTTGTCTGAAAGCGGACTAGTACTGTCACTAAGTCAACACACTTCACCTCCAGCATCAGACATCTCCCGCCCAAGATTGCCACTGGATGCTCTCATCTTACTTCTCAAATGTTCTAATAAAATGCCATCCCTATCAGAGATAATGGGTCCATCAACTTCCCGTGTGTTCTGCTCCGATAAAGCTAAGACTGTGTACGCTTTAATTTTGTAACGATGGAAAGTTACTTTCATGGTAGAACTTCCATTATGGGTGAAACACCGCAGTGCAGAATATGTTCCTTCGAAGGACCATAACTTGAATGTGCTACCTATTACCTATTATAATTTATTAATTGCAGACAATAAAAATGTATTATATTTATCAATGAATTTAAACCGATAATTTATCTTCTATGTTTTGCTGAGAGTGGAGTCTTAACAATTATAAGCTTTTATTCTAAGTTAGGCTTAGCTTCTTTCGGAAGTCTCAACTTTCATCTTCAGAGCCTCTTGATTGACGACAATGATAGTCTCTGCTAGTAGCTTAGAGGCTCAGAAGATGAAAAGTGTGACTTCTGAAAGAATCTAAGCCCAACTTTGATTAAAAGCTTATAAGTATAGCGTACAGTTTAATTATTTTATTTTTTACCTAATCAATTGAAAATTACTGATTCTTCAAAAATATGTACAAACACATGCGTATTAAACACATTGATAAAGTGAAAATTGTATCAATAGGTGTATTCCATTAACCCCCTTGATTTCCTTAATAGCTTTTATAGTGGTTGCATTTTTTAAAATAAATTTTCAAATACTAAATGAAGATGTGCTGAGTATTACACTCATTGACAAAGAAGTTCAGATTTTCTCAATAGGTCTTCTCCTTGATAAACTGCACTTTCTCAATTGGTGATATGTATTTCTCTCTTAGATGAACTGCATTCTCTCAATAAGTGTAGATTCCTTTCCATCTGATAATTGCGCGTGTGTGTGTGTGTGTGTGTGTGTGTCAGCGACTTTTATGTGTGTTTAAGAGGTGTTTTTGCAATTCTACTTGTGGCATTTAAATACAATACTTAGTGAAAAATCGTAAATGAGAAAAACTAAAACATTAAAAATTTCATTAAAAATAATTTCAGGGATATTTTAGAGAAAAAACCTACAAATGGTAAATTATTATTAATATTATTATTGTGACGGTTCTGCTGATGAGCAGGACAGATACATCGTGTGTATATTGATAAATCTGAAATAATTAACAAGAGAATTTATATTTTGACGTCCACATTAAGAGAATATGTGGGATAAATTGGGACAATCAGCAATTTATCAATGAGTGCACTACATCGTACACCTATCGAGAAAATCTGTAGTTCATCAATTTGTATATTGCATCGCACGCTTATGGGTATTTGCAGTTTATCAATGAACATAATACATCTTGCATATATCGAGTGAATCTGTAATTATTCATTGAAAGTAATATATCATACTTCCTTTCAGGGAATCGACAATTGATCAATGAGTGTAATACATGATACATCTATAGGTACAAATCTAGGTATCTGTAGTTATCAATGAGTCAATACATTGATCGTTGACCCATTATGAATTATGAATGATTGGACCTGAATGTACACCTATTGAGGTATCTGCAGTACATCAATGTGTGTAATGTATCGTACACCTTTTTAGAGAATCTGGATATATGTGTTCCGTTTAATATTAAAGACTGGCGGTTATATAGCAAGGGAGAACCTCTCAATTCTCATACAAGTGAGAATTGACGTTGATAATTCCCTAAAAGAAATAAATTTTGTATGCGAACTTTCTTGCCCAGCCAATGAGAAATTATGTGCTGAGGGGATATCCGAACAGAGACTAATCCTATAGCAAAGTTTTAACGCCCTATTTTGCATTAAAAAGCACTGAAATATGTAAATTCAAGTCTGAGAGTGTCGTAACAGTAAGCCCGAAATAAGGGTGGACTACACCCTCCCCCTTTTTCTCTGCCATAGTGTTGGATTTCTTTTAGATTTATTTCAATACTTTACTTTTGCAAGGAGAATACAGTAATCACTGATAAGGCGCGGAGTTGCCAATCGTATACACAAGGCCCTGAACCGATTTTACAAAAACTTAGACTTCTGCAGTTTAGAAATTATAATGCAGTTTTTTTTTTTGTTTTTTTTTGTTACAGATTTGCTCTTAAACATATCATATTATCCCTCTGTCTATTTATAACTATATAAGTTATTTTTGAGATGACATGTGGTTCATGAAGCTATATGTCGGAGCTTATGTCAAGAGCACAAAGAACAGATGTTACGGACGTCTAAGTTATATATATANAAATATTAATAAAAAAAATATCAACAATATTTTTACAAATTTAAAGGAAAAATTACCTTTCAAGACACAAAAAATTCTTAAGCTTGGAATAATTAGTTTCTTATGAGCCTGAAAGTGTTTGTTTTAAAATATAAGTTAGTGAGCAAAGCGTTCCGCCCACTTAACCAAAACTTAATAATTTAAACCCTTCCTGGCCTATTTAAATTATTAACTAAGTAAATGCAAACTCTGGACTTAGTTATTGGGGAAGTTTGTGGTAAGTCTACTTTAATA
The DNA here is from genome assembly GCA_000696205.2 of Oncopeltus fasciatus. Taxonomy (NCBI): domain Eukaryota; kingdom Metazoa; phylum Arthropoda; class Insecta; order Hemiptera; family Lygaeidae; genus Oncopeltus; species Oncopeltus fasciatus. The sequence continues at coordinate 718,789 of KZ806868.1, forward strand.
TTAGCAGTGTTTAGATCAATAATATTGACGAAAGTAACTTAGAAGTCGTAGTCATATAATTGTTTGCTCAAGTTCAACTCCGCCAAGAAAATGAAATAATATAACTCTTAATAAATTAATTAACATGGTATTGTAATATTTACCATTAAAAAAGTATTTTATACACACAAACACACACACACACACACACACACACGTGTGTGTGTGTGTGTGTGTGTGTGTGCGTGCGTTCGTGCGCATATATATCTCACACCACCATAGCACACTTACTGCTATTTCATAGCAAACTTGTATACATCCTTTTTTTTTTATTAATAAACAAGGCAGTAGAAAAAAAAAATCCTTCTCACTTAAAAATCACTTAATCTGCATCGATAAAGAATGTCACAACAAATCATTATACATTATTTACTTTTTATGTTTTAACAGTCTTTCTCAAGTGTCTAACATAATCGCTAAGAGAAAATGAGCCAAAAACACCACATTTCTTCGATATATTTGTCTTCTTGGGCTTAAATGACGATAAATGACATTCTGAGACAAACAATGGCGGGATGTGATAGAATCCTACACGTATAAACAGATATCCTTGTGTCTACACAGCTGTACACAAACCTAAAACCAAGGCTCAGTTTGTCGTTGGCTAACTGAGCATTCTCTCAGAAACATCCCTCACCATTCTTACACATAACTTTTTCCTGAAAGTTAATAATATCTGAGAACAAGAGCACTATTTAGTTCGTTGCACTAACATAAATTCAATTTGAAATATACTGAAAGTTTGTTCTCTTTCTATCTCTTTTTTTAGCAAAACTCTTGGAAGGATTACTCAATATGTCAAGTTACTTACTTTTTGTGCAACTCTATCTCCGGTTCCCAATCTAATCTAATGCTTCATGTCTCCTAAGCTTTATACAGTACGTCATTCCTTCTCCTTACATCGTAGTCTACTACTGCAATTTCATCATTCTATTTTCCTTGATCCCAGTTTTCTATAGCTCCCATAAGAAGTGGAGCAGGCCAGTCTCTGGCCTGAAATATATAGTTGGTCTGTCATATTCCATGTTCATGATATTTAAATTATTCTTCACCTGCATAACAAAACCCCTAAACTGTACGTAGTTTCAATGCACAGATAGTATAAAAGTCCTGCTATCCATTTGTCTAAATTTACGTTCTGCATTTGACTTTTGATAGACATAATAATGTAAATTACAAATATAACATGAATACGTATACTTCAGTTGGGCATAAAACGATAGTAACTATTATACAAGAAATGATAGGGACTTAGAATAAAAAAATCTTACCACATCAGCCGGGACTCGAACCCGGGTTTCCTGTTTTCCGGGCAGTTATGCTGACCATTACACCACCTAGGCAAGCCAGATAATCTCTCCAACTCACCGCACTTTACTCCGAGTCTAAACCCCCAAGTAAGACGAATATATCGTCTTATGCTCGAAGGATATAACATTGTCGGCTATTTGTTAGACTCTCGTTTTTTCCTTATATTTCTTTTTTAAATAATGATTTTAGTTGTAGTATTCAATCCCAATTTTTTATTCTAACTCCCTTGCTTTTCTTGTATAAAATTTAACGTGAGATTAAATACCACAAATAAAATCATTATTTAAGAAAGTAACTATTATTGCTCAGATACTAATAAATCGAAGGGTTTTTTTCTTTCTAAAACTAACTAACTTTTCTCTTAAACTACTCTATCATGAAGTGAGAGACTGTCTTAATTTCGCCGCCTTATTGTAAAGCCCTTGCCACTGGGTAAGCTTCAATATAGCCTGGGACTGCAATCGAACTCACTGCTATGCTTGGTATTTGCAGTTCCTGCAATAATAGTTAGACACAATGTGATTAAACCTGCGCTTAAAACTCGTATTTTTCTAGAAGTCCGCAAATTATATACAAATGCTTAATGAATAGCCTTCATAGGGTAGGATATAAAATTATATTATAATATTTGTATTCCTGAAGTTGTGCAAAAAATGTATACTAAGGGCGATATTTATGAGTGAATCGAAGAGAGTTTTCTTTTTCATTTTAAAACAAATAAACCAAAATATTTTAGTATGTACTACGGCAACGGGTAAAATCGACCGATTAAGAAGGTTGGATGGATTAAAGAAAAATTATAGTAAAATATGTAGGAATATGATTACAAGAGGTGAGTGACCACACCATTCTTAAGTTACAAAACAATGTTTGATAGTTTAGCTTATTTCAATAAACCACTGGAATATTTTGGTTAAGAGATCTAATTTAGAATATTGGATAGAAATTTAAAAAAAAATAAAACTACAAGCTGTTTCAAGAAGACAAAAATAAATTTCAAATATATATTTGTAGTTTTTTATTAAGGTAAAAAAAAAACATATTTAATACGTATGTGTCACTTTCTAAAGTTCATGCTACATAAATTGTTTTGCAAAAGCACAAATTAAGAATAGTATTTCAGGCTATGTCATAAATTGTAAATCCACCGCCCTCGATATTCTCTTTTCTGTTGCCCAAGGCGAAGTTTTTATTTCACCAATTTTTGCGTAAAACATGTGTGTTTACTAGCTACGATAAATAAATATCTTCCAGATATGTTTCGAAATATAACGACTTCGATCAACTCTTGCTTGATATAATTAAATTTTTGTTCCGTTCTCAGCGCTAAAATATTTCCTATAAGATTTTAAGTACTTCAAGGAAAAGTAAAAAAA
>KZ806868.1:722496-736240 GCA_000696205.2 Oncopeltus fasciatus
TTTTTTTTTTTTTTTTTTTTTTTTTTTTTTTTTTTTTTTTTTTTTTTTACCATGAAGCTTTGTCGTCAAAATGACCTTCTCACTTGACCCAATGCTTGATCTTGAAATTACTTTAAGATCAGTGATGTCCTGCAGGAAAAATCCGGGATATTTTCTCATTTTCGATCCAAACAAGCACGTGCAGAGCACAACGGAAGAGGGGGTAAGTGGGAATGTGTTTATTTGTGTGTTTGGGAAGGGGGAGGGGGGGCCATCTCTCGCTTACTTCCACCACCACCCCCAGTACGACTTACAAAGTTGTCTTTGCCTCATGGCGTTTTCCACGCGGCCGTCACGTTTATTTATATAAAAATAAACAAGGGGAGAGTTCCTGATTTCCCCTCATATCCTACCAATTTGAGTCAATTTTCCCTTGGGTAGGATTTTATGTTGTCTTTGAAGTCGTAAATAATGATAACAATTCTCTTCAAGTATTAAATTTTCCAACCTCGTTAGAAAAAAAAGTGGATTCAATGGAAGTGAGGGGAGGGAGAGAGAACAACCCCTGAATATAATAAAGTTTATCCGCCATCCTTTGTCAATCCTGACGAATTTCTTTCTTCGTCACGGAGAAATATGCTCCAAAACTACATACTTACCCTTTAAATTATTTATTTTATGAAGATATTCCAATTCTTCTAAAATAATTTTCAATTTCAGCTGATTCTCGTAAGATAATCTAGCTAATCACTTCCATGATGCGACTTATTTGCGAAAAAAACTCCTTAGGATAAATATATATATATTATTTATCATTCTAAGATTTTTTGAGAAATTAATATTTGGAAAAATATTTAGGAATGCAATTTTGACTGTTTGGGAAATTCTCCTTTCCCTTTTCTTCAAATGTAAATATAAATAATAGTTTATTAATTGGCTATTACCATAACATTGTAGATTTTCTAGTTCACTGATGTTCAGCGGATCTGATCTGAGTTGTAAGTCATAAACTTAATTTTATTCTGATCAAACTTAAACCTACATTTGAATGTTTAAAAAATGGCTATTAGATTTCAAACCATGGAAAACGATTAATTATTATATTTTAAAGGGAAAAAAAATACTATGGCCTTCTACCAGGATCGCACAATTAATACAATTCTAAATAGTGAAATTGATTTTATGAGACATAAATTACTAGACAACGTGTTTATTTGAGAAAATGCAGGATATATTTTCCTTAAGGAATAAAAATAACTACATTGTCTATTTGTTTTTTATTATTTTTTCGCAAGCGGTTTTAATGGATTTTCATCTTCTCCGGGCCAAAATCATGTATATAATAAATGTAATACAGTGTTACTCTTAATAAAAAACAACAATTAACTATTAAATCAGACTAATCAAAAAAGATCATTAATAAAATTTCAGCTTATGGATTGCAGTTAAAAATAGATTTTTGCCACATCTTATAAAAAAAGTTCATAACTATAGAAGATATTTTGACAAAAGATTATAAATTATAAAATGAACTTCATCCAAATCAGACCTTCCTGAAGTGGCAGTACATGTCTTCCAGTATGTTCTAAACCTAGAAGACTTCGTGTAGGGAAATCAAGATTTACATGTTGGCACCATGACGGGACTTTTCAACTGCTCTTCACGGATCATGCATGCTACAAGTATGATCCCTTAAATGTGTATGTATATATATATANGGCCAGTGGTCAGCACACCGTTGTTCTGTTTGTATTTTTTTTCTTAGCTTGCTAAGAAAATTTTAAAATAATGAAAATCCCGCCCAGGTCAATCTTTTATTTATAATATAGAAGCTTGGCCTGAGCCATGGGTGTTTAAAATAGGGTGGCAACCTGTAGATAGCCCCTCCCTCCAATGACCCTAAGTGGTTGCAAGGGAGACTAACACAGCAAAAAAAAAAAGGAAAATTCAGTATTTAAGTTTATTTTTCCAAACACATAAAAAAAGAGACTTAGGAACACAGTTTGAGAGTTGAGGGGGCCTCTAATTTTAAAATATTGAAAACATTTTAAAATTTTACTTAAATATTGAAACAAAATGGTGTATTTAGATTTTTCATTACAAGTACTTGAGTAATTGTTTTTAATTAAAATTAGATGAGGGAGATGGGGGTTTTGAGGATAAAAATTTCAATAGTTGTTTTAGTAAAAGTAATAGTTGTTGTATACAACAAATTTTGTATTTTATGAAGCTTAAACGAAAAACGAATACTAATCCACTCTTTCTCCCCTTAAGAAAACGTTAGTGGAATTACTTTTTACGTTCACTGTTCTCTTCGACTAGTAAATTAAATTTTGTCATTTACTTTTATTTATATTCTTCTTTAATGAATCATTAGAAATTTACTTGGATTGCACAGCTGCTGTGTGATGGACATTTTATTTTATAAATCTTAACTTTCTAAATATAATCAATATCCTAGTTTACATGACTTTATAAATTCAACGATAGAAATAGAAAAAAAGAAAAAGGTTTTCATCACTATAAATTAAAATAAATACATTATATTAGGTTGTTTAAATGGTTATTATTTATATTTACAATAGGTTTTTTATAAGATGTTTTTTAAATAGTATTTTTTCACTGGGTATATTGCTCAGTTTTAATTTGTTATTATCGTTGTTTAATTAGTCTTATTTAATATTTAGGTGTTGTGGTTGCTTTTAATGCATTGAGACCCGTTTGCGAAATCAAAATTAAAAATCAGAAAGATAATATCTTACTCAATATGTAAATGCCTGATCAATCAGAAACAAGTACAAGTCAATCCGTCTGTCCACATGAATAAAAAATGTACTTTTAATTAAACTGTTTGAGCTCTATTGGACTGGAATTTATGCTTTAGCCCTTATCAAACATGGTATATAAGCCCCCTTTTTTAAAATATTTATATCTTCATAAATATTTACTTCTCCCGGGCTTGAACAAAAGGTTGAACTTTTTAGCTCAGCAAAAAGTAACTTTACTGCATGTTGTTCACGTAGGCTTCCACGGTCCTCAGACATATTTACCAATAATTCTTGCGGGTTCAACCGTGTTTTGGATTTTTTTGGTGCCAAGCTGTCGCACATCGTGTGATGGTTTCTTCAGGGCTGAATGGAGAATAAGAGCGTCGCCAGGTGCGGGGCCTTATATACCCCTCTTCGTTCGGACTTAGATCTCAGCCTGCCTTCCCATTAGCAGTTCATTTTTCCCGGGGAGTCTGCTGCTTTCCTATTGGCTGCTGCTTCTCAATGGGCGTGGCCTTCCGACGTCTACTCTTTGGAACAGCAAGTCATGTTTCTAGTGCCAATAGGAACTCCCCTAACTGTTTTCTCTGAAATAAAGCGGGTTTCCAGTTCTGACTTTAAAAAACTCCGGGTTGAACCCGGAAGAAGTATTGATAAATAAAACTTTACCGCATGTTCAAGTCTGGTAGAAGTATTTATTAAATGATCCTAGAGGCTATGGAAGCCTAAGTGAATATATTTAGATCTTACTAGACGATATTATATATTTAGAACTTTTAGTATAACTGAAGTTAAATTGTTAATTACATATAATTTTATTTTATTCTTGGCTTTTTTTATAATTTGGTTGGAATAAATGTTTTTTTTTTCCACAACAAATAGAAAGAAGCGCGCTAGGGGTTTTCAGACACACGACAAGCTTCAAGAGATAGGGACCCGTGCACCACTTTGTCGGGCGTAATCAGCTGAGTCTAGCAGCCACTGCTTTTCCTGCTAGGACGAGAAAGCGGGATAATTGCGGAGCATCACATATTCCCTTATTTCAGCGCAAGAAGAGCACCTGCTACTTATGAGTGGGGGAACACTGTTTCCAGACGGCTGAGTGCACCCCGCCTCCACCCCTAAGTGTCTCCGGGATTTATCTGTTCTCCTTCTTGTTTGTCTGCCATGTTGTCGCTCTCTCTCTCTCTCGGTGTGCGGAATAAATGTTGTTTCTGCTTACAGCCAAATTGAATGTTTATATGCCTTAGTTCTGGACCCCTCGCTTCAAACGTATAAATGTAAGACTTTTAAAAGTTACATTTAGAATTTAGGTTAAGAAAATTATCTTAGCCTATTATAGAAAATGATCTTAGTCTATTTTAGAAAATTATCTTAGTTTATTTTATCTTATTAAGAAAATGTTTTAAAAGTAAAATTTGAATTTAGAAAAATAATTGATTGATAATATTTTTTTAAATAATTTCTTTAATAATACCATGTTGATATTAACAATATATATTATTAAGTAATAACTAATATTTTATCACCTATTAGATTTCAATGCCTTTTTCAACCTCATTTTTGATGATACAAGAAATTATTACTATTATTAGACTTTTTAATCGATAACAATTTTTTTGGCCATAGCTTTTTGGGGCTGTGAATTGGTTAGCGGATAAGACAATGAATCTTTCTCCACTTAGACCCTAAAAACAATTTAAATTAAATATTATTGGGTAAAAATACACTTTAAATTTATTATTAAATTTTTGTCAGCTAATATCCTGATACTGAGTAAATTACGCTATTTTGCTATTGTTGTAGTAATCTGCTAATGATATGCTATTGTACTTTAATTGTTCATGGACTATTGTTCGAATTGTGACTTGCGGAGATTGTGTTACTGTGCTTAAGTTGTTCTAATTTCAGTCTAATAACTGTCCCCCGACAGGCCATGTAGGCCCATGGGGGAAATTTATGCTAAAGATGTGTTTAATCTGGAATTATGGCACACTAGAGAAGGCCAGTGGTCAGCACACCGTTGTTCTTGCCACCTGACTTTTTTTTCCCCATTCAATGAAGAATGGTATCCAATTAGGACTGGGTCTTCCCTGGGAGCACACCAGGAACCATCAGAATCATGGGGAAGCACAGAATGAAAAAACTGTATTCTTTGAGCCGGGAGCTTAAGAGTCAGTACCTTAACCACCAGAACTCCGTATTTCCCTCTAATTTCGTCATACTGAGCAGAGAGAGAGAGAGAGAGAGAGAGAGATAGAGTAATTGGGGATAGGGGAGAGGAAGGGGGAGAGAGAGAGTAAAATAAATGCATTATTTAGATTAAAGTTTTTAATTAATCATAATCAGCTCCTGATCCTTTATCTATTAGCTCTTTTTTTCTTGTATTATTAGTATTATATTTTATAGATATTGTAATCAATTTAATGCTTTCTTATTCCAGTTTTCTAAGATTTTCATGTGCTTGTTTTTATTTTATTTATATTTCTGTCCGTATTTAATATTACCAGCATATACAGAACATTTTCTATGTGAAGATCTGTGTGATAAATTTATTTAATGTTCAAACCAAGAATGATTTCTGAAGAATTTCAGTCCTAATATTTCATTTTTGTGAAGGATATTACTATCAGTATTGCCCATAATTAAAGATAAAATTATTCATTTATTCATTAATAGAAGTAATTTTTAAAGTTTATATAATTATTTTTCGAAAATTTCTTTATATTACACTACATCATAAATATTAAGTATCTTACAAGTGATTTTATAATAGAATTTGTTTTTTCATTCATTTTCACCAATAACTTTCTTCATTTCCTGTTCGAGTGAAATAAATGAATTATAAAAGGTGAAGATTATTCAATAAATAGAATATTATAAGAAACTATAAATAATAAAGTAAAAACAATGTTATCAAACATTCTGGCAGAAATGAAAAGAAATTCCTGGGAATCCAATTTCCTCCGTGACTTCTCTCTGCTCTTTTGTCATTACAGCCCTCCCGGTCTAACGAACTTCTGTATTATTTATGAGGAAAAATTAAAAAAGGCGGGCTTTATTATTAAATCCCATTCTTACCCCTTGTGTATGTCCAGTGGTTTTAAGTCCAAAGAAAACTAACACTCCTGCGGATGTGGGAAAAATAACTCAACTTTTACTCAACCTCACTTTGAATAGATATTATTTTTCATCGAGTAAAAATGTTCGAAAATTGTTTATAATATTTCTAAACTATTGTAATTTTCACAAGGTATTATTAAAACAGGAAAATCTTGATAGAACTCCCAATGTAGATTAGGGTAGCCTTTGTGTATTTACTATTGAATCAAAGCTATCCTTCCTCATTTTGTTATGTATTCAAATCAATGAAAACGAAATTAACAATTTATCTCTGATATTCCATATAATATGTGTGTGTGTGTGTGTGTGTGTGTGTGTGTGTGTGTGTGTGTGTGTGTGTGTGTGTGTGTGTGTGTGTGTGTGTGTGTGTGTGTGTGTGTGTGTGTGTGTGTGTGTGTGTGTGTGTGTGTGTGTGTGTGTGTGTGTGTGTGTGTGTGTGTGTGTGTGTGTGTGTGTGTGTGTGTGTGTGTGTGTGTGTGTGTGTGTGTGTGTGTGTGTGTGTGTGTGTGTGTGTGTGTGTGTGTGTGTGTGTGTGTGTGTGTGTGTGTGTGTGTGTGTGTGTGTGTGTGTGTGTGTGTGTGTNTGTGTGTGTGTGTGTGTGTGTGTGTGTGTGTGTGTGTGTGTGTGTTTTATATCAATTAAAAGTCCCTCATGCACAAGCATTGCAAACTAGGCACATTTCCCATGTTTCATTCAAGATGGACATGGATAAAATTAAATGTCTAATTCGACCTTCCAAGCAGGAAAGTAAGCAAAATATAGCTAAGGTCCAGAAATAAGCTCTTGACTGTCCTTGAATGGGGTAAGAGCTTTACTTTCGTAACTACATCTCAGCAAGTCAAATTTACGGTCAGGTAAACCCCCAATTTTAATTGTTCTTTTTTGTGTAATCCCCAAAATTTGTATTTTATCAATAAATGAATTTGAGCTCAGTTTCAGTGTTCTTTTCGAAATATTACACTCACTGCAGCGAAAAATTTGTATTAGTCGCAGTCAACATTTCAAATAATCCCTCATCCCTGTAAGTCCAATTCAAATGACTAACTTAGCCTTCCTTCTGTATATTTATGCATTTAAAGTCGACTTGAAAAATTACATCAATTCATATTCAAGAAAACTAGTAATTACGACTTCTAGGCCACTAAAACAAAAGGTTCATTTTAACCCCTACTCGTAATTATTCAATAATTCACTCATTAACAAGTTTTCACTCTTTCTGAGTTTATCAGAAATTTAGGTGCAAAATATGATTTCCTATAATTTAATTTCACAAAATATATTTGTCCTACAAATATTAAGAATGAAATTTATGAATGTAATTTTATTGAAGTGAGGGCCATTATTATTTCAGTAAAAGACGTTACGTTTCTTTAATGGAAGTACACTGTGTCATTTTTGCCTTGCTCTCATCTATCTTCTACTTATGTCTGACTAAATTTAGCTAAAAATAGTCTAACAAGTCAGCTAAGTGAGTACGTTGTTCGCTACTCGAGCCTTGTTGACTAGTTGATCGAATAATTTTTGAATAAAGCAAGTCGAAATTATTTTAATTATTATATACATTCTTTTACTTTTTTATACAGCAACAAAAATAGATATTTTTTGTCCGTATATCATCAAAAAAAGTCTTACTAGTATGATGAGGAAATTACAAAATATACTAAACCACTAAAGAAAGAGAATTAAATAACTATTTATAATATTATTAGATCTTGTACCCTTTTAAATGAAAGATGTACTCAAATAAGAATAAATTATTGATTTTATCTTAAGCACCAAAAAAAGAAACTAAATCAGCAAAGACTCGCTCCATGTCATATGGCTTTTATAAATATAGAATTTGAATGTTAGAAATTTATTTATGATATGATAAATAAACAGAAATATGAATTTACCGTTTCTTCTTTCGGGTTGGGCCGTGTCAAGTTGCTGATAGTTGCCGAGCTTTCGCACATCATGTGATGGCTTCTTCAGGGCTGAGTAGAGACTGAGAGCCAGGAGGTATATAAATACCATGTTTTATACTGTACTGGTGTATAAAACATGGTATTTGTATACCACCTGGCTCTCAGTCTCTACTCAGCCCTGAAGAAGCCATCACATGATGGGCGAAAGCTCAGCAACTATCAACATTCTCTACTCAGCCCTGAAGAAGCCATCACATGATGTGCGAAAGCTCGGCAACTATCAACAACTTGACACGGTCCAACCCGGAAGAAGAAACGGTAAATACATCTGACGACCGTCGAAGCCTACGTGAACAAATATAATATTCCCAGGAATATCATAATAAATTGGAAACAATATCAGAATTTATTGCTACATTCCTACCTGCCTGTATTTTTGATGTTCTCGTTATTTNTTTTTTTTTTACCATGAAGCTTTGTCGTCAAAATGACCTTCTCACTTGACCCAATGCTTGATCTTGAAATTACTTTAAGATCAGTGATGTCCTGCAGGAAAAATCCGGGATATTTTCTCATTTTCGATCCAAACAAGCACGTGCAGAGCACAACGGAAGAGGGGGTAAGTGGGAATGTGTTTATTTGTGTGTTTGGGAAGGGGGAGGGGGGGCCATCTCTCGCTTACTTCCACCACCACCCCCAGTACGACTTACAAAGTTGTCTTTGCCTCATGGCGTTTTCCACGCGGCCGTCACGTTTATTTATATAAAAATAAACAAGGGGAGAGTTCCTGATTTCCCCTCATATCCTACCAATTTGAGTCAATTTTCCCTTGGGTAGGATTTTATGTTGTCTTTGAAGTCGTAAATAATGATAACAATTCTCTTCAAGTATTAAATTTTCCAACCTCGTTAGAAAAAAAAGTGGATTCAATGGAAGTGAGGGGAGGGAGAGAGAACAACCCCTGAATATAATAAAGTTTATCCGCCATCCTTTGTCAATCCTGACGAATTTCTTTCTTCGTCACGGAGAAATATGCTCCAAAACTACATACTTACCCTTTAAATTATTTATTTTATGAAGATATTCCAATTCTTCTAAAATAATTTTCAATTTCAGCTGATTCTCGTAAGATAATCTAGCTAATCACTTCCATGATGCGACTTATTTGCGAAAAAAACTCCTTAGGATAAATATATATATATATATACACGGGGGTATGAACAAGGGAGTGGGGGAGTTATAATAGAAAAAAAATGGCGGGGAGAAGGAGGGTAAACCGTTCTTTCTCCCTTATCAAGTTTACCAGCTTCGATGACCTGGATGGCTGTGAATGGCTGACACATGCAGGCATTCCTTCAGTGAGGGTAGTTCATACCTTAGAAGTAACATGGTGACATGCGGTTAGAGTATGGATGGCCCCCTTCTCTCTGTAGGTCAGGGGCTAGTGAATCTTTCTTTATACAATTACTGCTTTTGCGTGACAGACTTTCTTTATTATAGAAATATTTTCTACTTCTAAATAAATCGATTAAACGTACAAATAGCTCACAACTTGTTTTACTTTCACAAATTTTTGTGTATATTCATGTATGTTGACACTGATCCTAATTGCATCCAACTGTATTATTAGTATGAATATTTTCATTTTTATTTTTTCTTTACGGATGCCGGTAAGAGTGTGTCCTTATTTTAGGTAATAAAAAATACTGCTAAATTAAGTTTGGGGGGATAAGGATTTCTTATTAATAATTATTCATTTTTATTATGTATTTTAATACAAAAGAGAAATTAAACTACGATTGAAACTTATGTTATACTTAGTAAATATATCCTAAGATATCTCGGGATGTTTTGTTAAATCAAAATATATCATGAGTAGAGATTTTGTTGGGGTTTGTTCAAGTTTAATAAAATTAAAAAAAGTACAATTTAAAAATAAAAAAGATTATTTTTTATTAACTGCCGACCTTTCGGCTTTCATTGTCATAAACATTGCATCCAGGTGACAACACGTCCCTTCTCGCCTTCATTATAGCCCTGAAGATGGCCTACAATGTAAGCCGAAACGTCGTTAGGTAATAAAAAAATTGACTTTAAAAAAAAAATTCTCTCACTAATAATCTCCACGGTCAAAAACTCTGAAATTTGAAAATATATCATGCTTCTCTCTCTATTTCTTTTTTTTTTTTTTTTTTTTTTTAGATTGTACTATCTGAAGAACTACTTAGGTCTCATTTCTAGGCGTTTTCATGTAAACATTTCACCTACCCGGAGATATCTTCAAGTAAACAGAAAGTAATCTCTTATTACATGCTAATTAAAATATAAAATAAAAATATTATTTTGATGGAAATATAATCATGACCAGATAAATTTTGTACTTTTGTCTCTGGGTATCTCACCCAGTGAATTCCTAAATAAGAAATAATAATCTACTTTATGGTCAATTTATAACTTTATAAATGTTTGGATTTATTTGAAATTAATATAAATGTTGTGCTTTAAACTAAAAACTAAGAAATACCATTATAGTCAGCTAATCGATAGCTTCCAAGGTGGTGGTAAAAATGAAATGAAGTCAAGATATTTTATCTTGACCATTTTTTAGGGTGGTAGCAATATTTTTTTTATTCTAAATCCCTTGCATTTCTTGCATACAATTTAACGTGGGATTAAATACCACAACTAAGTGTGTGTTTGTGTTAATATGGGCAACTTTTCTTAATGAAATTCAATATTTAGCCATTTAATTCAAAACGGAAAGCTCTCTAATAGAAGTACTACCTGCAATTTCAAATAAGTAAATAAAAATAAGTAAATAAGTTTTTTTTTTCTTTTTTTTATGTAGTGGTCATAATATTTAGTTTAAAGCAATCAAAATGAACCCAGATTATTGATAAATTATATTCTATAAGGTTGCGGAAATACATTAAATAAAAAGTTTAAACAAAATTATCCCTAACTGCGATACAGAAGCATTCGCAATGTTTATGCAGCTCCTATGTTATGGACTTCTTAGAGGTTCTATCGCCACCTACTCACACCTCTTCCAGAGAAATATTAATTTAGTTGTGGTTTATTATCTCACGTAAATTTTTAACAATTAATGAGAGGGAATAGAATATAAAAATCTATTTGTCCCAGCCAGGCCTTGAATACCAGATAGATTAGATAGATTTCTTTATTCTATTTCCTCTCATTAATTGTTTAAAATTTACGTAGGATAATATACCACAACTAAATTAATAAATCATACCAGCCCGGAAAGCAGGAGATCTAGGTTCGAATCCTGGCTGGGACAGATACATTTTTTGAAGGAGAGTTTTTTTTTTACCGTAGATATTATTATTAGATGATTTCAGTTGGGGTTCGGTCAAGGTAGATCCAAAAAAAAAAAATACAAATTTAAAAAATGTAATTTTTTTTAAAGATTATCTGCCTTTTTTTTTATCTACCTTGACCGAACCCCAACTGTAATCATCTAATAATAGATTTTTTTATTCTATTCCCTCTCAGTAATTGATTAAAAGCTAGAATTCCACAACGAAACTAATTTATTGTTTTGGTCTTTTTGCTTTTTTAGCACTAGAGAATGTTTAAGTTAGAAGTAACGATGTTAAATAAAGTCTCCGCCGGAATACGGAAGGTCGAGAAGCCGCAGGAGCTGAAGACTCTTCCCGATAATTACGTAGCTCCAGGTCCTGTGGGTGCTTCTCCTGTCAGCCCAAACCTCTCCTCTATTTTTCACCCCTAAATGCAGGAGAAGGGAAAACAATGGCAAAGCAGGGGCTGAAATATCGTCCTCCCTCCCTCCCGCCATATTTACCCTTCACCTCCCGCCCCCCCTTGCTTCAATCCCACATGGCGCCCAAAGCGGCCCTTCTTCATTTTGTATACGTATTGTTTTCCTCAAAGGGTTTTGTTATGAAAACTTCTTTTATCTGACTGATCTGTTTGAATAATGTCTGGAATACACGAAAAAGAAATAAAATATACCTTGTTTTTTTTGTTTTTTTTCAAACACTCTTAATAAGTATAAAATTTATTATTTATTTAAAATTAATAATAATAAAAACTTTGAATAAAGAAAACCAATTATCTATCATCATACTTCAATTGCATGCCAATAATATACATAAAATATGAAGGTACCCATAATAACTGTGTGAAGAATGTGTTTTTCATATGTGGTACATGTATGAATATCCTACACAAAAATTGATTTCTAACATCCGCGTAGGTTGACTAAACTAATTCAAATGTTTAAAATTCTAAATGAGTGAATACCTAAAAAGTTTAATTATCTAATATCTGTTTTAAATAGCTTAAATTTTAGATTGCAATGAATAAAATAAAGGAAATATTTTTATCACCCAAACTCTATAATTTCTGATTCAATCCATGTGATTTTCCCTGCAGGGTTTTGTATTATGCTGATTAATTTGTTTTAAATTTTTAAAAATTTTCAACACTCTGAGGAGCGTCTTATAATTCATAATTTAAAAAAAAAAGAGAGGGAAAGAAAAGTTAGCTATATTTGGCTCCAAATAAAGTTATGTCTTTAAAATTAATCTATTGTACGTATTACAAATGGTTTACTTTTTATAAAGTTTAGCTTAACACTTAAATTTAATAGACTACGAGATGAAATAGAAAAGAATTACTTTGATAATATTCTATTTCCACTTTCTCAGCTATTCCTTACGGGGTGGTTTTTATAGGAGCTGATTCCTTACATTGGAATGGGTCCAATCTTTCAGTTTCTTTTCAAATGTGTGAGATTATCATAGGATTTCACTATGGATTTGCAACACTTTAGCCTCTGTTTACAGCAGTCCTAACGCTTTTCTTCAATTATTAGATGATTTTAGTTGGGGTTCGGTCAAGGTAGATCCAAAACAAATACAAATTTTTAAAAAAATGTATTTTTTTTTTTTTTAATTATCAGCCAACATTGTAAGCCATCTTCAGGGCTATCATGAAGACGAGAGAGGACGTCCTGTCCCTAAGTTCACATTTTCATGACTACCTTGACCGAACCCCAACTAAAGTCATGGAAATGTGAACTTAGGGACAGGACGTCCTCTCTCGTCTTCATGATAGTCCTGAAGATGGCTTACAATTTAAACCGAAAAGTTGGCAGATAACTTTTTTTTTAAATACTTTTTTTAATTTGTATTTTTTTTTGGATCTACCTTGACCGAACCTCAACTAAAATCATCTAATAGTAATATCTACGGTCAAAAAACTCTCCTTTTGAGCTTTTCTTCAATGTCTGTTAATATAGTGCAGACAAGTTTATTTTTCTTCTTGGCACCGAAGAATTATCCTCCGTGGTAAAATCTGGAGCACTGGTAGCACTACCTCAAAGTGATTTGGAAATCCCATTGCCTGCAGAGCTCCTACTTCACTAACTTGGAACTTCAAACAACTTCCTACTTTTTTTAAAATCTCAAGTGTTTGATGAGCCAGCAGAAGTCGTTTTAGTTACTCATGAAGTTTCTTATCTTTACTTGCTTACTAAAAATATCATTTTGTTCCAGAATAATTACAATGAGATCATCTTTATTTAACTCCGAAAATTATTTAATTTTAATTGGTGGATTAATTAAATTAGATTATACACGTAATATAAACTTTCTCTGGCTTCTCTCACATGTTGGAATTCCAGGAAACGAAAAGGCAGACAAAGCTGCAAAGGAAGCAGCCGGTATGTTCGAACCTCCTCTAAGTATCCTCGAACCAGATGACCTTAAAAACTGGCTAAGGAAAATGGCACTCCAAGACTGGGAAAATGCATGGATGCTAGAACCAGCACACAACAAACTGCGGAGTATAAAAAACACCACAAAAGAATGGAACACCTCCATCCGTGGGAATAGAAGAGAAGAGGTAATACTGACCCGTATGCGGATAGGTCACACGAACCTTACTCATATACACCTAATTAACAAAGATCTGCCGCCT
>KZ806868.1:739973-753726 GCA_000696205.2 Oncopeltus fasciatus
AAAATCCATTAATTTAGGTTGTTATAGTGGTCGAAATAATCCTGATTCCTGTATTTTATTAACTAATTTATAGTAAACATATTAAAGGGTATTTATTGGGCGTAATAACCTAGAAGTTGATTGCCCTACAATGATCTACTACTGCTACTACTACTATATATTATTAGTGACAATCATTTTAAATAAAAAAGTTTTTGAAAAAAAAAATTATCTAAAACTCTTATCACTCAATCGTCCTTAATAACTAAATTGCTTTGGAATTAGCTAAAATATAGGAATGCTAGCAATCGTGTATCCTCATAAAACTTTTTATATATTTAAATAAATACCCAGAGCAAATTTTGTTAGGAAGGAAATTTGTGAGATATAATGCTTAGCTGTGTTTCCCCCTTTACAGATGATCATAAACATGCAGTACTTTGATTACAGTTTTATTTTTGTAATCATAGTGGCGTGTCGTGATTAGTAAGAGAGAGGTATATTGAGAGAGCTAGACGGATGAAATGTGGAAAGGGAGCAATTTAATGCGGTCATGACGTGGCAACATATTGCGGTCAGTAATTTTTGTTGATATCAGCTATTTGTCTTTGAGGGGGGGCTGCAGATATCCAGGACCGTGTGTGGCACTGAGAATTAATTTCTCCAGCTCTACCTCTCTCCTCTCTCCCATCCCTTCTCTTCTCACACACAAACACACACTCCTAGTTTATATTTATAAACCACTTTTAATTTCCTTGTAAATCTCTCTCTCTTACTCGCTCCTCTTAGATCTCGCTACGGCCTCTCTTCTTGTATCTCATTCATCTCCTTTGTACTTCTTCCCACTTCCCCATCGATATTCTTCTTCTCATTCATCTTAGTCAATTGCCTCCTACCTCATTAATAAACCCCCGTCATAATATATCTGTTAGCTGTTCTTTGTCTCGCTTTTTTACCTCTTTCTCATTCACCTTCCTCGAATCTGCCTGCCAGCATTTTCTAAAGCATCTTTTTCTCAAATTCCTTGAACCTCTCTTTCATTCTTCTCTTACAATCACTCTCTGTATTATCTTAATACATCATTTATTTTCTTATAACTGTCTCTTATCTCTCTCTCTCTCTCTCTCTCTCTCTCTCTCTCTCTCTCTCTCTCTCTCTCTCTCTCTCTTCTCGATCAGAGAAAAAGCGAAAAGGAAAGAGAAAAGCCTCCTTTACTATAAATCCTCCTTTACTATAAATATGCCTCCTTTAATATTTATGAAATTAAAATTTAAAAGTAAATAACGAAAGTCATTTAAACAGCATGACAAAATCAGCTCCTCCGAGCATGAGACGATATATTCGTCTGCCTCGGAGTTTAGACTCTCGACACTAATGCGGGGAATTTAATAACTTATTAGACTTGTCACGGTGGCGTCAATTGAAACGCACCAGCTCGGATAGCAGGAGATCCAGGTTCGAATCCTGGCTGAGACAATTAGATTTTTTATTCTGTTCCCTTGCACTAAAAATTATTAATAATTTACTTGAATTTTTATTTTACGCTTAGAAACAATCACTTAAACCTGAACCACTTTAAACTTTTTTTCTAAGGTTTTTTTTTTTATTGAAAATTTATTACCATTAATGAAGTTTCCGAAGATTATTTCCTTAAAACACGTTGGCAGGTACATTCCTTTTTTTTCTTCAAATTTTTACAAATATAAAAAGAAAATAGTTCGTACTATAGTGAAGGTAATAACAACAAGTAAATGTATCTTTTAAATGCAAATAGTTAAGAAACATGTAGATATTAATTTTAATTAATACACCAGTATTAATTAAATTTATTGTTAAGCATAAACTTTATATATGCATAAAATCAAGCCCCAATTTAGAATAAAAATTCCATAAAGCTGGAGTAGCATTGAGAAATATTCTACACTATTCAATTTTTTATCTATAAATATATTTAGAAGTATTCGATTAATTCAGTATTTCCTATACTAGATATCTTCTCTTTCTTCATAGGCTTATCACTTTCGACATTGTTGACATATTGTTATTGTCCGGTCTATGACGTCACAGATCTCTGCACAACCTCTAGTATCTCTAGCAGAGAAGAGAAAACATTGGGACAGCTAGTTTTACCGACGACAAAGGAGTGCATTCAAGAGTGAAGTTATCTGCACCTGTCCATTGTCGCATTATGACGTCACATTCTTCTTTTCATTATTTATCATCTGGCTACTTTAATGGTATCTTTGAAAAAAACTGCTGTTAAAAAAACAGATTATTAGCCATAAAAGTTCAAAAAGTGCACCCCCTTTTTTTTTTTTTGTAAACTTTTTAACTAAACTAAAAGTATTTAATAATCTTGTCATAGATCATTAAAAAAAATACTAGCGAAGATTTTTTTTTTTAAATTACTAATATCATCGTCCTTTAAACCTCTCTTCTTTATGACTGATTTCAGTTATTAACGAACTCAAGCAATAGTTCGTATAAAAAAAAGGTAAATCCGCAAAAAAAAAATATGTCGATTGCTCAACCCTCTAAGTTACACTCTTAAATGTATTTCTTAATCGTTTCATCGTTTTCACTTATTCATTTGCCCAGCAAACCTATAGAGATGATTTTGGTGAATTATTTGTGAAAGTTTATTTTATGTTCCGTTTTTATAGATATAGTATTATGGGAATGCCACGATAAATGTTTTTATGGGAGGACTTCTGAACATTATTATAAAATGCTTTTTTTTTTTTTAATTTTTTTTGCTCTATTTTCAGAAATAGTTCCGAAGGGTTCATTATAAAATCAGGAACCCTTTTTAAAATCATCTATTTCCTTCATACTCATCCGATTTAACACTCGAGGCTGACTTCTTTCCCATTTGATATATTAATACTATAAATATCTGAAACTGTACAACACATATATTTGTTTATTTGGCTTCTGTTGATAAGTTCGAGGTTGATGAAGGGTTAGAAGTTGTTGACAGATTCGACAAGTTTCCACATTCTACAATGGAATCCTCACTTGTCTGTTAGTCTACCGCAGACATTCAATTAAACCTTTTACTAAACTCGTCAAATTAATCAACAAACACTGATTACCCAATGCATTCATCACAAATTCTGTGTTTAGCTGCGCTTAGCCGGTAAATTAGAGAAAACCTTTTTGCCATTCGGAATCGCTCTACGATTATATCATTAGTGCAGTGCCGTCAATTAGTACAATTTGTCAGGAAGGCCCGAGTCTAACTATGCAGTGAATTCGCTATGAGAGCTATACACAGACACACACAAGGCAATCAATCAGTCCCTCGTTCAAAAAAGAGAAATATCATTGTATTTCACGATTCTACATTCGCTTGCCACATGAATGGCATTCAGTTTAAATATTTCAGCCCGGCAGAAAACAGAATTTGAATGTACGGTGGAATTATAAGTTTCATTCCACAACTTTACAGGTTCAATGTTTAACACAATAAATTCGTATTACAGAAACTACTTGTTCTGATAAAATTCTATATAGTTTTTCAAAGATATCAAAGTTAGTTGGAGAAGGAAAACATATTATTATCTCTGTTATTGATAATTCGAAGTATGTGTATCATTTTATCATATGAACATAATATATAAAAATGTCTAAGTTAAAACAGAATTTGTGTTAAAGCACTATCTAACAACTAAACGTACCCTTAGAACCTGATCTAACCTAAACTAATGTAACAACCTAACCTATCCGAACAAATTAACAAAAATCTTACAACCTAACTTAACCAAATCTAACAACCAAACGTACCCTTAGAACCTTACCTAATCTAACAACCTAACCTATCCTAACTAATTAACAAAAAATCTTACAACCTAATTTAACCTAATCAAACAACCAAACTTACCCTTAGAACCTGACCTAAGCTAAACTAATCTAACAACCTAACCTATCCTAACTAATTAACAAAAAATCTTACAACCTAATTTAACCTAATCAAACAACCAAACTTACCCTTAGAACCTGACCTAAGCTAAACTAATCTAACAACCTAACCTAACCTGGCCTAACCTAACCAAAACTTTAATATACTGAAGTGTAAGCTATAAACCGACTTCCATGCTTAACTCCATATCAATTAGGTTTATGTTATAATTAAATTGATTCGTCATATTTTAAATAAATTTTCTTTTAGAACTTAACATAAGTAATGTTATTTGATGATACTTTATACTCATAGTGAGAATTGTCATGGTTGCTTTTCCTATTTTGGGACCTAGGATCAGTTAATATCATCTCGTCCTAAGTCATCTTTCTTTTGTGCTTGCAGTATTGAAGGAGGAGTGGGGTGCAGTACCCACGAGTGCGAGGTCAGCATCGGGGGAGACCACAGTACTCACTTGCATTCCACCTCAAGGCATACCTGAACCCAGCGTGCTCTGGAGCAAGGACGGCGAACTGCTTGATCTGGAGACCTCGGATAGGTATGTACCGTTAAACTACCATAAGTTATTTCTTCCTGACATTATTTACGTAGTTTACAAAATAAGTAATGGCAGGTATCATTCAAGGTAAAAGGTCCGATTTGGGAGTTGCTACCCCTTGGTTCCATGCTTTAAATAAGATAATCGGGAGAAAAGACTATGCCAAAGCTGCCATGATTTAGTGAACTCTTTCGAATGCTATTTTTGTTCTCCAGTACTTTTTCATCCCTAGTGATCTGCTCTTTGCTACTTCAAATTTTCGTTAGGTACCCCCTACCCCGGGTCCACGGGGCCTCCCGGTCTCTCTCTCTCACTCTCTCTCTCTCTCTCTCTCTCTCTCTCTCTCTCTCTCANATATATATAAAAATCATTTTCATCATTATGTAAATTAAACAATTATCTTAAAAAATTAATTAAAATCTAATTTTTTATTTAAGAATGTGACAAGAAATGTAATGTCAAACACCAGGTCATCTTATTTATATGTCATAAACCTCTTGGTTTGGTAAAAATAAAATTATTGACACTTAATGATTGAATGAAAAAGACCTTATTAAAAGAAGGAATATTCCAAAAAATTTTACCATAGTTAAATCTTATGTATATTTCATAATATATTCATTAGAGAAATTGTATTAGTGGTGTTCGTTAGTCGAAATAAGAGAATTTTGCCTTTTTCATACTAGAGCCAGCCTCAGCCACATTTACTTTTACTATTACTGTCATATTCGAAATTTAAAATCAATTTTTACGCTTATTCTTGATTATTGTCAATCTTTTATTAAACGAGCGAAAAAATGCTGAGTTTACGCTGCTCATTTTAATATGATATTAAGGAATTCTATCTATAAAATAATTATTGTAAATTAATCTTTTAAATCTAAACACAAATTATGACAGTTGCGTTAAAGTCTTCATGACAGTTTACAGAATAGAATTACTTATAAACTGCCATGTTCAAGAAGGGAAATCAGTAACGTAGGTACTGATTTTTTTTCTCAAAACTCCGGGTACAAAGGGGTGGGGGGTAGTTCTCTGAAAAAAATTTACAGAAGAGGAGGGTTGATTACTAGAGATGAGAAAACAATGAGAAAGCAGTCACAAGGCAACTGTTTCGGCTTCTACAGAATTGTTGGGAATTCAACAACGTATAAACTCCCGTTTAAATATCCGTTGTTGAATTCCCATAATCTACCCATTTCATGTCTGGTATACATTTTTTTTTTTTTTTTTAAAGGAGAGTTTATTGACCGTAGATATTATTATTAGATGATTTTAGTTGAGGTTCGGTCAAGGGAGATCCAAAAAATACAAATTTAAAAAAATACACCTTTTTTTTAAATATTTTATTTGGTTGTGGTTTTTTTATCCCACGTAAATTTTAAACAATTAATGAGAGGGAATAGAATAAAAAAATCTATCTGTCCAAGCCAGGAATCGAACCTGGATCTCCTGCTATCCGGGCCGGTGCATTTACCAGTTATGCTACCAGGACCTGGTCTGGGACAGATAGATTTTTTAAATTCTATTCCCTCTCATTAACTTTTTTTTTTTTTTAATTTGTATTTTATTGGATCTACCTTGACCGAACCCCAACTAAAGTCATCAAATAATTTTTTTTGTTTTTGTTTTTTTCAACAGTTGTATCTGTAAATTTTCTCCAGTAAACAGTAATACACATTTTCCATAATTGATTGTGAAATGAAGTGTTTCTTCTGACAGATTGAAGGTGGTGAATGGCGGGAGTTTGGAGATAAGAGACGTTCGACCGGAAGACGAAGGCATCTACCAGTGCGTTGCGCAGAACATCGTCGGACTGAGGAAGTCTCCTGAAGCCACCCTCACCGTTCATGGTAAGTCAGACAAGACTTATCTCTCTCTCTCTTACTCAGCCACTACTAAACCCCTTCTTTCTTTGTCCGACTAGCTAAGGGGGTGAGATGTTGCAAAAATCTTCATTACTCATTAATTATTAATAATTATAAAGGGAGTAAATGCAAATAATTTTTTTAAATACAAAATCAACTCTTAATTGGCTCACCTTTTAATAAGCAACAATAATTTGGGTACAAGATGAATTGTGGAGATGACCTCTCTTTAATAGAAAATATTATTAACCAACCCTAAGATGATTTTAATTGGGGTTCGGTCAAGGTAGATCCAAAAAACACAAATTTAAAAAATGTATTTTTTAATAAAGGATTATCTGCCAACGTTTCGGCTTACATTGTAAGCCATCTTCAGGGCTATCATGAATTTTTGTTGAAAATGAAAATTTGTTTCAGCTTCTCGGATTTTCAGAGAAGGGTTTCAAACCAATTGTGACGTTTGTATCACGATCAAAGTACCAGAAGCAATCAGACTAAGTCATGCACCAAGGAAGGCGCTTAGCGAAAGATCCTTGGCTTATCCCATGTCAAACCTCACCAAGGAAGAGTACAAGGCTCTATCTAATCTAAAGAAACTTTAGACCGAAAAATCGGTCATCGTCCCAGCAGATGAGGGCAACGCTACCGTCGTCATGAAGCAAGAATATTACATAGAGAAGATGGAAAAAAAACAAAAAAAAACTCTGCTCTAAGACAGGAAAAAAATCCGAAAAGTCCATCAATCAACGAATCACTTCCATCATTAATTCAAGCAAGTGTGGACAGATAAAAAAGAGGCCGCACTAGTTGGCGGACTTAGACCGCCCAGACTATGGACAACCGAAGAAGCCGATCGTATCCACTATTCCACTCATCAACATACAGTATATGGAAGATCACTAGTCACCTGTAGTAGTAGTAGCGGTCATGATATTAGCAGTAGTAATATGAATAGTAAAAACTGTAAAGCATTGACAAACACACACACAGATATATTATATATTAGTGACTGTCATTATTAGTCTAGCAGGCAAGATTGGAGAAAATATTTAAAGTATTTTTTTTAAAGCTTTCTTCAGAACAACTTTAAAAATTCCTTAGGATTTCGCTTTTTCTAAAATATTATTTTGGGGGTCTACTTTGACCGAACCCCAACGAAAAATACCTAATAACTTAAAATGCTACTTTTTTATTTATACCTCTGTGATTTTTTTTTCTCGCGGTGACTTTCATGGTGTATTTCGTTTGTTTTAACGGCAAATCCCTGTAAATCTCAACTTACTGACTCATTTTGAAGTATATTTACACTCTGAATGAATAAAATATTTTTACTTACTCTTACTTACATATTTCTGAATAAACGTAAAACGAATGCTTACAGCCAGCGCATATTCCTTTACCTTTAATTCCACTTTAAGCTCTCCGAACTAGGGTCGTTCTAAGATTTCTAAGTTCTCCCTTTGAGATTATTCAAATAAAATGGAGAAAAACGGCATTGAAGGAAGTCTAATGAAACATTTACAGCTGTTTTTATATTCGCCTAGAGCGTTTTCTGAATTCACTTATCCAGTACTGTTTTCAACTTTATGTTTTTAATCAAGAAGGGAACCAGTGGTCTGAATTTCATTTGCTGGAAGGAGGCTTGCTTCCAGCGAGTGGAATTGGAGCACAAGGAATATTTCTTTTTACGGCGTTTTTGAGAGAATTACAAAATTATTCCGATATTGATAAAATGCTTTTCGTCAAATATATCATCGAATGTGGGTGTTATATTTACAAATAAAACTATACATATATAAAACCTCCTATACAACTATTAGAGTTATAAGGGTGAAGCTATCTAATCCATCCTTATTATAAGCACACAGTTTACTTGTGAAATTGGGAAGTAGCTGTTAAATGTTAAAATCGCTATAAGAAAAATCGGACCTTATAAGTGTGGGAGTGGGGATTACCTGAAATGTCAAGTGAAAGTAAAGACTGCTCTTCCTATGTTGCAGAAGCAATATATATTATAGAGAAATGAAACTTCGACTCTGATTTTTTTTTTTTTTATAAAATAAATATTTTAGGAGTTAAACAGTGAAATTTAACATTTAGAAGTGGCGGTTTACTTAAACCAAAATTTGTAATTTTACGGTTAATATTAGTTATTAATTTAAAAAACTTAATAGTGGAATATTCATCATATTAAGAGTAAATATAGATATTCAATAACTACTGATAACGTTTGCTTAGTTTATGTAGTAGCGGACTTCTCAACCCCGTGCATATGGACTTTCAGGAATATGATTAATTAAAACAATGAGTCGGGGTTAAATTGAAAAGGACCCAGCATTCCCTTGTAGGACGCCAAGTATTTCTCTGTTAACCCCTATCAGTTTGTACGGTAGAGTTTCAAGATATCCTAAAGATTAGTTTGTTATTAATCATTTATCTCATAATAGGATTTGTCAAAGGAATGTGAATAAATGTGAACAACTGAGGTCGATCTGGGGTGTATTTGAATGCATGTTACATAATAATAAAATTTTAAAGAATCCTCATCAAAATATCTTACTTCATTATAGGTGAAGATTTTAGGTTTTCTACCTAACCTCACGTATTAGTAGGGGTATAAGTTTTGATAGCTACGAAATAATCTCCCCAGAGCCCGAAAACACGATCCTTCAGCTGAGTCGGACACCATCCCCCCCCCCCTTCCCCCTCGGCATAGTTGATGTGTGTTTGATGACGGCCTGTGTTCGTCATCCTAATGTCTCTTTTGACATCGATCTGCCTAGGTCGTTAACCCTCTCCTACCCCCTACCCCACAAATCACTACTTCTTTTTCTCACAGTTTCCGCAAAACAAGGAGTATGTCGGTCGTGACTTTGCAGTCTCGAGCTAGCTAGGCAAGTGGAAATCTAAATTTCACTTCATGTGAAATCTTCCTGCACTTTTCCATCTTAGAGCTCAGAGGGTATTTTTTTTTTTTCTTATCTGTTATGAATTTATCTTATCTTTTCTCTACAGTTTCCTGGAACCAAACTACATACGTAGAAGATGGAAAAAAATTGGAGAGTCTGGGGAATCTTTCGGACAATTTCGTCCTGTTTGGCAAATATTCTTTTCAATTAGGCAAATTTCCCTCTATTTAGATAGAGATTAGATTTAATAGTAGTACGCTTTAATTTTTATACTTTGATGTAAAAATTGTGGCCAAGTCTGTGCAAAGCCATAACCTTGGTCTACTCGTTCATTCGTGACATGTGCACCAGTTTTAGTTTTTTTTTTTTTTTTTTTGTTTTTTAAATTAACCTAAAATGCCCATAATAAGTTAATAGTCATGTGGTTAAAGATTTCAGAGAACACTGAAAACTGAATCATATGTTTGAGATCAGCCAATTCCTCGAAGCATTTTCCCATTTTTAAACTAAAGTTTCTGCAATGAAGGAAGCATAAATGAAATTGCAAGATAGAGGTTTAGTAAAAATATTTTTTATTAAAAATTGCTTTTGTTTTTCAAACATTAATTGAGAATTTTAACAATTTTCCCTTTAGGAAAAAAACTATTCCTAAAGTTAAAAGGCTGAACCTCATGGTGCAGAATTGAAAAAATTTCAATAAATATACACAAATTTACATCCGTCTTAACGTGTTTTATCGTCCAAATTTTTTAAAATGAAACTGAATATTGTATTTAAGCTACTTTTGAAAACTGTTAGATAGCCAAAATTGTTAAAGCGGAAGATGAAAAATCTAATTTCTAAAATGTATGATATATCATTATTTTACTAAATATTATTTTATTGAATATTTATATAGATATTTACGAATATAACTATAATTGCTGAGTACTTCCCCCACCGTGTCTTCCCTCTCTCTACAGGCCTACATTTACTGATCATTCGTTTTACACTCTCTTGCTCTTTCTGAACCTAAGATTTTGGTATTATTATTTGTCTGTCCGTCAAGATGTCAAGCTGTTATCGCACTGGGTAAACATCAAGAAAATATTTCAAAGCACAAGTATCACGCGTAATGTAGTACATAATGATATTTTAATATAAATAAATTTTGCCTACAATTTTTAGTAGAATTATAAGATTAGGGGCTTATTTAAATTACAACTAATATTTTTCAAAATTGTTTAAGCCTATCATGTTCGTCGATATTTCTAGTTGTGCAATAATAAGCAGACTTTTCTTCGATATGTGATCGGATGTATAAAATTACACTAATCATAAGTAAATTAAACTTGAGAGTTTTATTTTGTATTTATTAATGTTGTTTTATTGAGTAAAGAAATATTGAGGGATATATAGGAGGTTTTGTTATAAGTCACAAATCCCTTGAACGTGATTCTGAATAGCTCTTTATTCAATGTTGTGTCACCATACCCTTGATTTCCACGTGTCACTTATTTTAGCAGATAAATTATCCTGTATTGTTTATGTATTATCTCCTTAACAAATGTGTCATAATTAGTTCTGAAGAAATATACATTTTCTGGTTTAGCAGTTAGTCGTTTTGATTTTATTTTTATTGGCGAATTTTTGAAGTGAAGTTTCTTATTCAGATTGTTCCGAAAAACCTGACTTTCAAAAACTTACTTAAATTTTTATTGATCCTACCTACTTAAATCTTCTCCCCCCCCCCCTCTTGGAATTGTTCAATAATAGAAATCATGAAATCTTTAACGCCTGAATTCGGACCTAATATGAAGAAATAATTTAAGAAAATTTACCTACATACATACATATATATATAATAGTTAATGTATACGTTTTTCTTAATTAAGACCGAAACATTTTTTATATCGTTTTATATAATCAACAAATAAAAATTTGGCACTAAAAAATTTTATTGTAAAATAAAGTCCAAATTAAAAAAAAAATATAAAGTCGAGTTACATAAAATCAATAAATGCAATGAATAATAACAATTTCAAAATAATTTAATAGCAACTCTATTTTTTTAAATAATTGTTAATATGAACACTATAAAACTAAATAAATAAATAAAATCATTGGTAAATTTGTTTAGGCAATTGTCACAAAACCATTCTATTAAAAAAAAAATTAAAATCCAATATCAATTCAATTTATATAAAAATATTCTGTCACATGATATTTTGTTATTCTGATATTTACTCATATTTGTATTGCTATGTCCAAAGGAGAAAGAGTTATTAAAAAAAATATTTTGATCACTGTATTAAATAGTAGTTGCTTAATAAAGAATCCATCACGCTATACTTGCGTACTCTAAGCAGATTTCCCATGTTTAATTGAAGTACAAGACAGAATGAACAATTAGAAGAACAACACAATGACCCCCAACCTTTGCTATAGATTGCCCGGAAGAGGAAGAGTTAGCGCAGACGAAAGTTTTTCTTAACAAGCATATTTTGTAGAAGTTTTATAGAATATAAACATTAGAAAATTACATTTTCCACCTGCTATGTTCTGTAATTCCTTTCACATAACTCCAGAAAACAACGAAGACATTGCGATTACGATAATAAATTTTAATACCCCCTTAAATAAGAATCCGCCTTTCACATTATATTCTTAAATAACTTTTATAATATGCGGGTTTTTATTTATAGAGTACAAATTATAAATTTACTTTTTACAACTATTTTGTCCTGTAATCTTTTCCTTAAAGGTTTTAAGGTTTGATCATCCTCAAACCCCCCTCCCTCCTTCACAGCCATTAACGATCTCATCGTACAGTTTGTTATAAGAAGCTTAAATATATAAATAGCTTAAATAAAAGCGCTATTGTTAAAAATGTTTTAGAACATTAAAGTTGGAAAAATTTATTTTACACCTGTAGTATTGTAAATTTTAGTCTACCACTAAACCTCAAGTCCCCCTCATCTGAAGTCAACCAAAAACCAATTCCTACTACATATATGGGTTTAAAAAGCCTTAACACCAAATTCGATTTATATCATATATTTTTTAAAAGGGGGCTTGCCGAAGTCTGGAAATTACATTCATAAAAATCTTCCTTAATAAGCTTCTTTTTTTTTTCAAATTGTGTTAGAACACAACTCTCCCTCACCCTCTCTCTCTTCTCTCTCACTCTCTCTCTCTCTCTCCCACCCTCTCTCTCTTTCTCTCTCTCTCCCTCTCCCTCTCTCTCTCTCTCTCCCACCCACCCTCTCACCCTCTCTCTCTCCCTCCCCCTCTAACCTCTCTGATAAATAACAATATAGGCTCAATCCCTCCTTCTTTTCCTTTTCTCTTTTTCGTCCCTAGGTGTTTAATGCCAGTTTTACTCTTACTATTTCAAGACAGAAGGATTTCGCTCGGTCCAGCTTAGGGTATATAGACGGAATTATACCCAACACAATTTTGAAGGATGGCAGAAGGGTGAGGAATTTATTAGGTGTGTTCTTTCTACTTTGGCGGAGCTCACTTTTGGAGAGAAGCCCGTGCGCTTGTGTGTCCTGTAGATGTTGTCCTATATTGAAACCTATTCCGGATAGAGAGAGAGCACACGAGGCCCTTATGAAAGTTACATAAGTTGTGAGTAAAAGGCGACCTACATTCTCTGCCTGTGGAGGATCGCCAATCGTTCAAGTCTACGATACAGAAAGTGTAGCATTCTCTGAGTAATCAGCTGGTTCATCTATAGTTATCAGGCCTCTTGAAAAAAAAAATGAAATATATACAAAACAATAATAAAGTGCATTAGATACATCTTCCTACCTTCATTTCGTTTTAGTGAATACATTTTTTTTAATTAAAATTTTAGAAGGAATACTGATATGCTGCGGATAAGAAGAACTGTTCACCTATTGATTATTTCTTCGTTCATGTATCAATAAAGATGTGATGACTGTTCCTCTTCTTGTCACTTTCGTAAAAAGTCTTAGTCTACGTTCGAAAAGCATTTCAAAGAGAATACCAGTTAATAAGACTGAACAAATTAATCAACCCCGCATTAATCCTCAATCGGAAGGAGCATAAAGAGTAGATTTATCACTTTTCATTAAACATATATAGACAGATATATATATAAAATTTAACTGATGATTTGATCTTCAATACTGAAGAAGGGAACGAGAGAAAAATGTAAGGTCACTCATGCTTGATTTAGACTATTCGGTTACTTGTAAAAAGATTGTAAAGCAGATAAACACTTTTTTTTTTTTTGTCTTCCCATAACGTTCTAGATTTTTTTATTATTATTTAGCTCTAACAAAGAAAAATTTAAACACATTCAATTTGCCTTCCCACTTAAACCTTCTCTCACTTATCTCCATGAAATGAATTTAATCAGCGTTTTACAATAGAAAACTCAATACCTAGTGTATTTTCTATATTCTATAAATAAGATGGCCTGGTGTTTGACATTACATTTCTTGTCACATTCTTAAATAAAAAATTGGATTTTAATTTTTTTAAAGAGAATTGTTTAATTTACATAATGATGAAAATGATTTATATA
>KZ806868.1:785467-824795 GCA_000696205.2 Oncopeltus fasciatus
ATATATATATTTTTTTTTTAATTAATTTATTTATTTATGATGTGAATATTAACCAGCACATTAGGAGATGCAAAAATTTGTAGAATGTAATTACTAATAAAGTTGTATATATTTTTTTTTAAATATAGTATTCATGTAATACAAATTTTCCACATATTCATACCTGTCACCCTAATAGGGGTCATACTAGTAATATAGGCAGTAGTGGTGACTGCCATTAGGGGCTTTCACAGAAATATCTTACCTATATAGAAATGAATCCCACAATTTTATGATCAAAAGAAAGGGGGAGGGCTTAAGGTTTTCACTTAATTTTAGTAAGTTAATCAGAGAACCATTTCTTTGATTGGGCCTTTTTAAAAAAAATAATGGAGGCTTTTAAAAGCAAGAGGTTCACATGCTGGGCTCTTCATAGTCTTATATTTTCTGCCTCCTTACAGTTAAGCTTTTGTAGTCTTTTGTTATTTTCTATTAATCTCTTTACTATATATCTTGAAATTCATTTAATATTATCATCTAGTTTTTTTTATTAGCATTTCCTTATAACATATAATTAAAAGCCGGCCTTCATGCAGTATTTAAACTTTATTTATTTTTTATTTATACTAGAAAGATGTATACACATTTAAACAGACTATTTATGGTAATTAATAAATTGATCCAGTTTAATTTGATTGAAATTATCTTCTTACAACCGTCCTTCTTTTGTATTTTTGGTTTTAAATATTTTGGCCTTTTTAACACTCTTAATGAAGCTTAAAAGAATGAAGTAAAACATTGATGTATATTAAGATTAATTAATGCAACTTTTAAATACAGAATTTCTATAACTTTTATGTTTTAAGACTTAAAAAGGAGCACGAGACCTGAAACATTGATATGGAGAGAAATAAAATCATTAATTTAATTTAAGACAAAGTTTATTTTTATAACAAATTAATAATTTAACTCCTTTATATAATTCAGCTTAATTTTTTATTTTATCTCACATCAACCCTATTGTGACATGGAGGGAGGAGCTATATAGGTAACCACCATATTCTAATACCCATGGCTCTGAACAAGCTTTTCTAGTTCGATAAAAACCTACCCATTGTATGACTCAAGTCAACAACTTGAGTCAACTGAGAGGCTAAGCTGAGGGCCTGGCCTATTTTTTTTTTTTTTTTTTTAATCATAAGCATTTTTCACAAAAATTTATTGTGACAAGAATAGCAGAATTTTGTTCCCTTTATTTTTTTTCTAAATATTTTACCCTACACAAAAAATCATTGAAAAACTTGGGTATATATAATTCGGTAGCTACTACCTAGTGTCTCCTAATTAATTTGTAAACAATAAAAAAACACCCTCTCCCAACAATTCAAATTTGCTGAAAGTAAAGAAAATGTGTATAAAATGCTTATAGGTATTACTATAGAATGTGTGAAAAAAAAATTTAGTGTCATTATAAATACTAAGAATATTTAAATTTAATATTGCTAAACTTCTATTTATAATAATACACTTTTTTTTATAACTATTAGAGATAGATCTTTTTTAGTTTAGTAAAATGTGTGTACTTAGTTTTTACCATTAATAATGATATTTTATGGATCATAATTCTTTTTATTTTCTGAAAAATAATATTTACAAAATTAAAATTTAAAAGTAAATAACGAGAGTCATTTAAACAGGAAAGCAGGAGATCCAGGTTCGAGTCTTGGCTGGGGCAGTTAGATTTTTTATTCTATTAAGAAATATGCTCAGACTGGATTTTCACTATTATTATTCCCTCTCTTCTTAGGAATTTGATTACATTTGAAAAAATTAAAATGGCTCACAAATATTATATTTGTTCATCTAATTGTGTGTTACCTTAGTAAATTTTATGCTTCTACTTTATGTTTATCCTTTTTTAACAAATCTTTTCATTCTCTGGAGATCCCGTGTTTCAATCTAATTTAATTTTGCATCATTAGTATCTTATTACTTTATATTATTTAGACAGTGGGATGCTCAGTTGCATTATTTTCTGTTAGTTCATTCCATACCTAAATGTTAATATATCAAAGATTGATGACCCCTCATACCATTACATTACAATATAAACTAAACTGAATTTTTATTTCAGTCTTTTTCACCTAAACTAAATAAATAATTAATTTATGAGCAAACCTAATTATCCTAATTAATCCAAAATGAATGATTTTTAATTATTTCTCTTGTTATTTCACATGAGGTTGTATATAGTTGACATGCCACTCATGTGCATACCAAAAGAATGACTATTTACTATTTAATTAATTGATAATGAATAATTAATTAAATACTAAGATACTTAATTAAAGATTAAAGTGTTAATAAATGAAGTTTTAAAGGCCGAATTATTTTGTGTAATACCTTACTTAACCTAACCCTTAAAACCAAGGTTATACTTTTCAAGGTCAATGATTAAAATGAATAAAACATAATGTTTACTAGGTTGTTTTATTTTCAGTAATAACATTTCCTCTGGCCTATATTAGCTATTATTTGAAGTATTGTATTAATGCATCCCTAATTTTATTAATTTGTTACCTTTGTTATAATACTTAACTTCAGGAGTTTTTAAAGTGCAATGAATATAAACTCATGTCCTAAATATTTTACTAAAATTGAAAAATAAATTAGTTACTAAATAAGGATTGTGTTATTAATTTTGCATGAATTATCTTTTCTTTTTTTTTTCTTTTTTAATATTCTCAATGTTTTAATGAGTAATTGCTTAATATTAGATTGTTATGTATTCTATAATATAATATTTTTCTTATAGCAGGTATAAATAACTTCTAGTTTATAATTTTACATTAATGCCATAGACTTTGGTTAATTTATTTATTTTATTATGTATATCTTAATATGTTAAAGCAAAATGTGTAAAACTAGACCACTCTTAATTTTTTTAATATATATTTTACAGAAAAATTCAATGGTGCTGGATTTTACTTTCATTGTAATTGACTAAGGAGCTTATTCTGATCAATTTTATAAGTCATTTTGACTTCAGTATGTCATGAGTTCTTTCAAAATATTTCAATTTTAACTAATTTCATAAAAGAAATATTTTGTGTGCTTCTTATTTTCATAATTTTATCTGTTTAGCTAAAATGCTAATTGGACCTATTGTTTGTAAACTGACGAATTTTGACTTTAATTTTCAATATTCTTCTTGCATTTAATTAATGAGGAAGGGTTTCAATTGTACCATAAGCTAACAAATCATGAATACCTCAGATAGTAAGAAAAAGAGAAGTATACAAACCTAATTGAAGTATATTTGATAACAGACTACTACCATTATACTGAGGACAGTATTTTATGTATGATTGGGTTTTTCATTAATTTTAGTATTCTGCCATGTACACCTATCTTTATAAGTTATTTAACAAGTATATTTTAATAGCTATAAAATTACTCATTCAAATTATTAATAAATTTTTAAAAAAAATGTTATTGACTTTATTTTTTATGTTATTTATTAACAAACAGCATAATTCACTGCTGATAAATCTATATAGTCTATTTGGGTGTTGATTAATTGGTTGTAAATGATTTTATATTTTTTAAAAAGAAATCATACATTTTAAATTATATTGAAAGAAACACTGTTAATTTCTGGTTTTCAGATTCTATTAATCAGTAGGTTTACAGTTATATATAATACTAACAAATTTATAGTCTTTTTCCAGTTTATTAGCATTTTATTCTTTCTTTTTTTTTTTTTTTAATAACCTTCTTACTTTAAAAGTTTTCTATTGGCTGTTGCATGACAAATATTGATATTTCAGAAGTTGCAGTAAGATATACAATTAGATCAAACCACTATTTTGGAAATGTTTATCTAACCAAACTTTGATAAAATTAATACTTTTCTTTCTCTTGTATAATTTTATAGGACTCTTCTTTTCCCCACCTTTTTCTAAATAATGACCAACAAAAAAGTTGCTATCTTCCTAATTTACTCATCTCATAAGAGCTTATGCAGTAGATGATGGTCTAAATAGTCTGATTAAATAAAACTAAATGTCTCCTAGTTTAGTATATTATACTACATTGACTGTACTTAATACTTCACAAATAAAATTACATCTAATGGAGATTTTTTTTTTTTTTTTTTTTTACCGTAGAGATTTTTAGTAAAGAATTTATGTTGGGGTTCAGTCAAGGTTTATTAAAGAAACATAATTTTAAAAATTACTAAAAGTAAATACACTTTTTTTTTAAATTCTATTTTTTGGATCAACCTAGACTGAACCCCAACATAAATTCTTTGCTAAAAATAATATTTATTTTGTCTAAATTGAATTAGACTGCCAACATAGAAGTAATATCTATGGCTTCCAGACTCCACTTATAATTGGTTATTTATGACAAAAAAATGGCTATACTTGTTATAAACTACAACCAAAAGAAAATCTTTATTGATTTCATAGAGAAAAAACTCTTTACAGACTGGATAGCTTACAATTTTATTAGGCTACAGAAATGATTTTTCAACCAAAAAATAAAAATAAAATAATTTGCCTTAACTAAACAAAGCATTAAAAAGCATGACACGGATTTATCATCAAGCATATCAAATATTTTCACATGTTTAAAGTCTTACTAATCTAACCCTTTCGGTCCTGCTTCTGATATACATACTTGCTACTAGGTCTTCTGTCACTATTCAATCCCAAAGTGTCCTTGAAATTATCCAACTGCTGCTGGTGAGTTGAATTCTCCTTTAGGCCTGAGCTGTCCTCATGAGGAGTTGAACAAAGTTCTTTAGTTATCTCTATCTTTGAATCTCAATAGTATTCTCCTGTTACTAAGCCAATAACACAAATTTTCTACCTAAACTATTTTACAAGTTGCTAAGACTCTTCTTCTACAGGTGAGTGAGAGGGGGTTGGTTCAGCTTTCTATCAAGTGAGAAATGATGTGACATTTTAAACCTTTTATTGAATGAACCAGAAAATATGTTGATTACTGTACCGGGAGTTAAGGGAAAAAAAAGCTTTTCAAGAATCAACTGACAACTCAAAACAGAAAACAGAGACAAAAACCTCGACTACTATATAAACTCGAATTGTTTAACTCAAGATAACGTCAAATCAACTTTCAAGACTCTAGACTGTCTCTCTTCCATAGACCAATCTTTTCTTGATTTATATTAATCCTTTCTTTACAGGTTGACAGAGATGCACCAGTAACTAGTTGTTTCACCTACATGGTTCACATACCAATTTTCAATTATTGCTGTAGATCAAAATACTTTATTTTTGAAAATATAATTATATATTATTTTTCTTCTAGCAAAATATCTATTTATAAAATGCTTACTTATCTGACAGAAAACCCTAAATACCCTCTCTCTCTTTCTCTGTCTCCTTTTCTCTCCCTCCCCCCCTCTCTCATGATGTTCCTTCCCAATTCAAACATCAAGCAATGCCCAAGTGTCATTGTTGGATAGAGTTGTTAATAATAGTGCCTATTGCTTGGATACCAGTATCTTTCTATGCCTTCTAGAGTTGAAGACCAGGCATGCCAATCCATCTTATAAAATATATTTATTAAGTACATACCCCTCTCATTTTTCAGGCTCAGGAAGAATACCCAACACAATAGGTGGATATAAAAAAAAGTATGCACTCCTTACTTTTGTAACACAAATAAAGGATGTCATCTTATGAAGGGATAATATTAGAGTATTCTATATAATGGTTAAGTTATAAATTTCATTGATTTGTTAATGCTGTTGTAAATAATGTGATCCACCTAAAAAGGTACATCTTTGTGCTACAGATGTCCAACCATAGGCGGGAGTCTTCAGGAGAGAGATCATCAAGCACAAGAGGCTCAAAAGGGAGTGGAGAGCGAGGTGGGAGTGGATACCAGGGTAAGAGGGGTCGAGCAGATGAGAGTACCTCCCTACTCTATGAGCAGCAGCTCAGCCGACTTCAGGCCGCTGCCACAGGCTACAGGTCACAAGGTTCCTGGGATATGGATATCCCTCCTCACTCCAGGCATCTCGGTGAGCTCAACTTTTTAGTCATAAAAACAGATTAGTTGACAATTTCAAGTTGGTTCTCTTTTTTTCTTTTTATGAACTGCTATCGATTTTTTTCATCTGTCTAAATTAAAATTAAAAGTTGTTTTAATGATGATATAAATTCCTAACTCAGTAATTTATTATTTTTATCATATATATCTTAGTTAAATTTTCTCTCATAAATAGTTAGTCAATATTGGGACAATTTTAATCTTTAAAAATAATTTGATACAATGTTCTCACACAGTAATTAGCAAAAAGGATAGTGGTTAGGTTCGACTTTGGGGTGTATCTAAGCCAACAGAAATCATGACTGTGTCCTTGTTATAATAAAAATAGAGGCTACTCTCGATAAATCATTATAGTGGCTTATTTTCCGAAAACGTTTTGCTCTTATTGTTACTCAAGCCACATACATGCTTCTTACTGTTACAAAAGAACATAAATAATCTTTTTAATGAGGAACTAAATTTTAGAACATTTTTTAATTTCTTCATATTTGTAATTTTTAAATGTTTTGTTTCAAATTATAGGAAAAGTATTGTTTTCGTATTCAATAAGTTTAAAGCAACATTACATGATAATTTTTTTATCAAATTAAATAGGTTTATTTCCCCACCAAGTGTTTATAATATGTATTTGATGAGTTTAGTAATTGAGATGAAATAAGATACAATATGGAAATGTTTAATATACTTCAATTCATAAGATTCTAGTATAATGTATGTTTTATTTTAATTTTTGTTAAGCTTTATTTGATTTGATTTTTAATTATTTAAGCTATCCTTAATAAAATATGGGATTTTAATATTATAGGGATTAACATTTCTCACTTTATTTTCTAACTTTTGGATTTCACACTTTTCAACATAAATGAAGCATATGAGTATATTTTATTTGTTAGGTTTTAAACTTACTATATTAGATTATTTTTCATTTCTTATAATTTTTTATTATTTTTAGTCTTAATTACAGTGAAAGAAGTTAGAGAAACCGTAATCAAATAAAAGAATCTTGTTACAGTATTAGAATATATTTTTTTAATATTGTTCCGTTTATCTATTAAAGCTACAATATATTTTACCCATCAATGCAAAATACATAATGGTTTTTCTATTCAAACTGATATTACTTTCATGTTACACGATTTTTTTGGCTATGGGATTTCATTATAATTTTAAGACAGCAGCACACTTTTACCTATAAGAAGTTATTTTTATTTCTTATGAATTCAAAAATTAAATTTCATAAATTCTTACTGAAAAGTTTTCATTTAAAAAAAAATTAAAAGTACCTACTAGTTTTACTTTCCACAGAAGTAGATTTGAGAATTTGAAAAAATAATTCTCTAATTAAATAGTTTTGGGCATTCCCTAAACCCATTTCACCAGGTGGATGTTTTGTTTCTCTATATTGCATTACTCCTATGGCATTATGCTAGATGTTATCAAAGCCACCATCTAGAGATATTTCCCTTTATGCCAAGTTATTTTCTACCTTTTTGACTAAAGAGTGCAATACACACACTGTGCTTACCTATTTGGTAAGCAAACTAAATTATATGAAGCTTAAGTGAGAAACTCATTTCTGATATGCATGTTTTCTATTGATTTGAGAATATCCTGTTAGGCCAGTGTATGTCTTGGGATCACTCCCATCCCTTTTGCCCCCCTTATTAAAGGAATAAACTCCATTCTGTTTCTTTACAGCCTTCAGAAATGTAGCACAGAGTATAACTAGCTTTGTAGATTCTGTAAACAACCCTTATTAGTTTGTACTGTCCATGAATCAAATGCACTGAAAACTATCAACTCTGCAATGTTTCTGGGGTTTCATTGAACATAATGACCATTCTATCTTTTCCAGAGTGAATATTGTTGTATATTCCTTGATGGCTTCCTCACACTTCAAGTTCTGTGGCTTTCCTCTAAAGTGATCTGCACACTCATAGTATTGAAAAGTGTGTGCTAAGTAGCAATCTGAGTTTCTCTCTTATCTTCCATTCGGACACATCTGGCTTTTGGAGAGATTCCAGCCCATTTGTCCTCTCTCTTTTAAAATATGTATGAAATCTTACAGCTACAAGAACTTTTTATTTCCATTCACAGAACTCTCCCCATATTGTGAAGCCCTCATGGCTTCTATTGTATTGAAGCAATTTTCAACTAGTCAGTTCAAATGCTTTAAAAGGACTGGATTAAAATTAATCCCTCTTTTCATGTAGGACTAACATTTTTTGCATGGGTTAAAGTCAAGTTTTGAATTATTTGAACAATGAAGGCTCTAAAATAAAATAAAAAAATCATAAACTATAAAAACGATAGAACTTTTTGAATTACCTGGCATCTACCTAAATAATGGTGTAACTCATGGCCTGATTCAATATTGCTTTGCTGACTGGTTTTCTCTGCATCAGAAATATTTAATGTCCTTGCTTTTGCTATAGCTATTGCATTAAGATATCAAATTAGGTTTATACAATTTGAAAATTAATTTTTTTATTTGTTCTTGTTCACGTATGATGAACCATGATCCATATTTTAAATAATGCATAAAAGCCTTATGAAGGGATAATTCAGAGATAGGAACTCCATACATTGTGACTTAACACTTTAATAACTCACGTACACAGATAATCCAGATAATCATACAGGAGGTTACGTTGCCTCCTATATGTTTTATAATATTGGAGAGCGAGGTGGGAGTGGATACCAGGGTAAGAGGGGTCGAGCAGATGAGAGTACCTCCCTACTCTATGAGCAGCAGCTCAGCCGACTTCAGGCCGCTGCCACAGGCTACAGGTCACAAGGTTCCTGGGATATGGATATCCCTCCTCACTCCAGGCATCTCGGTGAGCTCAACTTTTTAGTCATAAAAACAGATTAGTTGACAATTTCAAGTTGGTTCTCTTTTTTTCTTTTTATGAACTGCTATCGATTTTTTTCATCTGTCTAAATTAAAATTAAAAGTTGTTTTAATGATGATATAAATTCCTAACTCAGTAATTTATTATTTTTATCATATATATCTTAGTTAAATTTTCTCTCATAAATAGTTAGTCAATATTGGGACAATTTTAATCTTTAAAAATAATTTGATACAATGTTCTCACACAGTAATTAGCAAAAAGGATAGTGGTTAGGTTCGACTTTGGGGTGTATCTAAGCCAACAGAAATCATGACTGTGTCCTTGTTATAATAAAAATAGAGGCTACTCTCGATAAATCATTATAGTGGCTTATTTTCCGAAAACGTTTTGCTCTTATTGTTACTCAAGCCACATACATGCTTCTTACTGTTACAAAAGAACATAAATAATCTTTTTAATGAGGAACTAAATTTTAGAACATTTTTTAATTTCTTCATATTTGTAATTTTTAAATGTTTTGTTTCAAATTATAGGAAAAGTATTGTTTTCGTATTCAATAAGTTTAAAGCAACATTACATGATAATTTTTTTATCAAATTAAATAGGTTTATTTCCCCACCAAGTGTTTATAATATGTATTTGATGAGTTTAGTAATTGAGATGAAATAAGATACAATATGGAAATGTTTAATATACTTCAATTCATAAGATTCTAGTATAATGTATGTTTTATTTTAATTTTTGTTAAGCTTTATTTGATTTGATTTTTAATTATTTAAGCTATCCTTAATAAAATATGGGATTTTAATATTATAGGGATTAACATTTCTCACTTTATTTTCTAACTTTTGGATTTCACACTTTTCAACATAAATGAAGCATATGAGTATATTTTATTTGTTAGGTTTTAAACTTACTATATTAGATTATTTTTCATTTCTTATAATTTTTTATTATTTTTAGTCTTAATTACAGTGAAAGAAGTTAGAGAAACCGTAATCAAATAAAAGAATCTTGTTACAGTATTAGAATATATTTTTTTAATATTGTTCCGTTTATCTATTAAAGCTACAATATATTTTACCCATCAATGCAAAATACATAATGGTTTTTCTATTCAAACTGATATTACTTTCATGTTACACGATTTTTTTGGCTATGGGATTTCATTATAATTTTAAGACAGCAGCACACTTTTACCTATAAGAAGTTATTTTTATTTCTTATGAATTCAAAAATTAAATTTCATAAATTCTTACTGAAAAGTTTTCATTTAAAAAAAAATTAAAAGTACCTACTAGTTTTACTTTCCACAGAAGTAGATTTGAGAATTTGAAAAAATAATTCTCTAATTAAATAGTTTTGGGCATTCCCTAAACCCATTTCACCAGGTGGATGTTTTGTTTCTCTATATTGCATTACTCCTATGGCATTATGCTAGATGTTATCAAAGCCACCATCTAGAGATATTTCCCTTTATGCCAAGTTATTTTCTACCTTTTTGACTAAAGAGTGCAATACACACACTGTGCTTACCTATTTGGTAAGCAAACTAAATTATATGAAGCTTAAGTGAGAAACTCATTTCTGATATGCATGTTTTCTATTGATTTGAGAATATCCTGTTAGGCCAGTGTATGTCTTGGGATCACTCCCATCCCTTTTGCCCCCCTTATTAAAGGAATAAACTCCATTCTGTTTCTTTACAGCCTTCAGAAATGTAGCACAGAGTATAACTAGCTTTGTAGATTCTGTAAACAACCCTTATTAGTTTGTACTGTCCATGAATCAAATGCACTGAAAACTATCAACTCTGCAATGTTTCTGGGGTTTCATTGAACATAATGACCATTCTATCTTTTCCAGAGTGAATATTGTTGTATATTCCTTGATGGCTTCCTCACACTTCAAGTTCTGTGGCTTTCCTCTAAAGTGATCTGCACACTCATAGTATTGAAAAGTGTGTGCTAAGTAGCAATCTGAGTTTCTCTCTTATCTTCCATTCGGACACATCTGGCTTTTGGAGAGATTCCAGCCCATTTGTCCTCTCTCTTTTAAAATATGTATGAAATCTTACAGCTACAAGAACTTTTTATTTCCATTCACAGAACTCTCCCCATATTGTGAAGCCCTCATGGCTTCTATTGTATTGAAGCAATTTTCAACTAGTCAGTTCAAATGCTTTAAAAGGACTGGATTAAAATTAATCCCTCTTTTCATGTAGGACTAACATTTTTTGCATGGGTTAAAGTCAAGTTTTGAATTATTTGAACAATGAAGGCTCTAAAATAAAATAAAAAAATCATAAACTATAAAAACGATAGAACTTTTTGAATTACCTGGCATCTACCTAAATAATGGTGTAACTCATGGCCTGATTCAATATTGCTTTGCTGACTGGTTTTCTCTGCATCAGAAATATTTAATGTCCTTGCTTTTGCTATAGCTATTGCATTAAGATATCAAATTAGGTTTATACAATTTGAAAATTAATTTTTTTATTTGTTCTTGTTCACGTATGATGAACCATGATCCATATTTTAAATAATGCATAAAAGCCTTATGAAGGGATAATTCAGAGATAGGAACTCCATACATTGTGACTTAACACTTTAATAACTCACGTACACAGATAATCCAGATAATCATACAGGAGGTTACGTTGCCTCCTATATGTTTTATAATATAAAAAGTTTTATATTAAAATAATGTAAAATATACATAACATATTATATACTTCAACAGTTCTCATCACTAAAAACAACTTTGAACAAAATTATTTACAAATACACATTTTCTTTAATTCTTGCAAAAGGTATCATAACAGTTTTCATTGTCTAAAATTGAAAGGATCTCTCTGATATTTTTCCTATATAAAAATAAATTGATTCACTAAGTTAAACCTAAAAATGTGTGTTATGCTAATCCTTCATATGTACAAGACTAGATTGATACTTGGTAGTCATTAATTCTTTGTAAATTATCATTCTTTATGTTTAATTAAAGGTAATACTTTTAATGCTTAATAGCTCAAGCAAGCCTTGCTGTAAGTTTTTAGGAGAATCTATGAAACCAATTAGCACATGAATGGTCTGAGATTGGGGTGGATTTTTCACAATCTGATTCCTATTAAAATAGTTTTAAAATCTTTGTAGATAACAATTATTTTGGGTAAAAGAAAATATGAATGTTTATTTAATTTCTTACAGAATTGAATAAAAATTATATGTTTTATTCCATATTAACAACTATCTAATACTTTTCAATAATATAATATACTCTCCAGAAATAAACTTTAGTAGCTCAACACCAAACACTAGTCATCAGCTTTGGAGGTAGATGGATCGGAAAATTTAAATTCATTTCTAACTTCCTTTTATAGTAGTTTTGCTTTCAGTTTAAAAATACTTGTTTTTTTTTTACTATTCAACAACTCAGGATCATGTAGAGAGAGGAGCTAACTACACGTAGGCATCCTATTCTAAACACCCATGACATTAGGCAAGCTGTTATTTATCAACAACTTGAATCATCAGGCTTTGGAGTCCTAATCAGCTAAGCCAGTGCCCCCAAAAATGTAGACTTTAGTTCTATTCAGAATACAGTATAATTAGTTAGCTTTCTGAGAGGGGAAAATGTATTTTTTGCTCTTTTTACAAAATCTAGAATGAGCTGAAAACAAAACCACAACAGAAGGAAGATTGCAATAATGTTTAAATCTTACCATCCACCTGCCTTGTTTTATTTATGTTGTGCCACTGTTAAATCTGTGTTTTCTGGAACATACACTTAATGTAATTTTTAAAGATTTTACACACTTTCTGATTAATTATCACTTCATTGAAGCATGAAAATAGATTAATAATCTAAATTTGGAGCATATTCTTTTTGGAATATTAAAAAATTATTGTAGCGCATGATGAAAAATTGACTGCCTGCTCAAAACCCAACTATTTTTAAACAAAGTATATGGGCAATACTTCCATTTCCACTGTGATTTATAAAGTAACTTATTTGTTAAAACTTAGAACATTTTGTATTAAAAACTAATAAATAACCAATGTTTTACACTTCATTTTTTCTTATTATGATATTACACCTCTAAATTTAATGGAAAATATTTCCTGTCTGTGCAGCAAATTTTATTGGAGAGATGGTTCAAGAAATGGACTACATGATCCATATAGACAACTTAGACTTTGGGCGCTACTAAACCCTATCTCGTCTTAAGGTTTACTAGATTTATATATCTCTATATTTTAGTAGAATTTCTCTTTTCTTCAAATCAACCCCTCCAAGTCTCATTAAACTTTCAGTTTTGGTAGATAATGCATTCATGCATCAAATTTTGCTTCCCTCATTTATTTTTATCTTTTGTTAGCTCTGAATGAAACATTACTTTTATTTTCTGCTTGTTATGTATATAAATTTGAGAAATACTTTTGTGCAAATAAGGTTTTACATACTTTACAAATAAGTATATCCTCAAAATTTCTTCAA
The DNA here is from genome assembly GCA_000696205.2 of Oncopeltus fasciatus. Lineage (NCBI taxonomy): Eukaryota > Metazoa > Arthropoda > Insecta > Hemiptera > Lygaeidae > Oncopeltus > Oncopeltus fasciatus. Next base: position 798,892 of record KZ806868.1, read on the forward strand.
CTTATATTAATAAATAAACAGTATGTCAAATTATTGTAGAATTGGTAGTTAAATATAATTTATCCAAAATCTCTTTTTAGACATGAAGAGTAAAACAAAATTTCATTATTCAAATTATTAAGTTACATTATTTAAAGGGTTCATAAAGTTTATGTACAAGGAAATTAAACTAGTTTTTTTTTTAATTATTTGAACATGAGTAGGGTTTTCTATTGAAAAAGGATTATTGGTATACTTTTGAGGATTTACATGTTTTGTATTTAAATTTTTATTTTGATATTTTTAAAACTGCCTTCATGAATTTTTAACAAATTCTATTGTCCTACCAGCAGCAATATTCATTACAATATTCATTAAAATTCAGTAATACATAGATTCAGCTGATTTTAAATTCATATTTATTGCCAATGGGATTTTAATCAATTCAATTCTGTTAATAATGAATACCTCAAAAAAATTATTTCTTTCAATAATCAAGGTCAATCCTTACTACACATATAGGTTCTAAAAACGAGAAGTTGAAAATATGCTTTTTTTCTTTAGCAGTAGGTATGTGATGCATTGTTTAACCTTCTGGAAAACTTCTGCTCCAAATTGCTGTTAGATCTTATTAAATACAAGATTGCTGTTCATCTCACTCTGCAGATTTTTTTTAGTAAGAACAAATGATTAATTCATTCTCCAAACCGATTTTCAAATATTTTTAAATGAAAAAGTATTATTGAATAGTTAAGGATTATATTTTGTAAACTTAAGTGACAATGTTCTTTTTTTTTAAGTTAAAATTACTTTTTCATATCATATTCTCACCATATGGGTGATAGTAATTTTTTTTAAATTAAATTAATGAGATATTTCTGTTAATAAAATTCAAAATTGCTTACAAATGTCTAAAATTATTTATTAAATCATTGAATTTCACATATTGCAGTTTGTTTCATCTCTGAATTTATTATTTAAGTTTCTTTTCTTTTTTTCTTTTTTTTTTTATTAATCCCACATTTTAAAGATTTGTATAATTTTTCTCTGCAGCTGATGAGTGTGGAGCTTGCTCAGGAGGGGACTGTTGCGATGAAGACTGCAGTAGTTCCTATGCAAGTGATATGTGCTGTTCCTGCAGTGAGTCTTCTTGCCTTTATGAATCTTGCCCGCCCCGGCCTACCTGAGATCCCATCCCCAACCAGCGGTTTGTGTAAAACACGCTAGTTGGGGCCCCACTAGCTCTTTCTTTTAACGAGCTCCTGTGCTTAGCAGCATCACTTACTCTAGTTGACCAAATGAGCCCAGTCTCAACAATTGGATACAATATTCAAATCCACAAGATATTAATATGCCTATTTGTAAGATTAAGTAATTTTGCATTATATACCTTTATATGAATGTCTCAGCTTACCTAGTTCTTCAGTTTACCTGTAACATGAATTTTAATTGCAATCTGAAATCTTACATTTAATCCCAATTAGTTTAAGAGAACCATTGTTTTTTTATGAAAAATTATATATATATATATAATCACCAATCACTGTTTTGCTGCACACACAGCAGTGATTGGTGGCATAGACACTGTGATCTATCTTTTATATAGTTTATTTTATTGTTTTATAATTACAGTCTGTCACACAGAAGTAGAATAAACTAAGCAGATTTCCCATGGGAGTGTTATCTTTAAAAAAAATGGTATAATATTTCTAATCAGATGTTTGGAGACTTTTTTAATTGTCAACAATTTTTAAATTAAAAACAAACTAAGAATTATATAACTTTAAAAATCACCATAAAGGGAGTTTATATAATATCTACTAAAAGTATAAAAGACAAACTTTATTTAATTTTAATTTTTGATTGTCTCTTTTCATATTTCCGTGGATAGAAAAAATTGCATTGCTGCTTTCTACAATTTATAATCAAAGATCAAATTTCGGTTATGTATAGCAATGTAATAGCAAAGGATAATTATTTATATAAAATTTTACATAATTAAATTAATTGAAACATTAGTGATTGTCATTCAATAGTTTCAAAAGCCAACGATACATTTTCTATTTTGATTCAAATTAAATATAAATTATTAAAAAATGACAAATTGAGTTTTATGATAAAAGTGACAGTCAAAATATTCTTTTTAATAACTTAAAGGTATAGGGACTGATATAGCCCTAAACTTAAACTACTTTTAAACTACTCTTCAGTCCTTCATTAATCCCTTAACTTAATAAGATAAGTTATTTTTTAATTAATGAAGTTATTTTTTTTAAATAAGCTGAGACATTCTAATTTAATAAATCTATAACAATCTATAGTATTTTAAGGCATGGCTAAAAAAACAAATTCTGAATTAAATGGGGATCTATTTAATCCAGAAAATATATCTCAATAAAATAAATATTTGTGAGCCTGAAAGTAAAATGTTTCCAAAATAATGCGATGAAAGCAATTTCGTAAGTTCATTTTTATAGGCATTTCTTCAATGAATAATAAAAGAAATCGTCATTTAAGTTTAATAGTTTATAAAAAGATAATTTTTTTCAACTCCAGGATGCTTATTCACTGAAGTGTTTGTTGAGCTGTAAACTGTATGGCTTTATGCTTATTTTTTAATATGTTTATGGGTGAATTAGAAGTATGTCATACTAGTTGTTGGTGAAAGGAAAGAGTATTGATTGTGGGGTACTTATGTAAATTAACAATTGTATCATAGTTCATGTATTATTAGGTAAATATTGTTTGGATTAGTTTACATAGTTTCACTTCAAAATGTATTATACACTTTGTTTTATTTATATTAAGCCATAGAAAAATTATATTTATATATTATATATATTTTTTTTTAATATTTTGAGATAACAACCTCATAGTGTTTTACATTTTGTTTCAACAGCAAACCTGAATTTAAATTTCAGCCTTCAGTCTTTAATTAAACAAAAAATAATTACTGCTACTAAATGCTGAAAGTGAACTCATCTAAAAAGTTAATGCCTCCATTGAAGATGCAATCGATAATCAATAGATGCTCACTTTTGATGTCTAACATCATTACTTGTAATCTGACTCTACCTAACATTTTTCAGGGATATTGAACTTCAAATTCATGAAAGATATTACTTTATTAATAATTAGAAACAACTCACAAGTATTATTGAATGAATACTTTCTAAATGCTGAAATATCACTGACAAAATCATTTTTAAATGAATTTATCATAAGAACAAAAAAAAATTTTTTTTTCTTTACTCTGGATATTGTTACTCTTGTTTTTTGTTGTTTTTTTTTTTCATTTCCTTTAATAGTTCTATTTCTAATAAAATTTATCATTGTTTATTTTGAAAACAATCTGTCTGTTGTTTGTTTAAGAAAGTTATTTATGGAAAGATAACTTATGAGATTATACATATATTACAAAAAAATTTAATATCATCAATCATGGAATTTTAAGACTTGAGTTAAGTAAGTAAAGGGCCATAATAATTGCATAAAACATTGATAATTTATAATGGATTTCAAAAATAAGTCTAACTAATTTGTGCCAAATATAAAATAAAACATATTTCTTAATAATCAACTGCAGATAAAGAAGACAAATAAAATATTATACAAATTTATAACTAAAAGAACCATGTTCTAATTTAAAAAATTTTATAACTTGATGAAAAAAAAAAAAGTTAGACTTAAACTTTTATTATCCCTAAAAACGTAAAAGGATTATGAGAGAGGGAGAGATGATGGTGATTTCTTTTGACTTATTAGTTGAAAATTTAACTTATAAATATTTTAATAGTTTAAATATTTTTTGTTAATTGAAGTCCTAATTATTGGCATTTGTAAATGCCAATAATTAAGACTTCAATTAACACTATAATTTATTGACTTTAAACAAGTCAATAAATTATGAATGAATATATTCAGGATATTAACTGCTAAAGAACTATACATTTCTCTTTATTAATCTGATAAACATCAGAAATACAAAGTTTATTCAAATATTTCTATTTCTCAAGGAATGTTAACTAACTTTGATTATCAGAATTAATTGTTAAAATGCAGGAAAAGAATTATGATATCTTACAAAGTTGCTTTGTTAATTTTTAATATTCACTTTGCACATATGGGATTAAGTATGTAGAAAACTGATCACAAATACAGCCTTATATTTTCCAAATGAAAATATTTTACACATTCATAAAAATTTCAAAGAAAATGAAAATACTCTTTACTTATTTTACTTAATGAAGGACTAGATTATTTATTTATTTTTTTTTTTTTAATGCTGCTGTAAACTTATTTTACAGTGGACACTGAGTACTGACTAAACTGAAAATTAGGCTATCCCAATGATAAAACCCAGTCCCTCATCTGGCATGCAATTTACTTGTCCTAAGTAAATAGCAAGTAAATAATTGTCGACGGCTTTCAGTGATATGAAGATATAAGATTCATTAGATATGAACTGATATTGTTTAAATAGTTCTCCACTGTTACTTTTGTTTATCTTGACTTCACTGGACTCAATACTATTAACAATTAATTGTAATGATTAGGAAAATGTATCATAATTGCAAAAGGCCTTTTGACATTAACAGCTCATGTGTTAATACTACAAGGCAATCTGCCACTTAAATAAATTATTCTTTGAAGTCTGAATAATTTCAAACTGATAAATATTATTAACTTTCTAGTAATATTATTTCTAATATAAATAATATTATTATTTCTTTCTAAATAAGTGGAGAAATGTTTCAACTACATAAAATAATATTTTTTAAGTTGGTTGATTGAAAGATTTGTATCAATTGCAAATGAAAAATTACTTCTGAAAATTACATAAAGTTAAAAATAAATTTGATTGAATATTATATAGATAATGAATCTTTCGAGGATTAAAATAATTTTTTTTTCTTGAAATATACTACTCAAATAAATTATGTAAGATTAATTTTGTTACATTGGAAACCTCCTGAACAAATTATGCCTCTCACCAAAATGATTACAATATTTTTCAATGTAAAAAAATAATTAATATTTATTTTATATAACTAGTATTATTGTAAGAAACTAGTCACTCATGTTGACACTTATTAATAAGGTCCTAAGTAGGGTTAACTAAGTAGGACAAAATAATTTTATGAATGTTGAAATAAAAATAAAAACCATGTTTTCTTCCAGTGAACCTATTTGAAATACAAATTTAATTTCATCAATTTAAAAAAAAAGTAATAAATCACACTTCATGTGAGATAATATGCCTGTTCTTATTTAATATAATAAATTTAGAATACATAATTTTTAGGCAGATTTAGTAACTTGTTTACCTATAGGGGTATGGGCCAATGAAAAACTCAGAATATTAAGATATAAAATCCAGGCAGGTCATTCACTTTTTCAACCTGATTTGATGACCTTTTCTCAGATTTGGTGATGGTTAAGCAGTTTGCAAAGAAATTGCCAAAACTTATTGGATTCGTATGAATTTGAAGTACTGAATTTTAGATTTAGATCTTGTAAAGAAAACTTTTTGTCAAGGTATAAATATGTATATGAAATAAATTATTCTATGCAAACCAAACAAATATTTAATATGCTATATACATATAAATAGAAGATTTTGTTTACTATGAAATAATGGCTGTGCTCCAAGTTTCTAACAAAGTACTGAGCTAGTATTGAGTTTAGAGCAATTTTTATTAACCTTTTCAGTTAAATAATTACAGCCTCTATCTTATACTTAGTAGTGATTTGCTTCCAATTGTAATTTCTTAAATTATTCTAAGAGTTGTTGAACTGTTATATATCTAGTGTATATACTACGAACAATATATAATGGTTGTTGTATCAATTGTAAATTTTAGAGTTTTTATAGGCAAATATATTATATAAATAAAATTGTTTGAGATTTATTTACCAAATTATTATTAAGGTACTACTTTTTTCTGGGATTAATATTGTTTAATTATATTGATATGGAAGCATTCCATTTATAACATGCATGTTCAGAATCATCTAGTTCAAAAGTTAATTAATCAAATAAATTGAGTAAGGAAGATAGAATCTCCACTTTTCATAAGTATTATTCTAATCACTAAATTAGATGTTTATTGAGATGATAATAATTTTTTTCACTTGACTCTATTATAATTTACTTAACTTATACATTAGGATTGAGAAATAGGAATTTTACAGGTGCATGTGAATGTGTGGGCATTATTTGAAAATCTTAACTGACTACCAATTTTACATTACCATAACTTTTCTCATTAAGCAGAAGTTAATTCAAATAATTATGCCTGTGTGTGTGTGTGTGTGTGTGTGTGTGTGTGTGTGTGTGTGTGTGTGTGTGTGTGTGTGTGTGTGTGTGTGTGTGTGTGTATGTGTATAATATATGAATTCAATTAATAATTATGAACCATAAAATATCAACAGCTGGGCAAATAAAAAGTAGTAGTTTCTTCTTAGCATATATCTTCCTGCTTTAATTGTACTGTTAATATTGTGAGGACTTCAAATATAAATATAAACATTGACTAATCAATATATGGGACAAAAATAGGTATTTCTCGCTAAAGCTCCTCTCTAATGTACCTCACTTCTTGCCTAGAATTTACTTCCCTGTATACCATTATTATAAAATACACCACACACCCATCCACTCTTTGATATCATTTCAAAACCAGCAGAAATAGGTTCAGGGGACCATATAACATAATTCACTGAAAATTTTATTTAGTGTTTTTTCAACATTAGTAAAATAAAAATGTTGCGCTCAAGGATTTGAAAATTTTGGATGACTAAGAGGTGATATACCCAAAACATTTGATATATCCTGTGATAGTTCAAACCTTAGAGTTAATTCTTACTTCATATAAATTCTTTATCCTATAAACTTTGTAGAACTTACCCTATTCAATTGCTTGGCACACATTATTAAAACATTGATGATCTTAAGCTTATAAATATTTAGGCTATCACTAATAATACATTTGTAATTTTCCCTTACTTGGTACTCCCTCTCATCCTATTCAATATCTTGTACCAAGTAATACAGACACACATATCTGCGAATGCATAATAATTCTCAATAATCCTTACTGTGGAATCTGTGAAGATTTTTTAAAAGTTGCAAGTTATATTTTGGTGCCAAAGTAAATAGCTTTCCCTTGAACAAAATCTGATAATAATTCTGCCTTCAGAGTTCATCATTCTAAGACAGCACTACTACAAGAATCATTATAGAAAAAGTTAATGACAATTCCCAAAAGCAGCAGCAGAAGTAAAGGAAAGTATAGTATTAATGTATGGTCCCCATTATCGAATCTTCTTGCTTCTTGTGAAATTTCTTCCACTAGATAAAGCTGAGTTTTGATATCTATACTCTCATTATATATATATACATNTTTATTCAAAAATATTCCATTCTCACTCTTAAGCTAGAAGGCAAATGTAATTTCCAGCAAAAAAAAAGTATTACAAAAAATTATTACTGTTTATTAGATTTTTTTTGTTGGGGTTCAGTCAAGTTAGATTTTTAAAAAACAAATTTAAAAAAATGTATTTTTTTTTAATTATCTGCAAACGTTTTGGCTTACAATGTAAGCCACCTTGAGGGTCATCATGAAGGCGAGTGGAGACATTTCCAGTCATGAAAATGTGATCTTAGAGACACAACTTCCCTCTCGCCTTCATGATAGCCCTCAAGATGGCTTACAATGTAAGTCGAAACATTGGCAGATAATTTAAAAAATATTTTTTTTTTAATTTGTATTTTTTTATCAACCTTGACCAAACCCCAACAAAAAAAACATCTAATAATAATATCTATGGTAATAAAAACTCTACATTTGAAATTACTGTTTTTTATACATTTTAAATTAAAATAATTCGTATGAAATGAATAGTTGACTGTCAAGTTCTATGAAGANGTATTTTTTTATCAACCTTGACCAAACCCCAACAAAAAAAACATCTAATAATAATATCTATGGTAATAAAAACTCTACATTTGAAATTACTGTTTTTTATACATTTTAAATTAAAATAATTCGTATGAAATGAATAGTTGACTGTCAAGTTCTATGAAGAGAGGATTGTCGGGAATTCGGTCATGGTAGTTGGACAATTAAAAACTAATTTGTAACCAAAATAGTTTTTATTTTAGCCAACGTTTTGGCCTGAATTTCAGGCTTTCATCAGGGCAAGTATGGTGATGGGGAAAGAGAGAGACCCGTGCCCTACAGAGTCTACATCAATCTAAGACTGACTGACAGTCACGATGTAGACTCTGTAGATCACGGGTCTCTCTCTTTCCCCATCACCCTACTTGTCCTGATGAAGGCCTGAAATTCAGGCCGAAACCTTGGCTAAAATAAAAACTATTTTTGTTACAAATTAGTTTTTAATTGTTCAACAACCATGCCCGAATTCCTGACAATTCTCTCTTCATAAAAAAATTCATTTTTTTTAATATTGCATTTGTTGTAGTATTTAATCCCACATTAATTTTAAACATAAATGCAGGGGAATAGAATTAAAAAAAATCTTACTACCTCAGTCGGGACTAGAACCCGGATCTCCTGTTTACCGAGCTGGCATGCTACCAATAACACCACCGATGCTTCATTCACCAATTATTGCCAGATGATTCATTATACTTCCCGCACTCTAGTAGAAGTCTAAACCCCCAATAATCATCTTATACTCTCATTTTTTGTTGCTTTAATTTCTTTTTTTAAATATTGTATTTGTTGTGGTATTTAATCCTACAATAATTTTATACAATAAATGCAAAGGAATAGAATATCATGCCAGCCCGGTAAGCAGGAGATCCAGTCCCGGATGAGGTAGTAAGATTTTTTTATTCTATTCCCAAGCATTTATTGTATAAAAAAAATCATTTTCATAATACCAGTCACAATGTTTTATAATAACTGGATCAAAATATACTTAACTTTTAAAGAGTTTGTAGAAGTCAATATAATAAAAGGGGGAAAGAGAAAATGAAAAATAAAAATGTTCAAAGACCTACCTCTAAATGCATATTTACTTATTTATTAACTAATGTACATTTACACCCATTATGTATACATAATGAAAAAAAAATTTCCTTATAGAATTTATAAAAATAATAGCATACTGCTATATTTATATTAGGAATTTATATTTTGAATATTTTTATTGTTTGAAATTTTATTTGTCTGTTATGTTAAAATATTTATGGAATAATTAAAAATAATTGATTATATTTTCTTAACTGTTGTCATGATTTTATTTAATAGTTTCCTTGAGCAATATGAATTACCAAAATGCTTATTTTTAAGCAATAAAAAACTGTGTAATTATTTTATTTTAAGTAATATTTTTTTAATAAACAAAAAATTAAGTTTAATAAAATGAATTTATTTTTTAAAAAAATAACGATATTTGAACAATAATTATTTTAAAGACTTTAAACAAATAACAAATCAGAAACATTTATATGTCCTGCCTTCTTAGTGAATCGGATAGGACTTAAATAGTCAAATTTAACTTAAAATAGTAAATGTTAAATACAATGGACCAAATCTTATGGAGCAATAGTTTTTACCTTAAATTAAGAATTTTTTCTGCTTGGAGTAAGCAAATGTGAGAAAGAGTTGTAGGATATTGCAGCCACAGAACCAGTCAATGATTTACTGGGCTTTTATTGAGCGACATCAATATATCAACATATTAATAGATAATGTTATTGGATAACTTTAAGTGACAAAAGGAATAGTTCATCTCTCAGAAGCAGCATATACTAAGCAGATTACAGAAGTTCCATTAAAGATAGACATAAAAATTAGTAAATGACTACGTTGATTTTACAAGCTGCAGAATGCAATGAGTGTAAAAGGTAAGATTGTTAAGGCTGGCTTTAGACTAACCAAGAGGGATCAGTGGGATAAGCACTAATCATGTACAGTTAAATTTTTGAATATTTTTTTTTCATAAAAATGAGGAATATGAATATTAGGTATTTTTTGCCAATAATTTTTTTTTTTTAAATAAGTTCTATAAACTCTTATAATAACACTAATAATAGCAAATATATAGATAGTTATTCTTTTGCTTTATGAACCCAAGAGCTGAACCCTAGTAATGGAATCCCACAAGGCAGATTGGTGATATATGAATAACATAAAAGAAGAAAAACCTTCATTAATAAAACTATAAAGATTACACAATGAAGATGACATAGCAATGAGATAAAAAGCTACTTCCATTACAGCTGCAAAATAGAAGATCCATAAGTTGCACAGGATGCCCTCTTTCCATAAAAAAATGGGCCCTCAAGACAATACTAATAACACAATACTTTATCTGTCCAAAAGTATTCCAGATACTCTTAATCTGAAATTAGGTAACCTACATGACCTTCAAGTTTATCTAGGGCAACATTTGATCAAAGACTTAAATGGAAAATTCAAATAGACAGGCAACTTGTTAAGGGAGTAAACCACAGAAAGATAGCAAATTGAGGAGCTGACATTTACTCTCAAAACCCTGTATATTAGAAACCCAAGATCTGTGATAGAATATGAAATCAAAGTTGGGTAATGGTAGCACTCTCCAACTTTAAAAAACAAATACAGTTGTCTAGAATCAAGAGCTACTGAAGATCTTAAGTCCATACCAATTAATTCAATAAAAATCTTACTGTCTTTCAAAAAATGTAAAGTTGAAGGGATATCAGTGTAGTAAGAGTGAAAATACAGTGGTCTAAGCTACTCTCTAAAAGAGATATTTGGGAAGGGAAGCCACACTCAGATAAATTGTCAAAGCCACGAAGCTTGCTGAAGATTCCCTGTTTTAAACCAGATCAGACCAAAAATCAAAACTAAGATCTCAAATACAACAATAAAAGGAAAATAAAAGCTCACTTCGAGCACATAAGCTTAGCACATAAAATCTAAGAATAAATGAATATGGGTATACAAAAGGGTTTTCTAAAATTTGTCACAAATGGAAGAGAGAGCAACCTTTTTGGATTCTTAATAGATACATTCCTCAAAAAGCCTTCCCTTCAGAACTTGTTTCAAGCAAAGCATGACTCCATTCTAAAAGCAGCCTAGATACTAGAGTCTGAAGAGACTCATGCACTTTATCTTGACAGATGCTGCATCTGTTTTAGAATATATGAACATCTGTTTTAGAATATATAAACATATGTTTTAGAATATATAAACATCTGTTTTAGAATATATAAACATCTGTTTTTTAATTTAAATAGAAACCTTAATTTGTTCCTTCATCTCTGCTTCTCATTCTGTTTCAGGTCTTCCTATTTTCCTTTTCAGCCCTCTTGGGTACCCTTCTTACCTTATTATTTTTCTTATCCAGGAAGGTAGCTTCTTTTTCATACCATATTTCCAGCCCATTTCCATTTTCCAATATGTATTTTTTCTTATATCAGCCAGCCATGATGTTTCACATATCCATTGTTGTTTTCTTGTTCTTTCTGGTTTTTCCAACAAGCTATCTTCCCATCCCTTGATCTGTTACTCTTGACTTTATAATTATATTTTTGTTTTTCTTGTGTTCTATGTACAATTGCTTTAAGGATTGTCTAACTAGTTAATTTTAAAGCCTTTCTACTTTTTTTCAATTTTCTTCTTCATGGTAGTAATTTCTTAATAAGGTTTGAGAGCCAATAACAGCTTTCTGTTTTTATTTAGTGTTCTTTCTCTATTATAGTTAGTGTTTCTTAAAGGGACTTATTTTTGGGGTTAATGGATTAATTATTAGCTCTTCATTGATATTTCTGTCTAGCCTTTCATCTAATTTGTCTTCGAAATTAGATAGAAAATAGATAAACTTTAACTATTCAAAAAATTATCTAACCCCATAGGAAATAAGAAAAAAATGTAAATTATTCCAAAATAATTTAAAAACTATTTAAACTTCCAAAATGAAGAAATTGACATGCTTAAATCATTTGTACAGATGAAACCTCTACAACTTATTTTTGAGCTGATAAACATGTTATGAATTCAAAAACCATCCCTCTAAAAAGTGTAAAGTTGTCTTAAACTAGGGGAATAAAAAAAGTAGACTTTGACACATATGTTAAGAGGGGAAAACCCAATATTGGTAGGTATAGCTGAATTAACGTTTTAACTAATTTAAGATTTTAGTCTACAATTTAGCTCATCATGTGTTTGTTGCATATTGGATCATGCTTCTTGAGGACCATATATTCCTTGTGTATTCCATTTCAAAATTCATAAACATTTCAGTACTGTTCAATTTATAATTCTTAGTATATATTAGTTTGTTATGAATTTTAAAAGAAGCAAACACATGCCTATTACATTTTCACTGGCCGTCATAAGCAAAAACCATAAATTTACATGAAACAATTATTAATGAGGCAACAAACAAAAACAAAAAAAAAATTAAAACTCAATGCATTCATCTAAATGGCACAAACCCCAGGAAGATAGGTTTATGGGAGGTTTGTTACTTCAATTTAAACTTTTATCCCACAATTTAACCTTTTAGAGTTGATAGGTCAAGCCAGGATCATTAGGCACATTGTTGGAAAATATAGGGCCTAAATACCAAATATGATGGAATGTTCAGCTATTTTACAACATAGATTTTTTTTTATTCTCTATTTCTTGAAAGGTAAAACATCAATTCCTGATGGAGAGTTATTATTTAGATTTTGAATATTGAAAACAATATATTTTTTGATATTGAAAACAACTAAAATATGATAAGTACAAAATACAATTTAATTCACCATCTAACATTTGGATAATGAATTATATTGGTTGACTAGAGAAAAAAAAAATTACTAACAATTTTGTTCTAAATTAGTACTTTCCCTTATTTTTTTTTTTTTTAATAAGAGACATTTATTAATCATCTTTAGTCAAATCTAGCATTTATTTCAAGCTTCATTAATTCTGAAGTTTTAGATCCTATATCCCTATTACCTAACGAAGAACAAATTTGTAGCTGAGATAAGAAATAAAATAGTTCTAATTACCTGGATAAAAATAACATATTCATAACATAAAAATTGAACTACATTAGTAATAAGGAATTAAAATATAAAATAGAGTTTAAAAAATACCTGCTCACTTCTAGAACAAATAAAGGTGATGGGAAGTTGATATTTCTCATAAGGATATTCCTTAGTAAGAAATACTTTAAAAAAAAAAAAAAAGTTTCTAAAAGTATCTGGTGTTGCTGTTTGCTTTCCTACCTTAATTGATATACATTAATTACTATTTCATTGAAAAAGCAAAACCTCTTCAAGACTATCAATAAATAATTTAATATCTGACTTATTGCCCTCCAGAAAATTCAGAATCCTAGTTAGAGAAGTAATTGGAATTGGAAAAAATATATGCAATATAATCAAGAAATACAGCCAATATGTGTACAGTTTATGTACGTACACACACACACACACATACCCATATTATATATAAATTAAAGACATATGGGTATATGAATTTCAAGTATACCAAGTTTCAAATGGAGAAAAGTCAATATAATTTTTTAATTCATATTTCTAATAAAAATTTTCACAGAAATAAAATTGATACGGCATTTTTATTGTCATAATAAATAATACTGGAAACTATTGCCTTACAAAGGATTGACTCTACCCAGCTGAATGCAACTGAGGTCAAGAGAAATGGAAGAATCTTTTTGTGAGTTAATAAAGAAATAAGCATGAGGACATAATAAGCACTTTAATTGTACACACTTTATTAGTATTGATCAATTAAAATTTAAGAAGTTTGTATGAATGCATACAAATGAAGGGTGAAGGTATCAATGGATCAGCAATTAAATAATAAAGAAAATTATAAATAAAAATGAAATAGTTAAAAAAATTTCCTTTGTTAGAAGTCAAAAGAGTCAAACTTTAGTGTGTCAAAATTAAAGTAAATTATTCTTAAAATAAAATACTATAATATAAAATAATATATACTAACCAATCATTAACCATAACAATAAACACATTTCACGTCATTCATAAGATAATATATGAATTCAATTAATAATTATGAACCATAAAATATCAACAGCTGGGCAAATAAAAAGTAGTAGTTTCTTCTTAGCATATATCTTCCTGCTTTAATTGTACTGTTAATATTGTGAGGACTTCAAATATAAATATAAACATTGACTAATCAATATATGGGACAAAAATAGGTATTTCTCGCTAAAGCTCCTCTCTAATGTACCTCACTTCTTGCCTAGAATTTACTTCCCTGTATACCATTATTATAAAATACACCACACACCCATCCACTCTTTGATATCATTTCAAAACCAGCAGAAATAGGTTCAGGGGACCATATAACATAATTCACTGAAAATTTTATTTAGTGTTTTTTCAACATTAGTAAAATAAAAATGTTGCGCTCAAGGATTTGAAAATTTTGGATGACTAAGAGGTGATATACCCAAAACATTTGATATATCCTGTGATAGTTCAAACCTTAGAGTTAATTCTTACTTCATATAAATTCTTTATCCTATAAACTTTGTAGAACTTACCCTATTCAATTGCTTGGCACACATTATTAAAACATTGATGATCTTAAGCTTATAAATATTTAGGCTATCACTAATAATACATTTGTAATTTTCCCTTACTTGGTACTCCCTCTCATCCTATTCAATATCTTGTACCAAGTAATACAGACACACATATCTGCGAATGCATAATAATTCTCAATAATCCTTACTGTGGAATCTGTGAAGATTTTTTAAAAGTTGCAAGTTATATTTTGGTGCCAAAGTAAATAGCTTTCCCTTGAACAAAATCTGATAATAATTCTGCCTTCAGAGTTCATCATTCTNAGAACTTTTGTATATATATATATATAATGAATTTACTATCAAGTGAAACAAAATTAAAACCACTACATCATTTCCACCACCACCTGAGAGAACATTTTTACTAAATTAAAATACACAATTCAATAAACCCAAGGCAAAATGACCCATTAAGTAATGAGAGTATATCAATAATGACTGACATGAAAATAACATGATCATTTTTTTAAATTTTGAATGAAAATATAAATGATCTGAATGTTTAATAATACTAAGACTTAATAGTTTAAATGTTTCATCTTTTTACAACACTAATTAATTTAGCTTAAGTCCAAAACAGTAAATAAATTTGACTGATTGACTCATTGATCTCATAGATTTAATTGGAATCAGAGCTATCAAATAAATTAAAAATTGAAGATTAAAACCCAGGAAAGAAATCTAAACTGAACCCGTGATCTCAAAATTTTGGTCTACAGCTTGAATATACCAAATTAGAGCAGCAATCCAGATTGCAACATTTGAGAAGTAGAAATGAAAATCTACTTCTTATGCTTGAGATCGAAACACCTTTAACAAGTTTCTTTAATATATACCTTCCTCTTAAGTTTAGAAACCACAAGACCTTTAGACAACCTAAATTACTTTTGTTTCAATAAGTAACGACTTCAATTCACTATGATTACTTTTATTAAATTTTTTTCCAAATACCCAATCCATCACTTCAATATTTGCAGTCTATATAATTCCCAAATCTGGCATGTTTTAAGATCTGATAAGGCGGATAAAATGTACTGTGCAAGTAGGAAATCTTACATTTTAAGAATTTCATAAAAATCCAAAGAGAGAAGCATGGCCTTAGAACATAATTATTTATTTTTACTCCTATACAGCTTAACAACAGTACAATTTCAAAATAAAAGTACTAAGAGGGATCTCAAACAAAGCAAGAATCAATTTTGTCTAAGGAAAGTTTTCATAAAGATTTTATTTAAGGTTTTATAAAGACAAAATGGTCAAATAATATAATAAAGAATTTACAAGCATATTTATTTTTTTCCAAATAAATATGCATTTTTATGTTCTTCTATTTGATGAAGATCAAAACAATTCTTTTGAGAACTATTAAATAAAATTAATTAGAATTATTTTATTATTTAAAATAAATTGCATGTACTTAGAGCTTAATTTAGAGTTATAGGGCTACACATATTTTGCAATGCAGTCTATATTAGAACATTTCAACACTTAAACACAATGACAATCAAGTTACAGCATGCTAAATAACGAAACAAAGCAGAGAAATAAAAGGTAAATAAAAGGAAAATTAGAAATATAGCAACAGAACACTAAGTCCCTAGATGCACCAAATATTTACACAGATACAAATACACCAATATTTAAAATGTACTGAACCAAACATATATAATAATTTACAAATAAAACCAATAGCAGCTTGGCTTAAAATTAATTTTAAATTTAGAGCCTAATTAAGATATCTGAAATATAAATAACTAATTAGAACTTTATACATCAAACTCCAAATTTTTTCAGATTTGACCAATTTGGTAATTGCTAATTCACATCCAAAAAATCTCCTTGAATGCAATTCAATTATATTTAATTTTAAACAGAAAAATAATGTACTAATTTGTGTATTTTTATTTTAAAACAAAGCTGCAGAACGATTAGAAGTGGTTTAAATAGTAAAAAGGATGAACCAATTAATGATTTTCAAAATTTAGTTTTACAGGTCTACTTATTTGCTACTATCCAGATTGCGATTTTAATTTTTTAAAAAAGTTTAATAATGTTCACGTAGGCTTCGTCGGTCGTCAGATGTATTTACCATTTCATCTTCCGGGTTGGACCGAGTCAAATTTTTCAAAGTTCAAATTCTCTTTTCAGCCCTGAAGAAGCCATCACATGATGTGCGAAAGCTCGGCAAATAAGAAAAATTTGACTCGGTCCAACCCGGAAGATGAAATGGTAAATACAAAAGTTTAATAAGTTCAGTACCATGATTATCTGAGGCCACACTATTGTTTTTCATAATCATCTATTGTTTATGTCATCCAGTCAGGAAAATCTTATGGGCTAATAAAAATACATTGTTGTTTATAGCCACTTAAGGAGGAAAACCTCTTGTTGGTAAGTTTCAGTTATATAGAATTGATATAAGCCTACTTAACATTCATAAGCCACTAGGAGTATTCTTTTTTTTTTTAATTTTTTTTTTTTTTTCCTTTCATAGGTTTATAGTGTAGAAATTATAAATCAATAAGAATGAAAACTAATAGATTATATGATTATTTATTCTAGTTCAGAAAAAATAATTTATATTAGAAATTTNTTGAGGAAGAATTGGATTTTAATAAATAAAATTTAAAAATTTGAATTTTTAAACAAAAAAGTTTTAATTTATTCAAATCCAAAGCTGTGGACCAAATTGACAACCAATCCTTATTCATAAAATTTGAGGGTTAAATATTTTCAAATTAAATTTTTTTTAATGTCAGTAAATGGAAAAAATAATCAGTACTTAAAATATAATTCAGATATTTTTTTACTTTAAAAATCCAAAAACAGTGTATTTACAATGTTGAATTGGAAAACCAAAGAGAATGTAATTATTTACAAGAGGTTAGAAGGGGAAAGTAGAAGTCCATGCTTAGAGTCATGCTAAAAATTACAGTTTGTTGTATCTTTCAAGTTTTTTATGCTTGGTTCATACCTCAGTAACATCATCCTTACTGTAAACACCAGCAGGCTGTGAAAACAAAAGAAATAAGGGGACTACATAAAATAAAAAAAATAGCCTACAAAATGGGATAATATAAAGTAAAAATTCTTATTTTGCTATTGTGATCTCACACAAGAAAAGAACTTTTGTAGTTCTATTTAAAAAATAAAACTATCTATTAGTAAATGCTGATATTAGTTTGTGGTATTTAATCCCACGTTAATTTTATACAATAAATGCAAGGGAATAGAATATAAAATCTTACTACCTCAGCCGGGACTCAAACCCGGATCTCCTGTGGGAAGTAGAAAGAATTATTGACTAGCCTCGGTGGTGTAAAGGCCAGCATACTTGCCCAGAAAGCAGGAAATCCGGGTTCGAGTCCCAACTGAGGTAGTAAGATTTTTTTATTCTATTCCCTTGCATTTATTGTAACTATTTATTAGTGTATGAAAGTAATTATTCTTGAATAAAATCAAGTACTTTCCACTTTTGTAGAAACTTTTCACCTTAATACCAGTATCATATTATTAAGTATCCTCAAACAAGTAAATTGAAATTATTTAGAATTATTTTCATATTCACATGTCACACAATCTATCATACTTGGTCACAGAAATCTTCCTCATTTCATATGAGCTTGATTCAAAAACTATAAAAAGGAATTTATGATTCTTTAATTTTTAAACAGTTATTTAAGATATATTATATCAGTTATAGAGGTATTTTCCCATATTACAAATGTGTTGAAATGTACACTTTTTGTTCTCATAGTTTTTGAATTATATTAGCTAAACACAAACAGATTCAAATTTAAACCATTTCTATAATTTTAATGAAATACTCCATTAGTCATAGTAGTGTTAGCCTCCCTTTCAACCATTAGGGTCATGAAGGGGGGGGGGGGGGGGGGGGCTCTAAACCTCCATGGCTCAGGACAAGCTTTTATTTATAGAAAAAAGCTTGTCCAAAACAGAATTTGAACCATCAAGGCCTGGTACAAGACGCAAATGGATCCCATGAGCCACCCTGGTGCCCCCAGTCATAATTTTATATTTATAAAATTAGATTTGTAATAAGACGATAAAGCATTTAATTGTATTCAATAACACATAGAAAGTAGTTTTGCAATACTTAATTAGGATTGAATTCTTCAAATATGTCTTTATTAACTGAAACCAAACCAAGAACATTTGGTTATATCCAGGGAGTGAAATATTTTCTTTGCTAAGCAAAATTTATTATTTGTAACAGCAAAATATATTTTAATAGGCTTTCCTTAAGCTGTCACTTTTATTTTTGTAATAATGTGACGTTTGAAACATTTCTTTGATTCTATACCATCCTACATAGGAGAGAAGAATGGCTGTGTTCAAAATAGTGCATATCTGTTATTTTTTATTAAAATTATGTCATCAACATTCCTACCACTAAGCAATGTGAGGGTTTTGAATTAAACATATATATAATAAATAAGAACAGGAGGAAGAAAGAGTGTAGTGAACACAAAAAGAAAAAAAATTACAATAAGTAAAATTTTGGGGAAGACTTCTAACCCTTCATTATTGAGGAGTGAAGAGAGACTCTCACTCTTATATATATATANTTAATTTTGGTTCCCACTAGCCTAACACAAACCACAGAGGCAGCTAAAGATTACTCCGGTCTACATCTCCTACCAAATAATATATATATAGACACACACACAATTAATAAGAAAAACTAAAAGAAACAGAGTCGGTGGGGAGGGGGAGATATATAAGTAAGTTATCATAAGGTAGGCAGTGCTTTTAAAGGGAAAAGTTACAAGTCATTTAGAAAGATTAAATGACCTGTGATATAATAACCTGTAAGTTTGGAGTACATGACATACAAGCTGTGGAAATGCAATAAGTTGTAAAGTGTTATTATGATAGTTTTATCTATTTTACACTTCAATAGAATGATTTCATATGATTTAGAGAGTGAAATGATTGTCTAATGCAATGCAATTCAGTATGAGTTTTTTATATAATAATTTTTAAAAAAAGTGTGTCTTATTTAATTAAAATAAAGAAAGAGTATATCTATAATAGAATATTACTATAACTTTTTCCCAGGGATACACTTATCTTATTTGTAATGAAACCCAGCAGGCAATAATGGGATAATTACTTATATATTTTCTTTGCTTGTGACTTTTTGTTAACTTTAAATCTTATATTAAAACAAAAAGTTTAATAGTTCTAATGGAAGCCATTTATTTGACAAACCAACACCAAGCTCAGTATTTAAGTTTGAAGATGCAATCTGTATAATTGCTTGTAACTTTAAAATTTTACTATGATGGGAAAATGTTTAAATGAAGAAAAAATTAAAATTTGTCGAGTTATTCATTGATTGGATCATGTTGGAGCCATGATTTTACTATTTTAGATGTTGCTTTTATTTAAAACATATTTTGTTCATCAAAACATCATTTTTTTCTCTTATACCTTTTCAATAATTCTCTGGATTTCATTAAATATTTTAGTATAATTAAAAATGAAATCACAATAGTAAAATAATAAGACAAATAATATGATAAATAGGTAGAAATAATGCATCCATTATCTACTCAATCAATTTAGTCTACTAATATTTATGACAATGATAGGGATATAAAATAAATAAAAATAATTTCTCTGCATGTATTTTTCATTAATATTATTTATAATGTGAGTTTAGAGTCTGACCTATTTTCTCATAGTACTTTAGTAATAAAAGTCTGTAAAATTCAGTCTTGAATTTAAATCAATTACTCTTTAATCTTCCATTGAAACCTAATCTGTTTTGAAGCTTTTGCCCAAAGTAAAAAGCATGTAATCAAACAAAGCTAACAGTATTTACATATAATAAAAAATAATGCAGAAGTAGGTTCCTAAATAATAAAAAAAAGAGTATAAAAATGCTACAGATTTACTATTTTCCATGCTCAGTTGGTTGTAATTATAACTCACCTCATCTTGAGACATAGCTTCCAACTCAGCTGCAAGGCTTTGGTGCCCGGTTAGGAGACTGCGCCCTTCTTCAACACTTTTTGTAAGCAAGAGAGCTTGCATTTCATCATGGGCTTCTTGCAATCCTAAAATTAAGAGGTTTAATTATCAGAATATCGATCTAAAACATCTACCAAACAAATGCCAAATCATAACTGAGGAATTAGATAATAGTCAACAGAGCATATATTTTTTTTATAATTGTATGTATTTTTTCCAAAATTCTAAAAAGAAAATATAAACCACTCTTTGGGACCTATATATACTTCAATCTCTTGATGTTTTTAAATATAATATTATTGTTTAAACTGAGACTAACTAGGAGAAAATATTATTTTTCTTTAACTTTTAATTGTAAGAGTTCTGTTCAGCATATTTAAAAAATAATTGTTATAAAGGCTAGATTTATTTTAAAACATAAACAACATATTTTAAATGAATTAGTAGAACATTACGCTACTTTAAGTCTACTTAAACTTAGCATCCTTAAGAGATCCCAGAATAATGGAATTTATTACAACCATAGAAAATAGTGCCTGATTAAATTAAGTCCTCAGGGTGAAAAATTAGATTAAAAAATTATAGAAATTATATGAAAGAACCATGTAGTTTCTAAAATTAATAATCTATTTCACTTGAGCAAAATATTATTAGATATAAGATAACCTAATTTATAATTACCAGGTTCACTGGTAGCTTAATAATTTGAATGCATAGCTATTTATTTATTTATTATTTTTTGTATATAAATACAACTTATGAAATAAATTCAACAACACAAGAAAATTAAGAATTCCCTACAGAGAACTAATTTTTTTTTTCTTTTTCAAATTATGTGTGAACAATAAACAAAGTGAACAAACATGAGATGTAAATACATACGAGCATTATCTTCCTTCAGTGTCATGAACTGAGCTTGCAGGTTCTCATGCTCACTCTGGCAGATCGCAGGTCCCCGAGAGTCTAACTCAGCCAGAGTCCTTCGCTGCTCACCTCGTAACCTCTCTATCTCTTCACTCAATTCTTCAATTAGCTATATTCAAGTGTAAAATTTTCTTTAGTAATTGACAAGAGAGGTCAATAAATTTATTAGTATTACAAAAAAACATTTTATTAAGTAAAAAATAAAAAAAAATAACATAACGCTAACTGAATTTGGTTTCATATTTTAAAAATTAGAGGTCCCACAACACTAAAAATTACATTCTTAAATAACTTTCTCAATAAAAATGTTTTTAATTTCATTGAATATTAATGATATAAAATTACATTCTGCACTA
The DNA here is from genome assembly GCA_000696205.2 of Oncopeltus fasciatus. Lineage (NCBI taxonomy): Eukaryota > Metazoa > Arthropoda > Insecta > Hemiptera > Lygaeidae > Oncopeltus > Oncopeltus fasciatus. The sequence continues at coordinate 820,746 of KZ806868.1, forward strand.
ATTTTGTTCAACACATTTTTTTCATATCTCATAATAATGGTGTAAAAAATAAAGAAAGTAAAATGAATGTTAAGATTTATAATTTTGGTCCGCACTCATCCAAAGGTTTGCAAAAAGAAGCCTAAATACAAATTTGGTTTTACTTTTTTTTTTTTTTTTAATGCAGACTCTAGAGCGATTATGGACAATTTTATATATATACATATAAAATATTGGTGTATGTATACATATATATATATTTTTTTTTTAACAGACTAAATTTTTAGCAATTCCAAGGAATAATTAAAATTAATTGAATTTTTTTTAAAGCCAACATGAATAGCTTGATTTCTCTACAAGAAATCTGCTAAAACTGCTTGGGGATATTACACTATCCCTTTTAATAAAATCAACTACAGATGAAAAGAAAAATTAAGTTATGTGGCTTATGATAACAATTAATTAATGAAATAAACTATTAACTAATATTGTTGAAGCCACTGACAAAAGACTTTCTTCAGGCCAGTAAATATTATTATTAGAACAGTTTATTAGAATTTTCTTTACTTGTGCCTTGTTCTGCTACAATTCTATTATGACTGATCTCAGAAAGCTTCAGGAAATGATTTTCTTAAAAATGAAAAATTATACAGAAAATTCTATTATTTCATTTTCTATGATTCTATATAATTCTAACAATAGTGTTATTGGAAGTAAAACATCTTTAATCGCTTGTACTGTTATTTAGTACTCCACAGTTTGAATATGTTATTTTTAAAGCTTAAAAAATAAAATGTATGGGATTAAAAATAAATAAATAAAAATAATTCCATAACTGCAGTCTGTGGCATACAGTAAACTCTTCCTATAAAAGTACTTGATAGTTCATATTTGATTATTCATGAGAATTCTCGTTAGTTCTGGTGATAGAAACATGATAGAAATATCATTCATTATTAACAATTATTACCTCTTGATTAGACTGCAATGTCTCCTTGCTCCTCCTCTCTTGTTCTCGGAGAGATGCGATCTCCTCCTTCAGGGAAATGATAACTCCTTCGTTCTCACTGATCTGTTCTTCCAGACGACTCACTTCAGCTCTTAGTCTGTCACTTGTGGCCTTATTTCGACCAGCTTCATCACGCAAGCTAGAATTCTCAAGCTCAAGTGTCTGTAGCCTAATGGTGAAAAAATAATTCTTTAGTAAAGATTATAGGAAAAAAGAGATAAAATAGATTGAGAATTTCTATTCATTGAAACACTAAATAGTCTTTAAAACACTAAAATTTTTATCAATATTAATTGAATACGCTACATAGGTGTTTTATAATATAACCAAAGGAAAATATAGGCAAGATACATTCACAGATTTTATATATCAGTTTACACATCGATGCAAAGGTATATTGTAATTTCCAGAGAGATTGGATGACATTCTGGAACATTTCCAACAATATGTTTCAATATGATCTTGTGGAGTAACTGCTTAAAGTAAAATTGTTTACCCACCTAGAGCCCTTTCTTTTGTTTCTAGCAATAAATATCACTTCTGTTTGAGGCTCTATATTAATTATATACAGGACACCAATCTTTATTAATCTAAAAGTTGTAATTCTACATTGAATGGTTGATCTAGTATAATTTTATGTAATTTGAAAATTGATATTAAAGAGAAAAAAAGTTCTTCACGCTGGAGCTGTGTAAACTAAGCAAATTCCCTATGCTACATTAAGAAGACATAGATTTGAGTAACAGATGAATTATAAATTACAAACTGGGGAGAGCATTGGGGAAAGAGAAAGACCACTAAAACTGCCTCTCTATACTGGCCAGGAAGGAAGAGTGGAGGAAGTACTCAGTTATCAAAGCTATATTTATAAATATCTTCCTTAATAAGACTTTTTGTAAAAATGTTATAATACAAATTTTTTCATAACAAACAAAAATCAAGACATCAATATAATAAATTTTCGTCTTCCTCTAACCCTTCCCCCCCCCCCAACCTCTTATCTGATTTTACTAAAAAATAATTTGTTTTACAATTTTCAATAAAAAGTCTAAATACTAGATTTGGTTTGATGATAAGAGGACCCAACCAACACCTGAAATTACATGTCTTTTTGTATTTGGATTTTTGTTGGAAAATGTAGCATAATACAAATATTATGCCTATTATTATATTTTAATAATCATTAAATTATGCCTATTAAAGCATATTAAATTTTATGCCTATTTGGTTCTACATTTTTTTTTGTAAAACTCCAAAAAAACTGGAGTTTTTTGGTTTCCCTCTAAAACTCCAACCGTCAGTCAACTTCACTGTCAATGACTCACCCATAAATTTAAATATTGAATTTTGTTTCACTATTCTAACTACAGGTATGCTAAATCATTATAGCTTCTCCAATGTAGGATTAGTTAATGTCTGTTGATTTTTTTTTTTTTTTTGTTTAATTGTTCTAATAGTACCAATGAACCAAAATCTGCAATAAATGTTTACCAGGCAAATCAAAGAATTTTTCTCATTGGTCACACAATAATGAAAAAATAAACTATAACTTTCATACAAATTAATTAAAATATTGGATAATGCCAGTTAATCCAATTCAAAATTGATTTTTTTTTTCAGATAAAAAACCCAGAAAGCATCAGACTATAATACCAGACTCCCTGTATTGAATTATCTTCAGGTAGACAGGTGGTTTTGTGAAGATAAATTTTTAAAACATGCTAAAGTGGCTTAATCAAATAAGGTAGCTAATAGGCAACCAATACAGTCTAGTTTTCCACTCTTTTTGAACAGAAATTTGAGGGGGAAAAAAATTGTATGAAAGAAAATACGGATTAATCATAATTATTTAGATACTACGTTACCAGTCTCAATAGATTAATCTAAACACTTATAGAGGATTTATATAAGTTTATTGATCTATTTATTCAAAATTGATCAGGTTAGAAGTTACATTGATCTATATTGATTATAGGAATTTGGGAAACTTTGCTAAAATAATAGACAAATTCTTAATGATAAACAAAAAGATAAATTTTTGACTAATTACAACTTGGATTTCACAGGTATCTTTCCCAATTATTTTTTTTCTCTCTTAGACATAACTCAGTGACTTTTCAAAGCTTCTCCTCAAACTCCACCTCAATAAAACTGAAATATGTGATTAAAATTAAATACATTCTAATGGTGTACTACACATGTAAAATTTCTCAACTAAGAACAATAATCTTTGAGGGTCTCGACACAACAAGATTGCCTATTTTCCTGGCACTATTTAAACCCGTCATTGCTAGCATATTATAATTATTATGTCTTAGTTTAATCTTTTTGATAATGTCATTAGTTATGATAAAATTTTTAAAAATCAGAAGAAACATAAGTTATCAGGACACAAATTTCCTGCTGACACTGGTCTTGTGGTGGTGTAGTGACAGTAGTAATACCAAGAGTTGTTGATACATATTTCAATTATTTTTTTATTAACCACATTAATTTTAATTAATTTTTCTTCTGATGTAAACTATAGGAGTCATCAACCGAAAATATCAATTTACTATAAAAATTTGATGTTTTATGATACTTGATTATACGTAAAACATGAAGGCAATCTACTTGATGGCTAACAATAGCAAAGTGGCTAAATTTTCTTACACTGCTTGTCATGGTCCAGAATATATAAGATCAAAAGAATGAGTTTGGAGTTCAACTATGGAACCACTGGGCAAACCTTAAACATTATTCTACAAGTTAAGCCAATTTCTTATACCTTGTACTTGGTTATCACAGTTACAATATGTTTTGCTTATAAATGTAAGTAAGAATGATGATGATGGAAATATAAGTTTATTCAGCAATAGTAGAGTTTTACATTATATATTGTAAATTTAGTAATAACTATTAGAAAATTGTACCAAATTTTTGGATTTATATAAACCAAAGCTGTTTAAAGATGCTGGAATAACAGGGGTTGTTTTAATGAAAGATCTTTTGAAATTTTTTTGATATTTTCTTCCAGCAATACCACCTACTTCTCTCTCACCCCCTCCCCCCCTCCATTCTAG